>VIEB01000436.1:233016-321521 GCA_006547085.1 Malus baccata | reverse complement strand
AAAATGCAAATAGCTCCCACTAACTTGCTAAGATCCATGATGGATGGATCTCTACAACTTACATGTCTTGTGATTCATAATTTCAGACATATATTATCAAGACTATCTTAATAATGTCCAAACATTGAATCACCATTTAGTTGTAGCTAGCAATCTTCGAATTAATTGAAACCAAGACTATCTCAAAGATGGTTTCTTCAAAGTCAACCATTTTCTTTGATTGTAGTCACCTTAAGCTACCAATTAGCTATGAAGGTTTCATTATTTCGAGTCAAATGGTACTTTACCATTTACTTGAGTATATATCATATATGCACTCAATGTAGTCATAAGGATTTTTATTCTTATTTCTATCGAATTAAGAGGTGCAACTCTATGACATAGTCATAAAGTTCAAAACCATTCAACTGAGACGGTTTATAAATCCTTATCGACTACCTTGGAGCTTGTGGTATAGGAACTAGGTTGTTATATTTGTTGATTACTTTCTTGTCTCTCAAAGAACTCATTCTTTGAGTTCTATCTCTCGTTCATTTGCTTTTAGGCAAATCACATTGTAGAATTACAATGAACTACCCAACATAACAACATTTGTTAGTTGGTTTATAGAAGCGATATCCAAAAGTTATTTTAAGGATATCCTACAAGATTGTTATCAAACAAATATTGCTTATTAGCACACAACCCCAAATCTTTAACATGCTTAAGATTTGTCTTTCTTTCCAACTACATCTTATGGAGTCATGAAAATATTGGAAGATCTTCTCATTGACAATCATATTGTTTTAGAAGTATATATCATATATATAGGTAATAGATAACATATATCGAACTAAATCTTATTCGAGTTCGTTCTTCTCCTAATGGAGAAATACATTATCTTATGATGCTTATTTCCTTGATATCTTTCAAGGAAACTCATCTAAAGTGTTACCTTTCCTTGGATCAAATCTAAGGAGGTAAATACTTTAGATGTCTTACTCATCAACTTACATTACTTGAATTCTTTGAAACATTTTGCAAAGTATTCGGACTTGTGTTTATTCAAAATAAACTATAGTCCAACCGAGAGTGATCTTCGGTGAATGTTATCCAACATGAGTAGTATTATGTTTGTGGACAAGTGCCACTAACATCTAAGTGAATTAACCTCAACAACTTTGTGATTCTTTCTTCTTTCCAAAAGAATAAAGATTCGAACATTTCGCCTCCATACAATTTTAACAAGAAGGTATTGGATCCGGATCTTACGATCCAAAGCGTCCATCTATGACCAACTCGTCATTTATGTTTTAGAGGTATCACAACTTTAGTTGGGATTAGTCACTACCTTGCAACCTTTTGGGTTTTAAGCATCATTATTTTCTAAACAGTTAACACTACCATATTATCTCTACTATAGAGATAATTAATTAGATTACCATAATCCAATCATTGATTAATAAAGAACATTGTTTTGTCAAACAAAACATTTATCCATTTCACATAGTGACGGAATTTAGTTCCTTAAAATTGGAATATAAAGACAATCTATGTTTTTCCAATTTCTTTGGTAGTTCATATGAGGAAGTAAGTACTAACTGCTTTCGCAGAAATCTATATTTTATTCACTTTCCGAATGTGAAGTACTTTCTCTTCTCTCATTAATCTTCTACTTCTTATTAGCCACACTTTTACAACGATTGTAAAACATAGTCACTAATACGGAATCATGTATTCAAGTAGAAGAACCAACTTTTTGAACCATTCAAGAACAATTTACAACACCTTCGAAAGGTGTGTTCTTGACAATTGCAAGACATTTCTTGCAAATACCCCTTCCAATGTCCATCCTTTCATAAAGAAAGTTTGTTCCCTTGGAGTTATTTATCTTCTTTATTTGACTTTCACCTTTGACTACATTAGTCATGGTCCCTAAACTCCCACTATCTCTCTTGAAACCTTTTTCAATTGTGTTATACATATCAAACAATTTTGGAGAGCATGTGGTTTATTGTTCACTACATAGTTTACAATAAACTTAGTGAACCATTAGGATAGGGACACAAAGGTGAAATCCTTGCCTAGTTTCCGTCTCGTTAAGTGGTTTTAACACTTCAACACTTAATGATTCAAAATCATCATAATTCCATGTTAATGGACTATTTTTGTCAACCAACCATTATGTTCTAAACATAATTACAAACTTTAAAGAGTTGTACAAGGCAACTCTTATTTCTTCACACAACAAATTGTAAGTAAAGAATCATGGCACATAAAGTGCCCATGCCTTTGTGCTTTCTTCTCAAGTTCCTTGTTCATGTAACAAAGAAACAAGCACTAAGTGTTTGCATTGACTAAGGGTTGTTCAAAGCAACTCCTATTTCTTCATACAACAATTTGTAATTGAAGAATTATGACATTAAAAGTGTTGTCCTCTTTATGATAGACTTTTCTAACATGTTCTTCCAATGATACATTATTATTAGGAAGATTGTGAGGATGAGACTACTTAGATATGTATACAATCCATTTAAGACATTCTTTGGGATTGTGGTACCAAGTCCGGAAACTAAAACATTCGATTTTGTCAAGTGTTGGATAGCGTTTGCAAATATATTCGTAAACAAATACATAACGAATATAAATTGATTGATTTTAAACCATTTGATTCGGGTCTTTAAATCAAATAGTACCACCCACTATTTTTGGCAAATTCCATATCCCTCATAGGAATTCGAGAGTTTTGGATGAAACTCCTAGTAGGTTATGGGAGGCTCACTATTACCAAGCCCACCTCAGAATTATATCATGTTGGCTAGCGTTAATAATAATGAGAGAGTACGCTTACTCATTTGCAACTAATGCAAGTACCCATCTTATTTGGCCTCTAGAGAATGATTGCCTCAGAATTATATCATGTTGGCGTCATTGCACTTAGTTAAGTCATTCCCACCATGCCTAGTTCGTGTAGGGGTTCAAGCATAGCCTCAGAATTATATCATGTTGGCTAAACTCGTTACCTACCTCACTTCATCATGTATGTATATAGGACTCCTCCTGAGTGTAAGCATGCACTTTGTACTCCCCCATTATAGGGTGAAGCCGGTGTACAAGTCACAAACGATCGGAGCCTACCACGGTGGAAGGCCACGAAAGAGTGTTCAAAGCACTCTCACGCTTTCAACTTAATATTGGGTTGGTTGAGGGTTTTAGGTCTCATCACATATAAACATTCATTTTAATCTCTATTAAAACAATTTTGGTCCTATTACAACTATTGGTCCATATGATTGTTTTAGTTGTACATAATACTCCCACTATGCTTTTAAAACGGTTTTTAAAGCAAGAGTATATGTTACTACTAACATAAGGTTTGCATTCATTTAATGGACTATATAGTTGCCTTAGGGCCTTAGGATGACTATGAACCTTTGTTTAGATTCAACACGAGCCTTGTGTTGAATCTCGGTCTAGGGATGGAGATTGATTTTAGTTACGCGTTTAATCACATTAAGGCGTGTTGTCTTAGGGCGTTGGACCCAATTACTTCATTTTCATGCATATCATATAAAGCAAGAAAGAAATACTTCAAAGTAAAGGTGAGCTTATGCTCATTACAACATTTGAACAATTCAAATTACAACCAAAATCTAATCTACACATTCCCATGGTTCAAACAAATTTGAAACGGCCTTTCACATAGCTCAATTATTATAGGCTTAGGTTCATAATCATCCTTTAATTAATTAACATTTTAACTAATTAAATTGAATGCAACATTTTCATTTGGATTTTGTATCCATAAAATTGATTTAAGTGGAGCTAAACAAAATGAAAATCCAATTCTCATTTAAAGAGACAAAACAATTTTGTTCTCATCCTATTTGGGCCATCATGCAATAACCACAACTTTTTGGGCCATATTGCGAAAACATAAACTTTTGGGGTCACTTTGTAAAAACACAAAAGTCACTACTTCATGTAAATACAACTAGAACCCAAAATTTAAATAAATTCAAAACTTCATTAAAGGAGCAAAACAATTTGTCCTTTAGCGTTTTTAGGCCTTAACGTCAAAACGTAAACTTTCGGGTCAAAGTACAAATACACAAAAGTATCAAAACTTTATGTAATTGCATAAAAGCCCCAAAAATACCCTATTTTAATAGGGTGGCCGGTTTTTAGGGATAAAAGGTGTGGTGTGTGTTTTGATTTATTAGTTTTGTCAAAAACAATCAAGTGGTGCATAAGAAAAGAAATTCTTATCACCTTTGCTTTTACCTTTCATAATGATGATAGATATTTCTATTGCTATTTAATCAAATATCTAACATTTTAAATACATGATAAATCATTTGAAAAACATATAACATAAACTTTATGAAATAATCAAAACTTTGAATCAAAACACAAAACCTTTTTGTTCTTGGCAAGAACATCAAGAACAATGAAGAACATCCATGAAAAACCCAAATTTTTCCATGAACTTTTTTTCACCCAAAAACATTCCAAAACCATTCTTACTTAAGGGAAATAACATCTAACCAAACTAGGGTACTTAGGGGTTCCAAAGAACACATTAAAACACTTTTAACAAGTCAAACAAGAACCCAAAAATCCACCCTTTGGATTTGGCCGAATTTTCCCAAAAGCATGGCACCAAATTTTAGCACCAATATTCATCCTCATATGAACTACATCTACAACATTTGAGATGGCAAATTTTCAAACAAAATTTACATTCAAAGAAGCAAGAATAAAGCTTGTAACAATTACAACTTTTAAATCATAAACTTATGAACTACAAAACCCAAAAGGATTCACCAACTACTAGACCTAGGCTCTGATACCACTTGAAGGAATTATTTTGTGAAAACATGTTCATTTAAGCAACATCAATAGCATGCTAATAACAATTAAAAGGCGGAATCATGCTTGCATGCACTTAAAAACAAAACATAAACCAAGAAATTCAAAGCCTAGTAGATTGGTGAACCAATAATCAACTCAAAACAAAGTGAGTTGAAATTAATACCTTTGTAGATTCCTCTTTGCATAAGCAAAGGCTAATCACCCAAAGAGATAGGGCCTTCATTCCTTGCTTCTTAGATCCATGGATTTGGATGGAAGAATAGGTTCTCCAAGTTCCCAAAATTGAGAACCTCTAAGTCTCTTCACCAAGGTTAGATTGTAGAAGAAATGAGTGACCTTGGAGTAGTAGGATTGCTAGATGTACCCTCCAAGGTGTTGGCCTCTTTAGAGAGAAAAATGGAGAGACAATTCTCACCAATTTTCCCCAAAAATAAACCCTTTTAACACTTAATGAATTTTGGCTATAAAGTCATTTATATAGTCACTTCTTTAAGTGACCTAAACAACCAAAACCCTAATTCATTCTATTATGGCCGGCCACCTAAAGGGATTTGGGCTTTTGGGCCTTAATGAATCTTTATTCATTAAATTGTCATACATCTTAAGTTAATGGGCTTGACGTTCGAAGCCCATTGGGCCTTAAGGTCCAAAACTATCCCGAGGTCTTTAACGAACTTATTCGTTTGATTAATTAACATATTAATTAATCCTTGCCATAAATAAATGATTAAACCATTTAATCATTCTTACTCATTTCCGTTTAATCTCCAATCTCCACCTCTTATGGTGTGCGATCCATTAGGTTCCTTTTAGCGAGGTAGTGGGCGATTAAAACCATTTTACATCGATTGTGAATTGAAACTATTTTCAATTCTCCCTTTAGTGATTACACACGTTTAGGGCTTCCACAAACCATGAGTGACACCTAGCAGCATATCATGGTTACCCAAGCTAATCAGAAGAGGTTAGAGAACCTATTCAGTTCGGGATTACAAATGCAATACGGTCTTTCTCTAATCTAATACTCTTGACCACATTGTTTGGTTTGATAGTTTATTTTCTCATGTCTACTATCCAATGTGTGTCTTGTGCTTATATGATTACCTTGAATGTGATTCGGAACGCATTCCCTAATCTCATTCATACTCTGGCCAGAGATTCAAATCATATCATAGAGTATTCTCCCTCAAACGGTTTGAAGGTTAGAGATCCCTTGTTGCGCATTCACTTGTCTCCATAGCTAAGTAGCTTGACCCCAACGATGCCGTGGACACCCTCCTGATGGAGTGACTTTGACATAATCAAAGATCAAGGACTTAACCACAAGACAACTATGATGCCTCAGGTCAAAGGACTACTTTGCATTATCCCAACCATGAGTTCTCATGTGACATGGAATATGAGAACTCTTCGTTAATCGCGTTCAGTGAACTCATTCTCTATTGAGCACCTACCGTACTTATCTTGATGTCACACACACCAATGACTCGAGACTAATCACTCTCCCTGAGAGAAGACATAGTACGTACTGATCTTAACGGACTGTCAACGCCCAATTGGCAATCCTATGATCAGGAACGTTTAGGATGTGTCTACGAAAGAATGGTCTCATGAATCTAACTTCATTAGATTACATTCTCCCAATCACATATTCCTTGGACTTTATCGTTTAAGCATATAACATTTATATGAGACGGCTCAAACAATAATCTATGCCCTTTATATGTTGAACTAGATTAGTTTAACATGTGAAATGTCCGTAAAGTATCATCACATGATTGGCTTTAGGGCACATTTCCAACAATCTCCCACTTGCACTAGAGCCAATCAGCTTGGTCATCTTGATGATACCTCTTCTGTAGTCATTTCATAAATGGCTGAATAGTAGGCCTAGACAGTGGATATCTATATGTGTTATCCATAGAAGCAACCTTGAGAATAACGACGTCACCATTATACATGATTCTCAATCATGTGGTTCAGTCTCTCATTTGAGTTCGGATCTTGATGAGACCTTGATTCCCAGGCTTGAGCTATCGCCCCATTAGTGTCATACACTTTCTGGTTGGAACCGAATAGAGAGTTCATAAATGAACTTTCCCATCCAAACAACATTGTTGTAAACTTCTATATGGCAATATATCTTGCATTCATAATGGAACACACTAAAGTCATTACTTTAATGTTTCCATCCAAATATCTCTTTAGTCATAATAAAGAGATATTCGTTTATCTCTTCATTCATAATGAAGAAACATCCAATGATGGATTAGATTCATAATCTAATACATTTACGCTTCCATTACGTTACTCTAATTCTTCCTCGTTCTTTGAGGAATCTATCCTTTAGTATTTCTTAAATACTTAAGGACTTACTTGACAGTTGCCATGGTTCTGATCCTGGGCTTGCACTGATATCGTCTTGTATCGTTCTAGGTACAACTCATATCAGTGTTTTTCATACAATATGAAATACATAAATCACCTTTCTGCGTATGCATAAAGGATTCAATTTACGCATTGTTTCTTTGGGAGTCAAAGGGTACGTTCCCTTTGAGAAGGGCAACTTGCTAGTCTCACTAGAATCGTCCTTCTATTTGAAGTTTATCATCATATGAGAAACTCCCTAGCATCCATTGTCTATTATTAGGGATTGATATAATCCAATTATATCATGAAATATATCATTATAGATTTCCATCCCATGTATATAGACTATATCTCCCATATACATTCTATCTTCATATAATGTATTAAAGTCATAACTTTAACGAAGAAGTATTCTTTTCATTTCCAAAATTAATATATCATATATATTTAAATTTTAGGAACATGATTAACTCCCACTAATCTTTTGTAAAACTTAGTAAACAAAAGATTCATTTACATCTTTATGAGAAATCAAACGATTTGATCCTTTTCCTCATAAAATGCAAATAGCTCCCATTAACTTGCTAAGATCCATGATGGATGGATCTCTACAACTTACATGTCTTGTGATTCATAGTTTTAGACATATATTATCAAGACTATCTTAATAATGATTTCAGAAACCCATATTATGTCTAAACATTGAATCACCATTTAGTTGTAGCTAGCAATCTTCGAATTAATTGAAACCAAGACTATCTCAAAGATGGTTTCTTCAAAGTCAACCATTCTCTTTGATTGTAGTCACCTTAAGCTACCAATTAGCTATGAAGGTTTCATTATTTCGAGTCAAATGGTACTTTACCATTTTCTTGAGTATATATCGTATATGCACTCAATGTAGTCATAAGGATTTTCATTCTTATTTCTTTCGAATTAAGAGGTGCAACTCTATGACATAGTCATAAAGTTCAAAACCATTCAACTGAGACGGTTTATAAATCCTTATCGACTACCTTGGAGCTTGTGGTATAGGAACTAGGTTGTTATATTTGTTGATTACTTTCTTGTCTCTCAAAGAACCCATTCTTTGAGTTCTATCTCTCGTTCATTTGCTTTTAGGCAAATCACATTGTAGAATTACAATGAACTACCCAACAAAACAACATTTGTTAGTTGGTTTATAGAAGCGATATCCAAAAGTTATTTTAAGGATATCCTACAAGATTGTTATCAAACAAATATTGCTTATTAGCACACAACCCCAAATCTTTAACATGCTTAAGATTTGTCTTTCTTTCCAACTACATCTTATGGAGTCATGAAAATATTGGAAGATCTTCTCATTGACAATCATATTGTTTTAGAAGTATATATCCTATATATAGGTAATAGATAACATATAACGAACTAAATCTTACTCAAGTTCGTTCTTCTCCTAATGGAGAAATACATTATCTTATGATGCTATTTTCCTTGATATCTTTCAAGGAAACTCATCTAAAGTGTTACCTTTCCTTGGATCAAATCTAAGGAGGTAAATACTTTAGATGTCTTACTCATCAACTTACATTACTTGAATTCTTTGAAACATTTTGCAAAGTATTCGGACTTGTGTTTATTCAAAATAAACTATAGTCCAACCGAGAGTGATCTTCGGTGAATGTCAATCAACATGAGTAGTATTATGTTTGTGGACAAGTGCCACTAACATCTAAGTGAATTAACCTCAACATCCTTGTGATTCTTTCTTCTTTCCAAAAGAATAAATAAAGCATGCAAGTGGTGCAAGTGGTGTGTGTGAAAGGGAATTAATCCTTACACACCCATCACCATTTCCATCACCTTTTAAATAAATATCTAATGCATTTAAACATTTGAAAAAACATAAAACATAAACTTTATGAAATAAATCAAAACTTTGAATCAAAACACCAAACTTTTTATTCTTGGCTAAAATGTCAAGAACAATGAAGAACATTCATGAAAAACCCAAAAATTTCCATGAACATTTTTCATCTAAAAACATCCCAAAACCATTTTAACTTAAGGGAAATAACATACAACCAAACTAGGGTACATGGGGGTTCCAAAAGTCACCTTAAAACACTTTTAACAAGTCAAACAAGAACCCAAAAATCCACCCTTTGGATTTGGCCGAAATTCCCCAAAGTCATGGCACCAAATTTTTAGCTCCAATATTCATGCTCATATGAATTACATCTACAACATTTGAGATGCCAAATTTTCTAGCAAAATTTACATTCAAAGAAACAAGAATAAAGCTTGTAACATATTACAACTTTTAAATCAAGACTATGAACTACAAAACCCAAAAGGATTCACCAACTACTAAACCTAGGCTCTGATACCACTTGAAGGATTATTTTGTAAAAACATGTTCATTTAAGCAACATCAATAAGCATGCAATTAACAATTAAAGGCGGAAACATGCTAGCATGCACTTAAAAACAAAACATTAACCAAGAAATTCAAAGCCTAGTAGATTGGTGAACCAAGATTCAACTCAAATCAAAGTGAGTTGAGAAATATATACCTTTGTAGATTCCTCTTTGCATAAGCAAAGGCTAATCACCCAAAGAGAGGGCCTTCATTCCTTGCATCTAAAGTCTATAGATTAGGATGGAAGAATATGGTTCTCCAAGTTCCCAAAATTGAGAACCTCTAAGTATCTTCACCAAGGTTAGATTGGAGAAGAAATGAGTGACCTTGGAGTAGTGGGATTGCTAGATGCACCCTCCAAGGGGGTCGGCCTCCTAGAGAGAAAAAGGAGAGAAATGTTCTCACCAATTTTCTCTAATGAAACCCTAAAGAATTTTGGCTATAAAGTCATATTTATACCTTTATTCATTGGAGTGGCAAACTTGTAAATAAGTCCAAAACCCACTCCAAAACCAAATGGCCGGCCATGGGATATTATTGGCCTAATTGGGCCTTTGTGAATCATTATTCATTAAGTTGTCATACAACTTAAGTCAATGGGCTTGACGTTCGAAGCCCATTGGGCCTTAAGGTCCAAAACTATCCCGAGGTCTTTAACGAACTTATTCGTTTGATTAATTAACATATTAATTAATCCTTGCCATAAATAATTAAACCATTTAATTATTCTTACTCATCTCCATTGTTTCTTCAATCTCCACCTTACACGGTGTACGATCCATTAGGTTCCTTTTAGCGAGGCAGTGGGCGATTAAAACTCTTTCAAATCGATTGTGAATTGAAACTTACTTTCAATTCTCCCTTTAGTGATTATACACGTTTAGGGCTTCCACAAACCATGAGTGACACCTAGCAGCATATCATGGTTACCCAAGCTAATCAAAAGAGGTAGAGAACCTATTCAGTTTAGGATTACAAATGCAATACGGTCTTTGTCTAATACAATACTCTTGACCACATTGTTTGGTTTGATAGTTTAGTTTATTCATGTCTACTATCCAATGTGATTCGTGTGCTTATATGATTACCTTGAATGTGATTTGGAACGCTTTCCCAAATCTCATTCATACTCTGGCCAGAGCTTCTTAATCATATCATAGATTATTCTCTCTCAAACAGTTTGAAGGTTAGAGATCCCTTGTTGCGCATTCACTTGCCTCCATGGCTAAGTGGCTTAACCCCAACGATGCTGTGGACACCCCGATGGGGTGACTTTGACATCATTAAAGATCAAGGACTTAACCACAAGACAGCTGTGATGCCTCAGGTCAAAGGACTACTTTGCATTATCCCAACCATGAGTTCTCATGTGACATGAGTATGAGAACTCCTCGTTGATCGTGTTCAGTGGACTCATTCGCTATTGAGCACCTACATGCTTGTCTTGATGTCACACACACCAATGACTCGAGACTAGTCACTCTCCCTGAGAGAAGACATAACACGTACTGATCTCAACGGACTGTCAATGCCCAATTGGCAATCCTATGATCAGGAACGTTTAGGATGTGTCTACGAAAGAATGGTCTCATGAATTTACTTCTTTAGATTGCATTCTCCCAATCACATATTCCTTGGACTTTATCGTTTAAGCATATAACATTTATATGAGACGGCTCAAACAATAAGCTTTTCCCTTTATAGTTAAACTAGATTAGTTTAACATGTGAAATGTCCGTAAAGTATCATCACATGATTAGTTTTAGGGCACATTTCCAACACTAGAAAGTCTGAGGGGATCTGAGGATGGCTGCTGTTGCAGCAAGTCAGCACCGGCCCACTTCATCCAACCCAATCACAGCAGCCCAAGCTGCACAATCCACATCAAAGGCAACATCCATAGAGGGTGACATTAGTCCACTTCTATCTTTGATTAATCAAATATCAATGAGTGACAACTCGGCAAATGCAAGTAAAATCGGTACTGCTTTAATAACATCAACCAAAAGAGATACTGGTTGGATAATTGACTCTGGAGCTTCGGATCATATGACTTATGATGCATCATTATTCTATCACATGACTTCACTGTCTAAAGAAGAGGTCATTACTGCCAACAGTGATGTTGCTCCTGTAACAGGAGCAGGTTCTATTTCCCTTACTCCATCCCTATCTATTCACAATGCACTACTTGTTTCGTATTTATCCAATCACCTACTTTTTGTTGGTCAAGTTACTGAGCAATTAGATTGTGTTGTGCTAATATTTTCCACTTTTTGCCTACTTCAGGATATCCAGACTCGGGCGATAATTGGGCCTGGTAATAAGAGGAGAGGGTTATATTATGTGGATAATGTATCAGTAAGTAGAGTAAATCAAGTACGCAGCAGTTACTTAAACAAGAATAAGACAGTTTGGTTATGGCATCGTCGATTAAGACATGCATCTTTTGGTTATTTGAAAAATTGCTTCCAGCTTTATTTCGTGGTTTCAGACTCTGATTTCCAGTGTAATGATTGCATTCTTGTAAAAAGTCATCGTACTTCTTATAATTTGAGTTTCAATAAAAGAACAGTTCCTTTTGAGTTAGTTTATTTTGATGTGTGGGGGCCTTCTCCAGTAGCTACTCATCATGGGATTCGTTGGTTTGTTATCTTTGTTAATGACTGCATCAGAATGACATGGCGTTATACTCTGAAACATAAAAGTGATGTTGGTCAAATTTTTCACCAATTTTATTGCATGGTTAAAAATCAATACTCTCTTCCCCTCAAGGTGCTCCAGTCCGATAGTGGTGGGGAATATCTCAATACCGAACTTTCTCAATATTTTCAGGAGCACAACATTCTTCATGAGACTACTTGCTCGCAAACCCCACAACAAAATGGGGTTACAAAGCGCAAAAATAGACACATTTTGGAAACCACTCGAGCACTCCTTATTGGTGATCACACTCCTTATTCCTATTAGGCGGATGCCGTTAAATACTCTGTTTATCTCATGAACCGAATGCCCTCTCGAGTGCATAATTTTCACACCCCTTGCCGACTATGTGGTGTTACCATCTTCACTTCATTTAGAACCACGTATCTTTGGTTGTGTGGCTTATGTGCACCTCCATAAAAATCAACGCAATAAGTTGGATCCATGTGCGGTTCGATGTATTTTTCTGGGATTTAATGGCCAGCAAAAAGGGTACTTGTGTTATCACTCACCTACCAAGCATTTGTACGTCACCATGGATGTTACATTTTCTGAACATGAGATGTTTTTTCTTACTGATCACACCTACTATAATCTTCAGGAGGAGATGAACACAAAAGATTATAGTTGGATTGATCTTCCAACTGAGCAAGTGGATGGCCACCGTGAACGTGACATCTGTGGTAGTTGAATCTGCCAGCTACATGTGATTGGTCAAGACCCAATAGTGGGTTTAGGTGACTGCCATGAGCCCAGCAACATAAGTCACCGAAAGCCCAACTGCATTGGAGAGTCCAGCCGCATCGATGAGCCCAATCTGGGCTTGTTGAATTCAAGTGAACATGGAAGTGGGCCTGAAAGTCTAAGAGTCGAGGGTTTATATAAGTCTAGCACGACTAGCGCAAGTGATGAACCGTGTTGCAGCAAGTTACACCTTTCGACTCAAAATTTGGACAACCCAACCACTTCAAGAAATAACCATTCTCTAGTTGTACCCGGATATCTATGAGGTAAGTTTGTCCCAATCTGATGTAGCTCATAATTTGACTAACGTTGAAAGTACTTATGTATTACCTCCTAACAAAATCGTGGGAAACCACCTGATAGGTATTCTCCAGATGGAAAAGTGGGATATGCAATTGCAAAGTACATGTCTTCACATCGGCTATCTCCTAGGTATCAAGCATTTGTGAACACAATGGATGGAATCAAAATTCCAACTAAAGTGGAAGAAGCTTTGCGGGATCCTCGATGGACAGAAGCAATGGAGGTTGAAATGAAAGCCTTACAAAAAAAATGGAACTTGGAGCGTGGAGTCACTACCCGAAGGAAAAAAACCAATAGGGTGCAAATGGGTGTTCACAATCAAACACAAGGTAGATGGAACCATCGACAGATACAAAGCAAGGTTGGTTGCTAAGGGGTACACACAGACTTTCGGAGTAGATTATCAGGAAACATTTGCTCCGGTAGCAAAGATGAACATTATACGGGTCATTTTGTCCTTAGCTGCTAAGGGGTACACACGGACTTTTGGAGTAGATTATCAGGAAACATTTGCTCCGGTAGCAAAGATGAACATTATACGGGTCAGTTTGTCCTTAGCTGCTAATTTTGATTGGCCGTTGAAACAATTTGATGTAAAAAATGCTTTTCTACACAGAAACCTAGAAAAAGAAGTATACATGGAGCTTCCACCTGGGTATGAAGTGTGGGATAGAACAGGTAAAGTGTGTAGATTACGAAAGGCTCTTTATGGACTTAAACAATCGCCGAGGGTATGGTTTGGAGGATTCACTGATGCGATGAAGAAATATGGTTACCGACAAGGAAATGCAGATCACACTCTGGTTATCAAACGCAGGGGTGAAAAAGTTACCTTGTTAATAATATATGTGGATGATATGGTAGTCATAGGTGATGATACAGAAGAGATGGAGAAACTACAGGTGTATCTCTCTACGAAGTTTGAGATGAAAGATTTAGGACATTTGAAGTACTTCTTGGGAATTGAAGTTGCTCGTTCCCGTGATGGTATTTACTTATCTCAGCGGAAGTATGTTCTGGATCTTTTGTCTGAGACAGGGATGTTGGCATGTAAACCGGCAGAAACACCTATTGTTCAAAATCATCATTTGGCGATATACCCAAACCAGATCCCAACAAACAGGGAAAGATACCAAAGGTTAGTAGGAAGGTTGATTTACTCGTCTCTCACAAGACCAGATATTACATATGTTGTTAGTGTAGTAAGTCAATTTATGCACTCTCCTAGTGAGGATCACTTGGCTGCAGTAATGCGAATATTGAGTTATTTGAAAGGTGCACCTGGAAAAGGATTGATCTTCAAGAAACATGGGCATTTGGAGGTCGAAAGGTACACTGATGCTGATTGGGCTGGGAATATTACTGATAGACGTTCTACATCGGGGTACTTTACATTTGTTGGAGGAAATCTTGTGACTTGGAGGAGTAAGAAACATAATGTGGTTGCTAGGTCAACAGTAGAAGCCGAATACCGTGGTATGCCACATGGGATTTGTGAGTTATTATGGCTGAGGATTCTTCTTACAGAGATTGGGTTCAAGCCACATTGAGCTATCTTATTGTATTGTGATAATCAGGCTGCGCGAGAAATAGCTAATAATCCAGTTCAGCATGATCGTACCAAACAGGTTGAGGTGGATAGACATTTTATCAAAGAAAAATTGGATGTTAAGTTGGTGAAAATTCCATATGTAAGCAAGAGTGTTTCAAGACTCACTTGACAAGTTGGGCCTAGGTGATATCTACGCACCAACTGGAGGTAGAGTGTTGTGTGAGTCAACCTAGGAGAATAAGGAATGTAGGAATATTTTGGGTATATAATTATGTAATTAGTATCTTTGTGTATTTAGGATAATTGTTTCCTAATTTATACTAGATTGTATAAGTTTATATATTCCTCTATGAGAGAAGAATAATATCAGAATAATCAAACCCTAGAATTTTATCTGATTTATAGCAGAGAAGATGTTGTAGAAATTGTTGGCCCCACGGATTATGATTTGTGCAATCTCTTGGAAAAGTGCAAAGCAGACCATCATAGCCACATCTAGCTTGCTTTGAAGGAATGAAGTAGGCAGTGTAGTTAAGAAATTTTATGGTGGACTTGAAAATCGTTGATTCCATACAGAGGCCTCTTAATTTTGTTATCAGCTAGAATTTAGTTTGTTTTCAAACTGAGAACAACTCTATATGTGGAGATCTGTTGTTTTGAAAGAGAAGGTTTAATATAATTCATTTGACGCATTAGTAACAGATAATCTGTTTGAGCAATTGGTGTTAGATTATTGATAAGTTCATGCATTGTTTTGAAGCAGTTATTAAAATTGACTTGCTGTCAATGTTATGAAATAGTGGGAGCAAACTTTTGCAATTTGCTTAGGTCGATTTTGTTCACAACGTTATAAATACAAATTGAATATGTATAATTCTGGAGTTAGTCTGCATTACGTTTGTAGCAAGATTCAAGAATTCTACATTTGAAATTTTTTGTCGAACCATAATCCCATACCTCATATTTTAAACATTGCAATATTATGCCTCAATTTATGAATTTGTTACAATATCAGACCTCTATTAAAAATTTTATCAATTTTGTTGTTAAGTGATTACGTGTCAGGCGTGAGTCCACCCCTCACCCACCTGAATTTAAAAAAATTAATAAAATACTAATGTTAAAAATTTTTAATGTGAAAAATTAAAATTTATTAAAAAAAACTCTCTCTTCATGTCTCTCTCCCTCTTCTCTCCCCACTCCACTCCCCACGGCTCCGTATTTGCTGTCCCCAAAAGTGTGTCTCCTTTGTGTCTCCTTGCTAATATGTTGACACATGTCCTTTAACTTAACCTAAAACTAACTCTGTTAACTTTATTTATTTAACAGATAAATAAATAAAATCCCAAATAATAAAAAAAATTGTTGGGTTAACGAGGTGAGCAAACCCAAATAGGATTCTTCACCTTCTTTTACGTGGTTGTTCAGTGCACAAACGCCCGTGGCTTCTTGCTGGCAGGCGAAGGAACCCTCGCCATCTTCGACTCATGCGACTCTTGTTCTTCGTCCTTCTCCTGCACCTCAAAATCCAAGGTGCACGAGGCTACTGGAATTGTGAAAATTGCTTGGGTTCCACCGGAATTCATCGCTACAATGGCGTGTGTCTGTGTAGATGGAACTTTATCATTGTGGGAGGAAATTGCTGAAGATGCACAACCTCTTCAATGGAAGCTGTGCTTAAGCTTTAACAGCGGTTCGACTCAACTGCTAGATACCCAATTTGGAGTCTCACCTGCAGGTTTAAAAATGGTTACTGCATATTCAGATGCCCGTGTCAAGTTCTATGAGTTACTGAATCCCTTGGAACAGAAAAATTGGCAGCTTCAGGTTGAATTTCAGAGTGTTATTAATTCGGTGTCTACAGTTGGCCATGCCATATGCTTATCTGCATCTATATCTTGGAATCCACAAAGAGGAGAAAGCTAGGAATCAAGTTTTGGTTTGGGTTTCAATTCAAACACGCCACAACTTAATTCCACCAAGGTATGGGAATTTTATCAGGCTCATCAAAGATGGCTCCCAGTTGCAGATTTGGCTTCGCCTAGTGATAATGGTGATCAGGTCTATGCAGTTGCGTGGGCAACAACATTGGAAGGCCATATGAGGTAATTGTTGTTGCCACTCACAAGGGAATATCAATATGGCATCTTGGGTCATTGGAGAAGATTGCACTACTTTCAGGTCACAAAGGCGAGGTCTGGCAGATAGAATGGGACATGAGCGGAATGACGTTGGCAACCACTAGAAATGATGGGGCTGTACGGTTGTGGCAGTCTAGTTTGAACGGAGTTTGCCATGAACAAGCTACTTTTGAACCCACTTCGTAGTCCCTTTGGTTTTACATGTTAATGTGTCAAGTAATTGTTTGAACATTATTGATTGTAACTATACGTTTTGGTTCAGATGTTCAAAATTGAAAATCGATGTGGGAATCATTTTCACTTCAGATTATTCAAACTGTAGTGCTCTATATTTCAGTTTGAAGCGAGTGAGATTATAACAAATATGAAATCATCATTCTTAGTTGAGGTGACTGAATTACACAAAACCAAAACTATAGTGTTATGTATGTCCTTTAAATGCAAGAACTGATTTGTGACTAAATGAAAGCTCTTGCAGGTGCTTGGTGTCAAACGAATTTCACTCTAAAATCAAAGTAAAATTCATTCTTTTCAATCCAACTATTTTATGAGTCATTAGCAAATCCAAAAAACTGATAGTCACTACTTTCCAAACATCAAACTAAATAAGATGTTTCTTTAATAAAAAGTATTAACTGAAGCTTTAGTCCCAAAAACAGAGTATATTCCTTGAGCGCTCTTCTCATAGCATTTTGCACTTTCGTATCATTATCATGTGTCTTCGTGGTGCTTGTCATTTGAGAGCTTATCAAAGCCTAATCCTTCGTTGTTGGTAATTGTATCTGCGCCTATATACATATATAATGACATAAAATTAGTCCTTCACGAAAGAAATTATAAATGAAAAAAGAAGAAAGTATTAACCAATTACAAAAAAGTTACCTGCAATAAATTAACCATGCTAGTTAGACCTTGCGGATAACTGCTTGCAGGATTTTGGATCCCTAAATTGTATTTCTAATATACATATGAATAGAAATGCAAAAAAAAATATGCTTATAAGTAAACAATATATTTAAGAAAATAAGTGCAAGATTGTAGAAGTATGCTTGTATAAGTGAACCTATATAACTGTGAAAAATCAAATGACTGTCCAAAATGCATATGTCCAAGCATTAGATTGGGTTGACTAACCTAAATTTATAAAACCGTCCAAAATTAGATGGAAGTCATCACTAAATGAAAGTAAAATAAATCTTCAAAACCATAAGTTTCAATGAATCCACAGATCACAAGGCTACATACCGATTGCAATATGGGAGTATGAGGTAGAGCTGTTTGTATAGAACCGGCAACGGAGTCCACAGTTGAATATTTTAGTTCCTTATTTCAAGACTTTTTCTTTTTTGCGGCCTTTTCGAGAGCATTTCTTGGCCTCTTACAACTTCCAACAACTTTTTTCTTAGTTTTGATTCCTCTAACTTGAATGACATTATCATCAATGCATATAGTCTCACTGAGCTCAGATGCACTCACTTGAGTTGGTCGTTGAGTTGCTTTCTCCTTCAAACATGCATCAACCTCTCCTAACGTCTTGTTCAGTCTAAATATAGCAATTTCATATGCTTCCGGCGACTCTGCTGCTCATGTTGCTAATTGAATATGCAATCGACGCTCTTTATAACGCCTTACAATGTTGGCCTTTGGGTCATCTTTACTTGAGATGTTGAGAGTAACTCTTGCACTCCTAGACTTGATATTTTTTGTCCATCTCTCCAAGACGTACTGAGTTGGAATGCTTGTAATATTTCTTGTAGAAAGAACCTTTAGAGCATGTGCACACAAGATTCCTACAAAATCATACTTCTTACAACTACATAAAACAATATTGTTTGTCGAGTCAAATGTGACTGTATGGTGCCAATTCTTCATATGAGGGATGATTTCATATTAGCTTACGCTTTCAGTCTCACCATTGAAGATCAAGACACAATCATGAGCTTTGCATAACTCGTTTTGAAACCATTTAAGCATTGCTGGTGTATAAATACCTACTACATGCTTGAATATTTCTACTGGAAATGACAATGCAGAACTTTGACTTGCTTTAAATTCAGCTCTCAACTCTTGATATCGACAATCGTCAACCAACCTTTCAAAATGTTTAACAAATCATAGCAAATCATATTTGTAGTTGACATACTTCTTGATAGCACTGTTCATACTTTCACTGCATTGAGTAGTAGTAATATCAGCACAAAAATTTTGCCGCCCATAAACTAATGCCATTTCTCTTTTATGGCAAACAATCGATTCAACCAATCATTGTCTGTAAGATTATATTTCTGCAGCATGTTATTCCAAGCATATAGAAAATCATCTTTGTCCTCATGGTCGTATATGCAACTATTAAACTCCTTGGCAAAATCATTAAAATTCTCAAAGACACTTTTAAGTTGCTTGGTTGCATTTTGGTATATGTGCCAGATGCATAAACGATGACATGTTTGTGGCCATTTCTCAAACAATGCTTTGGCCATTGCTGCATCTTGATCAGTTAGAATAGTTTTTGGTTTTTTTTCAGACATAGCCTTGACAAAAGTATCAAATAACCAACTGAATATTGCAATGGTCTCCGCATACAATAATGCAGCACCAAATACAACAGTTTGTTTATGATTGTTGACACCAACAAACATCGCAAAAGGCCTTCCTTCTTTATTTTTTCTATATGTTGTATCAAAACATACAACATCACCAAAATAATTATAATCCACCATCATGCTTGAATCAGCCCATAAGATATTAGTAATCAAATCATCTTCATCCACTTGTATAGCATAAAAGAAATTAGGATCATTCAATTGCATTTTTTGTAAATATTCCAACACTCTGCCTGTATCACCTAATTTCATCTCTCTTGTTCGTTTGGAACACAAATAGTTCTTATAGTCATCATAAATGAATCTAAGATGTTGACGACCACCAGCTTGTCTACTCATAAATTCAACACTTTCTCTTGGAGCAATTCCTAAACTATGAGCCATATCTGCTTCAACTTTTTGTGCAAAAGACATGTTCCTATGCGACCTAAAAAAATGAGTCTTACTAGGACTTGATGTTGGATGTGTATGCTCAGGAATAAACTTAATCACCTTATAGTTCTTTGCCGATCGACCACAACTAATTTGCATCCTTGCTTGACATCCAAAGCTTGTTTCAGCACGATGAGATTCAACATTGGGATCACACTTTTTCTTTTACGATGCCCTTCTGAAGAGCAAACAAAAAGTCTGTCCATCAACTGGCCATCATCATTTTTATGAGCTTTACTTTTTCGAACACTAAAGCCAACGGTATAAGCATATGCATTGTAAAATTCAAAGGCATCTTCTTCTGTCTCAAACTCCATGCCTAATACTGGAACTAATTGTTTCCGGACATCAGTTTTTTCCAAATCTACTGTTTCATTGCTTTCACAGTCTATAACAGAATTCAAGTCAATACATGTTTCATAATTCAGAAGTGACTTTTCAAATGCTTTTGTTCCATTGGCTTTACTGGGATTATCTTCTCTGTCCATGTCCTTAAGGAAAAATGACAAATACAATATATAAAAGTCAAATTTATATATGAATATTTAAGCAATAATATATATATATATATATATATATAGAGAGAGAGAGAGAGAGAGAGAGAGAGAGACACACACACACACACACACATAACATGAAGTTCTTTGATCACCTTTCAGTTGGAACGCAGAAGCTTGTTTATTAATCTCACTTTTCAGTTCCAGCACTGGCAGATTACATACACTGGAGCTCCGATCTACACCCACAACCTTGTCTTCATTAATCCTTAACTCCTAGAATCATTTTTGTCTTCATTAATCCTTGTTCAACTCAACACCCACGGAAAGAAAATGAAGAATTCTATTTCAAAGTGAACAGCCACGTAAAAGAAGGTGAAGAATCCTATTTGGGTTTGCTCACCTCGTTAACCCAACAGTTTCTTTTTTATTATTTGGGATTTTATTTATTTATCTGTTAAATAAATAAATTTAACAGAGTTAGTTTTAGGTTAAGTTAAAGGAAATGTGTCAACATATTAGCAAGAAGACACAAAGGAGACACATTTTTGGGGACATCAAATCTGGAGCCACTCCCCACCAAATTGTTATTTTTCCCCATTAATTTCTCACTAAAAATCTCAGCCTTCTCTTCTTCTCGTTCAGCTTTGCAGACCATATAATCTCCAACCCACTTTATCATTTTTCTTCTACAAACACAAAACCCTATCATCTATTCCTCCCTCAAGCAATGAAAACCCCATCTTGCCCTCCTCCAAAACGACATCAAAGGAAACCATCCCCATCGGTCTGAACGCGAGATTTCGTTCGAATCTCACTGGATCTGGAGATGAAAAATGACGGCGATATGCCCTAGAGGTAAGGACTTTGACTTTCGTTTACCATCGTCTAGAGGAACGTATGGCATATTCTTTTAGCGTATCCTTGTAGTACTTGTTGGTGCGAATGCATAGGCGAAAGCAGTTTGCGAGTCCAGATGATAACGGTATAGATACGGACATTTGAATTTGGTTATTTATATTTCAGTTGTAAATTAATTTAACTCCTTCAAGGAAGTAGCCCAATCAAATTTTAGGCACAAATGACCAATCACATAAAGGGAAGGAAAGCCTTCAGCCAATCAGAAAAAGAAAAGGGGAAAAAAAAAAGGGAGAAACCTCCCAGCTTCCCCTTCACCCACACCTCCGCGACCTCCCTTTTTCCAAGGCTGATTTCGGCCAACTCCGGTGGAGTTTTTCGACGCCACCACCACCATCTTGAAGCTCTCATTCCCCTCTACAAAATCCAACCAAGAACAACTTTGATTAACCACTATATGAGGCGATTTGAGACCATAAAAGTCGACGGTTCTCGCAGTGCTCCAGCCACCATTTTCAATTTTTCGGCGAATCAACAAAACAATGGCCGATGTCACCACTTGGGTTTTGTATCCCATCATCCCAGGAGAAAATCTCAACCAACCTTGACCCTATTGGACCACCGTAGACGACGAATTGACGTCGGAAAGCTTTAGGTACCCGCCGATTTTCTTGGGAAAATTGACCATCTTCCGTCCACTTTTGGACTTCGTGGCAGGTATGAAAGTTGTTCCTCTCTTTGAGATCTTCATTTCTGTGAATTTTGGTAATTTTTAGAAATAGTTGAATTTTCCGGCAAGTCGCGGCGGCGTGTGGGCCGAGGGGTCCTTGACCTTCCTAGGCTAAATTTGAATACCTTGGTTCCATTTATGAAGTCCGATTGATGAAATTCCGTCATTTGAACTTAGTCCCATTATGGCCCACCACTTGATTATTACAGCAACCGACGATCCAACCATTGGATCGTCATTAAATTTTAATACATTATAGTACGTAATATTTGAGGATATTAGAAACTTAAGGATTGGGAATCTGACATACGGATATTCCCAAATTGGAATTCTAAATTCATAAAATAAAACGTTGACCACCACTTGAATTGGCAATTGGAGGAAATCCAACCGTTGGATCGTTATGAAACTTTAGTATGATGTTTTAGAAGCAAAATGTGGATCTTTGGAAGTTACAGAATGGAAATCTGAGATGCAGATCTTCTGGATCAAGTTACATAGGGTTGTGGACCCTACCGTCGATCTTTGACCGACAATTGACTTTTGGTTTATTGGTCCCAAATCATTCTAGAACGTCCTTAGGGATATGTTTTATGTAAGTTACGTGTTTTATCGATGAGAACTCTGAGATGTGATTTGATAATTGTTATAGGCAACGATGGTTTGTGATGTCTCGATTTTCATGCTAGGAAGTTGTAGCGCGGACCTCAGGTAAGTGGGTCTTTTCCTTTTATCGTATATAGATATGACTGATAATTCAAAATGCTTTTAAATTGTTCTATGCATTTTATGCCATGTTGTGTGTGTGTATATATATATATATATATATATGTTAAAATACTATGGTATGGTTGAGTTTTAGATTGCATTATGGTATATCTATATGCATATTATTGGCATATAATTATTGTGAATGCTTTGAAGTACTAATTTGAACTATGAATGGCTTGATCCCATTTGAGGGTACATAGGTAGTTTAACAAGACTGTTCGATGCAGCCACAATCCAAATTTAACATGGGACTTGGTTTCTTTAAGGAAAGAAGTTATGATGGTTAACAGCGTAGAGATTAACCATGATTTTATTTTGGTCTATCACTGCTTTTAGTTCTGATTACAAATGTTGGGACGTTAAAGTGGTTATGCCAAATGACGCTGCGGATGCCTTGGTAAGCTTCAGGTGAGTACATGTTGATGACAATGATTTCAATGTGTATGGTTATGTTTTTGTGCATTTAATGCTCATTATCCTGCACCTCGGTGTTAGTGCTTCACCCGAGGACAAGGCCTAGCCTTAACGTGATTGTAGCACTTGAGCGTATTTATTTGCACCCAACCTGTCGTACAGACCACAATATGTGGTTCCGACTCATGTGTAGGAATTGGTAGATAAGCTATATAAGCAACTCCGACATAGTCGTACAGGTTGCAATGAATAGGCAACTCTCACACTGTCTTATAGGTTGCCTATGAGTCGTACAGGTCACTATAGGTGACTCCGACTTATGTCCTAGCATTGATTGATGAGATATGGATGAGTCGTACATGTCACTTATATAAGTGACTCCGACTTATGTGCTAGCATTGATTGATGAGATATGGATGAGTCGTACAGGTCACTATAGGTGACTTAGATTTATGTGCTAGCATTGATTTATTGAGTACATGATTATTTATATTTCTCATGAGATGTTGTGTCATGGTATATTTATGGATTTATTGTTGATATACTTTTGATTTTACATTGATACATGGTATGGTTTTTTTAAACTATACAGATGTTACAACGAGGGGTTATAATGATTTAGAAGGTTTTTATTAAAATTTTATTTCCATGGCCACTCACCCCTGCTTTGTTTCCACCCTCTAGGTTTTTTAGCTGAGCTTTCTTATTGACGAGGATTCCGGGCAAATTTTGGTATTGGAGATTACCTTCAATGGTATGATTCTCAATCCACTCTATTGTACTCTACTTATGCTCTGACATTACGTGTGAAATGGGTTCATTTCCGCTCACAATGCACTCTCGTATTTAGACACTTTTAGATTTAAATTTATTCGCATTTTTTCCACATCACTATACTTTATGGTTTCATCACCCTCTTGGTGTCAGCCATCACAACTCGATTTGGAGTCCAAGTGGACTTTCCGGGTCGGGGTGTGTCAAAATGTGTCTAATACATACATGCAAAACAATTTGCCTACAATGATTGTCAAACAAATAAAAGAAATGAAACATATGATGGTAAGAGAAGTATAAAGTGGATAATTTTATAATAATATGGCACTTAATTATTTCTCACAATTATGGTGGATGATTAAATTCATTAACATAATTAGAGTGTTGTGGCACAATTGTAAATAGTTTGAAAATAATAGGTATTTATTTGTTTACATGGCAATCTACTTTAAATTTAGGTTTTATTTGGATGTTTAAAATGAATGAGTTTTTACCAAGCAAATAAGTGTTGCATGGGTTTATATCTAAATAATAAAATTGAAAAGGAATACTAGAGATTTTGCATGAAAACTGCAGCATTTAGTCCTTTCTAGTTTATTCATAGGGTTTTTGAACTTTAATCTTGAAAAATATTAAAATTTAATAAAAATCTGACATTAGATTGAATATTGATTTTAATCTTTGATGTGTACTTAATTCAAATTCATTTATAATTTTGTTTTAATAATAGATACCTTACTTAATGTTATTACATTAAATTATAAATTGTTGGAACACCCTGTTTGTCCCACATCAGCTAAGGGAAGGAAAGCAAAGCAATTTAAATAGAATTACCCCACTCTAACTAACATCGAGGTCTTTTGTGATAAAACCCCACACCTAAGGATTCTGCATGTGATTAAGTGGGGACAATATCGATGTTGTTGGAGTGGGCCCTCATCCCATCTTTGGTATGAGAGCCAATTCATGGCCTGAAGTGTGTCGACGAGGACGTCGGACCCTTAAGTGGGGTGGATTATAACATCCCACATAGCCTAGGGGAGTGAATCATGTAAGCCTTATATGTATATTCTCATCTCTACCTAGCATGAGGCTTTTTAGAAGCTCATTGGCTTCAGGTTCCATCGGAACTCCAAAGTTAAGCAAGTTCGCGCGAGAGCAATCCCATGATGGGTGACCCACCAGGAAGTTCTATGTGAGTTTCCAGAAACAAAACCATGAGGGTGTGGTCCGGGCTCAAAGCAGACAATATCGTGTTACAGTGGAGTCAAGCCTAGGATGTGGTGGAAGCTTGGGTTGGGATGTGACACCTTCGACTTGAAAAATTCCACATTGTTGTGAACATTCCTAGTTTAAGTATGATTGTGTAAATCCTAGATTATATTTGATTCTAGTTATCCTTTCCTATTACAACTTGTATTACTTGGAGAAGAAGGAATATCTTCTCTCCCTTTACTACTATAAATAAATGCACAATGTAGGAGGGATAACAACACACATTCCCCTACAATTCTACAAACACACATCTCTCTTCCCTCTCTCTCTTGTGCCGCCGGCACCTCTCTCTTTATTAGATAAAAATAGACCCTAACACGTTATCAACATGCTCTTACTGCTGCGCTTAGGAATTTGACGTTGGAGAATTTTTTTTTCTGCATCAAACCAGTTCATCCATATCATCACGCAATCAGGTTCTTTCAAAACAACGGCTTTTAACTTGATATTTTGCAAGCCCTGATAGCATGAACATTCACCAAGATGCATGACCCAATTTACGTTTAACGTATTTTAGATTCTACATAAATTGTGTATGCCTCATAACCAAAATTGTTGCAATTATGTGAATTTGATATTTGCCATGAATTGCATCTTACATATATACATGCATTGAAACTATTATTTGCATATGCATCAAAGTAAATATGTGATTCATTGAATTATACATGCATATAATCTAATTGAATTGAAAAGAAAAAAAAAATTCTCACGATTGGGACCTGGGTTCTATCGAACCCGTGACCACCGTCCTGCAGATGGGGTCTTTATGCCAAACCGAGAGTCTACAGCTCTTCTCTTCTCCAGAAAACCCACAGAGCAGAAGCTCCAAAACCCCAAACCCAGAAATCCAACACCTTTCATGGTGTCCCCGACCATGGCATGGCCTGCAGCCACAACCTCGAAACTTTGGTTCATATTCCCGACAACCTGAAGTCATCCCATGCCGGCAATTGAACCGAGATTCACCGGAATCTCGTCGGAATTTTCTCGAAAATTCGATTTCAATTTTTAGGGTTTTATAGGTGTTGAAACGTTGAGATTCTTTTATCTCCGTGGTTGTCCATGACAACCGTGACTCACTCCGAGCCCCAACAACCCCGACACGACCACCTACAGTGCCGCCGTCGATTAAAAACGATGTTCTTCCTCGGCTAAGCACACCCAACGCCACTGGGTTGTTCTGTCCCCATTAACCCGAGCCCTGATGGGCTCCAGCCCCTCAGCCCGTGAGCAGAAAAAAAAAAGAAACAATATTTTTGTTTTCTGGGCTTGCTTGCAGCGGCCCAGCCAGAAAGAAGAATTTTTTTTTTTGTTTTTTTGGGCCAGCCTGAAGCGACCCATGAAAAAAAGAAAGGTTTTTTTGCTACTTAAAGCAGCCCAGTCCACCCCGTGAGCCTGCAGCTCACCCGAGACCCCACAACTCAATTTTTTTGGGCATATGTCTCATGGAACAATTCTTCAAGCCACCCGTGGCTAGTATTTTTCTTTTGGACCTCGAATTTCTTTTGTCTAAATTATTTTAGACCCAATGGGTTTTATATTTTTCCCCACATTTTATTTTGGCCAGAAGTCCAAATAAATAATTAATTCAATTATAATTTTAAACCTAAAGTTATATTTTTGCATATACTTGATGCATATTTGTTTGCATATATATTTGTGTTTGCCTGCAGGAATATATGAACCTGAAGTTCATAATTACTTTGAAACCTGAAGTTTCTTATAAACATGCCTTGTTTGAAAACCTGAAGTTTTCACTTAAACATATCACCCATGAAAACCCGAAGTTTTTCATGCAAAATTAAACCAATACATGTCTATTAGAACCTGTATGTTCTACTCCTATGTGAATGGATTGATTTTTTCTCCATTACACTAACCACATCTTGTCCATCTATTTTGTGATAGGAACATGTCGAATTTGAACAAACTGGACTTCACCGCTTTAGAGGTCTTTGGAAGGAACTACCTCAAGTGGGTTCAAGATGTGAAGCTTTACCTCACTGCAAAGAACTTGCGTCCTGCTATTGAAGAAGCAACAGATGAACCTGTTGGCGAAGTTGAAAAGGCCACTGCTATGATCTTCATCCGAAGACATATCCATGACGCTCTGCAAACTGAGTACCTTGTTGAGGAAGATTCACGTGCATTAAGGGTCACTTTGGCTGATCGTTTCGATCACCAAAAGGACATATTCTTGCCTGAAGTAAGACACGACTGGCAGCATTTGCACTTCCAAGACTTTAAGTCTGTGAATGAATATAATTCTGAAGTTTGTCGAATCCGATCACTTTCCAAGACCTACTCGACCTTCTATGCCTCTAATATTGTCTTGCAGTAACAATATAGAGCTTAGAAGTTCACCAGGTTCTCGGATTTGACCTCTGTTTTACTTCTTGCTGAAAAGCAGAACCAGCTGTTGATGAAAAATCATCAAGCTCGACCTACTAGGGCTACTGCTGTGCCTGAAGCACATTATAGCACTAATCAGCACCCAACACGCCGAAAGAGGCATGGTAGGGGCGGCCAGAAGTCATCCCACAAAGGTCAACAGAGCCAAGGCCCATCCAAGGGAGGAAACAAAGCCCAGAAGCGCCCAAATCTCTCTCCCAAGGCCCCAAACTTCAAGAATAAGGGCAAAGCACCCAAAACCATGGATGACAATATGTGTTATCGCTGTGGTTCAAAGGACCATTGGTCCTGTGTTTGCCGAGCTCCTAAGAAGGTTGTAGATGAATATCATTCTCGTCGTAAGAAGTTTGAATCAAACTTCATGCAAGAGGATGAACTGGAGACTACAAAAATGGAGGTTTCTGACTTTCAAGAGGATACCACTCCTATGGAAGATTAGAATCTTAGACATAGACTTATTTTTAGTTAAAATAAGACCATTGGGGCCGAATTCCACATAGTGGCCGAACCCCCCCTTGTTTTTGGTTGATTTTGAACAATTTTCGTTTATGTTTTGGATTATTCATTGGCGATTTGTTTTGGATATTAAGTTTTAATCCTTGAATAAATGAAATTATTTTGAATTGATATTTGTTTTTATAAACTTTTATGCATATGACCGATTCAAATTAATTTTTCATTCTAGGTATAACTAGTGGGAAAGTTAGTTGTCTGGCAGATAGTGCAACCACACACATTGTTTTGCGTGAACGCATCTATTTCACTAACTTCATACCTAAGAATGCACCTCTGACAACCCTCTCAGGCCCATCCAACCTGATAGAAAGATACGGTAAGGCACGTATAATGTTGTCAAATGGTACAATCTTGACCATTGCTGAGGCACTCTATTCTCCACGTTCCGGAAGAACGTTACTCAGTTTCAAGGACATTAGAGATAACAATTACCACGTTGAAACCCACGTAGAAAACGGAGTTGAATTTCTGTGCATAATTTCCTACGAATATGGCCAGAAGCGTATTCTAGAGAAGATGGAGCGTATCCCGAGTGGTCTGTATACTACGACCATACACCCCATAGAATGCCACTATGTGGCCGACCCTACCACAGGGACCGCGCACGAAATTACACTTTGGCATCATCGTTTGGGACATCCTGGATGAATAGCAATGCGCCGTATCCTCAAATCTTCACACGGGCATCCACTAACCCGAAGCTTAGGTTTGATCCATGAAATCGCATGTCAAACATGTTCCATGGGAAAGCTTATTACTAAGCCTTCTTATGACAAGATTCGTTCGAATCCTCCCATTTTTCTACAACGGATTTAGGGGGACATTTGTGGACTGGTTCAACCTTCATGCGAACCATTTAGATATTTTATGGTTTCGGTTGATGCTTCCACACGTTGGTCACACGTGTGCTTGTTGTCCACAAGGAACACTGCATTCTCCAAACTGTTGGCTTAGTTTATCAAGCTCAAGGCTCACCACCCTGATTATCCGATCAAATTTATTCGATTGGATAATGCTGGAGAATTCACATCTAAAACTTTTGATGACTATTGCATGTCGGTTGGGGTTGAAGTTGAACATCCTATACCCTATGTTCACACCCAGAATGGCCTGGTAGAGGCTTTCATTAAGCACTTACAAATGATTGCTCGATCGTTGGTCATACGTACTAAGCTCCTGATCGCTGCTTGGGGCCATGCAATATTGCACGCAATAAAGTTGGTTCACCTAAGGCCTATTGCGACACAACCATTTAGTGCCCTTCAGTTGGTCACTAGATTCGAACCCGACATATCGCATCTGCGCGTCTTTGGTTGTGCTTATATGTGCCAATCTTGCCGCCCTTACGTACAAAAATGGGGCTTCAGCGAAGGATAGGAATCTATGTCGGATATAATTCTCCTTCGATTATTTTGTTACTTAGAGCCTTTAACAGGTGATCTGTTTACCGCTCGTTTTGCGGATTTTCACTTCTATGAAACAGTCTTCCCGCTGTTAAAGGGAGATAAGAACATCACCGTTCTTAATGAACGACGCGAATTATCATGGACGACTCCCACTTTATCTCATTTAGATCCCCTCACCGCTTAGTCCGAAGTTGAAGTGCAGTGCATATTAGATCTCCAGAGCATAGCTCAGAGCTTGCCAGATGCTTTCACCGATCTAGCGCGCGTGATAATATCACATATTCCAATTGCGAATACGTCTGCAAAGATGGATGTACCAAATGTACGATAAACTGCCCTTCTGGAAGCCTAGGACGCCAATTCTGGTGATCCACGTACATTAGAGGCTAGCTAATCATCTGCCCCTACACAAAAGCGTGAAAGACCCCTCGGTTCAAAGGATTCACACCCTCGGAAGAGGAAAACCATGGCACAAGGTCCTGAAGAGCCTACCGTGAATCCGACTATCGCTTACTCATTTTACCCAACCAATAAGGAAATTCTAGATTACGGAAGCGTCCTTGAAGAGACGAATCCTCTTCCCGAGAATCGTGAGATTTCGGTCTATTATGCTAGCTTAGATGATGTGTGGTGTAAAAATGAGATGATTGTTGACGATGCATTAGCATTTACAGTAGCTATTGAGATCATGTTGAGCGATGACATTGAACCGCGTTCCATTGAGAATGTCGACCTAGAGCTAATTGGTTAAACTGGAAACAAGCAATCCAAGTCAAACTTGATTCACTTGCGAAACGTAAGGTGTTTGGACCTGTAGTTCCTACTTCTCCACATGTGAAGCTCGTTGGCTATAAGTGGGTTTTCATTCAGAAGCGTAATGAGAAGAACGAGATTGTGCGTTACAAAGCTCGTCTTGTAGCATAAGGTTTCTCGCAACGCCCCGGGATTGACTATGACGAAACTTACTCACCCGTTATGGATGTGATTACTTTTCGCTACCTTATCAGTTTGGTAGTTTCCGAAAAACTGGATATGCAGCTGATGGACGTAGTAACCGCGTATCTCTATGGGGATCTTGATACGGAAATTTATATGAAAGTTCCCAAAGGACTTACATTGACTGGTTCAAATATTTCCAAACCCCGGAACACGCTCTCAATTCGGCTGAGGCGTTCACTCTATGGTTTGAAACAATCTGGAAGAATGTGGTATAACCGTCTTAGTGAGTATTTGACTAGTCAGGGATATGTGAACAATAAACTATGCCCTTGTGTGTTCATTAAGAAGTCACATTCCAGATTTGCGATTGTTGCAGTATATATCGATGACATGAATCTCATCAGAACTCCTGAAGAGCTCACGAGAACTGCTTCGCACTTGAAGTCGGAATTTGAGATGAAAGATCTAGGTAAGACCCGATACTGTCTTGGTCTCGAGATAGAGCATTGTTCAGATGGAATCCTAGTACATCAATTGAACTACACCCAGAAGGTGTTGCGCCGTTTTAATGAGGATAAAGTGAAGTCTTCGAGTACTCCTATGGTCGTTCGTACGCTAGATGCAAAATAAGATCCTTTCCGTCCGAAGGAGGACGATGAAGAGATTTTGGAGCCTGAAGTTCCTTATCTAAGTGCGATAGGCACTTTATTGTACTTAGCTCAATGCACTAGACCTGACATCTCCTTCACTGTTAATCTTTTGCCAAGATACAGCAATGCAGAAACATGTAGACACTGGACTGGCATGAAAGACATCTTTCGTTACCTTAAAGGTACTACAGATTTGGGCTCATTCTATCCCTATGAATCCTCGAGCGATGCCGCACCCTATGCTCATCGGGTTGATTCTCGCCTTGTTGGTTATGCTGACGCTGGATACTTATCCGATCCGCACAAGGCGTGTTCTCAAACGGGTTATGTCTTTACCGTTGAAGGCACCGCAATCTCTTGTAGGTTAACTAAACAGACCTTAATTGCCACTTCGTCTAACCATGCTGAAATTCTCACCTTACATGAAGCAACTCGGGAATGCTTTTGGTTGAGAGCAGTAGTGGGCCATATTTGAAGCTCTTATGATCTTCATCCTGCCGTTAATGCCCCGACAATGATTTTTTAGGACAACGCAGCTTGAATCGAACAGCTTAAGAAGGGTTACATCAAAGGAGACAACACCAAGCACATGCACTGAAGTTTTTTTTACACATCAACAACAAGAGCATCAGAAGATTGAAGTCATGCAAATTCATTCACAAGACAATCTGGTTGACCTCTTCACCAAATCACTGCCGAAGGCGACGTTTCAGGAGCTTGTTCATGGAATTGGTATGCGTAAACTTTCAGAGTTGTAACTTTGCTATTTCTCTTTGGAATTATGTCAAACTCAGGGGGAGTATCTTGTAGATACTTGCTTAATCTTAATGTACTCTTTTTCCCTACGATTAGGAGCATTTTTCCCAATGGGTTTTTGCTACCTAACTAGGTTTTAACGAGACACCCACCTTGGGCTGGTCATATCCTTGATGACGTCCTGTAGACGTTTCTTTTGACTTTGCATTTCTCATACATTTTTCCTTAGACTATGGATTTTGTCCCTACTCGGGTTTTTTCCATAGCCTTAGGGTTTTTTAGTGAGACTTACTACTTATGCAAGTTCCTACCTTATTGAGAATAAGCGTTGTTCCTTGGAATTAGTGCCGACGAGTCAACTTCCTCAACTTCTGCATGATGCGGAATCTACCTTGAGTATTTACACACTCAAGGGGGAGTGTTGTGAACATTCCTAGTTTAAGTATGATTGTGTAAATCCTAGATTAGATTTGATTCTAGTTATCTTTTCCTATTACAACTTGTATTACTTTGAGAAGAAGGAATATCTTCTCTCCCTTTACTACTATAAATATAGGCACAATGTAGGAGGGATAACAACACACATTCCCCTACAATTCTACAAACACACATCTCTCTTCCCTCTCTCCTATGCCGCGGGCCCCTCTCCCCTATGCCGCCGGCCCCTCTCCCTTTGTTAGATAAAAATAGACCACAACACACATAAATTTATTATTATACACAAATTCATTAATTTTATTTAACTTTCCCTAATTAGTCCGTATCATAATATGGTTTTTACTAAATTAGTGTACCATATTTAGATACCCATATATATATATATATATATATATATTTAAATAGTGACATAAAAAAATATGCAAAAGCATAAGTGTACCGAAAATTCCCCATCTAAATATATGATACTAAACTAGTGTACCAAAATGTCCATATCTAAACATATTATACTAACCTAGTGTACCAAAATGTTCGTACCTAAATATATTGTAATGAATTAGTGGCACATAAGAAAATATGCAAAAATATAAGTGTAACAAAAAATCTCTACGAAAATGCTTTCTTATGTAAGATAGTTACCATAATGAGAAGTAAAATTTATAATATTTTTATAAAATTTAATTTATGAACACCATAAATAGTTACCATAATGAGAATTAAAATTTATAATATTTTTATAAAATTTAATTTATGAACACTATAAAATAAAAAATAAAAAAGACAGACAAGCATACGTTGACATTAAATAGAGTTTAGGGACTAAAATCAATTTTTCTTATATAAGACATTTTTCTAAACTTCATCTTATTTAAGGATTAATATCTAGTTGGCTTATTATATTCACACCCCACATATTGTTGAATACACCATACATACTTAATAAACCCCACACTTACTTTTAAACTAAAAATTATTTTAATACACCCCACTTACTAACCAAATCTACCCTCACACCCCACACATTCCATATACCCCACACCAAAATCCACCTCAAGTCCTCATCTTGTACCCAAAAAATAGAATAAAAATTGAAGTCTTTGTCTTAGCACATTTGCAACCTCTAAATAAAACTTTGTGAAAACGAGGAAGGGGAAATGGACATTTGCAACCTACAAATATCAGTTTTGACTACAGTATTCTTTACTTATTGCTTCTTCTTTTCTAGTACTATGAAAAATCGCTTTGGATTGAGCAGTTCATCAATACCCATATCAGTTGTAGTCTTTAATTCATGAAAAATGCATTACAGACGATCAAGAAACTACATAATACAAATTAAATTAAGAATAAGTAAACAGAGAATGAGCAATAACGGAAAGAACGGAAAAAAAGTAAAAATCTTTTTAAATGATTTGGGGTGCAGGAAGAAAATAATTGTTCTTTCTTTCTTTTTTTTTTTAAATTTTTTTAGGGCTTAAATAGTCATTTTATACCAGTCATTTAATATTAAATATTGAGTGGGGGTGTATTCAACAATTCGTGGTGCTAATAAAAAAACCCTATCTAGTCTTCTATTATTCATATATAATCATTTAAAGCTTTTAACAGTGAAATTATTTTTTGGATAATTGAAAAACGAAATGGAGAAGGAGGTGATTGCGATGTGGGATCTGGAAAGGGGAAGGGAAGGCAGCAAAGGTTTGGGAAAATGGTGAGCAATCCAACCGACGGTGCTGGCTGTTGCAGCGTGAAAGAGAGAAAAGGAGAGAGAATACCGGGGGGAAAGAGAGAGAAGAAAAAGAGTGAGACTCGCATGGCATTTTAATTTTCCATCTTAACTTAACATTTTTATAAAAGAAAAAAGGTTATTTTTTGCCCTATGTAGGATGTAGCATATATTGACTGCCGCAAAAGAGGGTGGCATTTTAATTTTCCATCTTAACTTAAACATTTTTATAAAAGAAAAAAGGTTATTTTTTGCCCTATGTAGGATGTAGCATATATTGACAGCCGCAAAAGAGGGAGACATGCAGTTGTCACACTATCACTTAACGGTTAAATTAACTAATGTTTGAATTTGCAATTAAATAAAAGTTTATGTATGTGATAGCGATTTGACCATTTGTAAAACAAAGGTTAAACCATAGAAAATTCTTGCAAGTGAACAAGTGTTTGTAATATAGAATGGCTCAAGCAAGGTCGATCTCCTCAAGGATTGATATAAACAATTTACAAGTTTTTGTGTATTTAATTTAGTTAACTCTAAGAAATATACTAATTCGACAAAAATAAATGCTACTGTACATGACTTAAATAAATATCTAAAGTGGGAATTGGCTTATAGGAATAGTGATCCAACTAAACAACACAAGTAAATATAGAAACTCAAGATAATACAAATAATTGAAGAAAATTAGATGGACAAGGCACTAGAGTTCAACCTTTACCAACAACGCTCCTATGTAGCTCTTCCAATTGCTTAAGTAATCAAACACACACATGCTTTGAAGGTTGGATTTTCCTTGTGTATGTTTTACTATTTTCCTTCTGTATGTTTTACTTGTGACATTCAAGTTAAAACGCATACCACTACATGCAATTTATCCATGACATTTGGATTAAATATAAACATGAGTGATTCATTAATCTTGGTGAAAATCCTTTTGTTAAACCATGTAATCCCTAAAAGTGTGATATTACCTTAGGAGAAATTACAATCTTCAATCACAAGAAGCATAACCAATTTTAACGTGACATTTGCTCAAAATTGCATCCGATGACGTTTCTAAGCTTCCTAATGGTCATCAAACATCAAGGCACATAGATAGTTTAATTTAGTGATTGAAAATATCAAAGCAAGCATGTAACAACACTAGAGCAATTGAAAGAGAAATCTACGTGATCATGTTGAGGCTTATGGCCTCACTCTAGCAAAAGGGAAATTAGTTACACATACTTGTTTTACATAAGGAATTATCCATTAAAAATCAAAGAAAGATAACAACCCTTTTTTACAAGAGGAGCTCTCTGATCATCTTCTCCTCAAAGATAGGAGCATGTTTCTTCTTCTCTTCCAATTTGGAGCTGCGGCACCTTTTCCCCTTTCTACTCTTTGCTTTCCCTCTGTTTTCTCCCCATTTCCCTCTCTCTGCTCCTCCTCTGCCACGTTATGCCCTCTCTGCCGAAAACTCCCATCCGTCTATTCATCTTCTACCCACCTCTCTATTGCCTTGTGTTGATTATTTTATTAGTCAATGGAGTGGGCAGTTGTGCTTTCCACTTTCTCCTCTCGGCTTTTCTTTTGCTTCAAAGGCTAGTGAGTGGAATTAAAACCCACTTTTCTGCCCAGTGTTGATGACAAAGCAAAGCACAAAGTGCATTTACTTTCTTATTTTATTAGTTAGAGTGGGCAGAATTGGCCATAACGTTTGGTAGACCAAAAGTCCTTAGATTTCAATGAATGAGATGTCCTTAGAAAGCTTGAAATGTCTGCTTTCTTATTCTTAAATTGGGAACAATTGGCTGGGAAATTTTGAGCTAAAAACTTGATATGATCATCTTCAAATTCTTGTGAATCAGCTCCAACTGGAATTACTAAAAAAATTCACCGTTTACATACTTTTCCACCAAACTCGATCCTACTACTCCTAGAAACACAACACAAACTTAAAACTTCCAACTAAACTAGACAAGTAAAGAAATATAAAAGGGGGAAATATATAGTATAAATATTGGTTCATCAGTATGAGATTGAAATGTTTTAAAACTATTGTATAAGATTGTAATTGTACTCAAACTTGAGGGAGCAAAGTGTAATTTACCCTATATTTTTATTGTTCTCGTATTTTTAGTTTTGGGCAAAATTTGTGCCCTTGCCTTCCACAACTGAAACTGTTGTACTGAAGTTCAGAAATTGGGGGTGCATGGGACATTACGTTAGGGTGTTTGTGGATGTGTGATAGGAGCATATTTATGCGACTTAGTTAGCTTGTTCTTGCGCATTTACGTTGTGTTTTCTTAGTTATTTTAGTGTTTAAAGTGATTTTTGGGTGTTTTCAGATTCTAAGAACAAAGTGTGCAAGAAGATGCATTTTGGAGGCCTTTGGAGCAGTTTCGGGTTTGGAATGGATAGCAAATGCATAGAGCAAGGTGGATGGACGAAATTGAAGACTTAAAGAGGCTAGGAATGTGAAGAATTAGTGTACAAAGGAAAGAACTCAGCCACAAAAGGGTGTCACTCCACAATGAACCTTCCATGCCGTGTGCAATCACCATTGTATTCCCTTTGGATTCCCATGCCATGCTTAATCATCCTTATCCCCTACAATATTTCTGATTTCATGCTTTAATACATTCAATTATTACACTCAATTGCTGCATACCTCTTGTTCCCTTCACCCATCAGATTTCATACAACTTTCACAACCATTACATGCACCAATTGATGCTCCATCAGCCACCTTTGGAATCCCATGCCGTGTGCAACACATGTTGCTGCACCTTTGACTCATTTCTGAAACATTTCACCTCCCCTTTTCATTTCTATGCAATGTACACAATCATTCATGCTCCCTAGCTGAAATACCACTCCATTTTACCCTCCATACTTTGCATCATTACTTCATTTTCATCCTTGGACCATTGCACACCACAAATTCACCCTCCTTGCTGTGCATTTCCTCCATTGCCTAATCTAATTCTCTAGGGTTTTTGGGGCCTATATATACATGTTTACATCCCTTAGCCAAGGGATCACCCTCCCATATTCATCATTCATCACAGAAAATTCATCCATACACACCCTAGGCAGCAAAACACCCCAAAAACACCATTCTAGTGCCCAGAAAACATAACAGCCACTCCACCTTCTTCCACCCTCTTGCCGAGTTCTCTACCACCCTTCAACCATCAAACACTCCTCCAAACTCACCCTAAACCTTTCCACACCATTCCCCATCCATTCTACACCATAAAACTACCCAAAACCTGTCCACAACCCAAACTGCTACAAGCAAGGGAAAGGAGAAATCTTGGATGCACTTGCTGCCAAGTTGGAGCATCCTAGGTGTTTTCTTTCTTTGGATTTTAATGTCTAATTCATGTAATCTTTGTTTTGCTTTGAGTATGATTGGCTAATTTTATTTTGGCTAAGGGTGTATTCAAAACCATGATTATATATGTGAAATAAGTTGATTACTTCCAGTTATCGTTGCATAAGTCGTGAATACAATTTGCTTAACCGTTGGATTTAGAACTTATTCTTGCATGTTGATTGAGAGTGCACGCTTAATTTGCATGCTTGAATTTGGTGCTAGGATATAAATTTGTTTCACCTAATCGTTATGAATTTATATTCGCAAGTAGTGAAGGTCGCTAGTCACGATCGTGTTAAGTAGATTATTGGCAAAAGTATCATGTTTTTCATAGTTACAAATGCCTTGTCGATGCTTATGATTTCCAAAGAACGTAATGATTCTAACTTGTGTCTTTATCATGTTGTTCATATAGAGAACTTGTTAGGAATAATTTGTTTACGATGCATATTCATCCAATTCAATGATTCTAGGGAAATCTGAAGGTTAATTTAAGCGGACCTAATTGACTTGGAGTGTTGAGGTTCATAACTTATTGAATTGATAACTGGAAATTGATTTACGTTGCATATATTTCATGTGTGGAGAAGAAACCCTTAGCTATTCCATCATCCATTTATTCATCACAATTTTGTCTTACAATCTGTTTTCTTTACAATCTGTCCATTTAGTTTATTTTCGTCCAAATCAAATCCCCATTTATTTTGAAATCCTAGATTAGTTACAAAGTGTGTTAGTTTATGTTTTAAGTGTTTTGGTACAAGTTAAAACCCAAATTCGTCCAATTTGGTGCTTTGTGTTCAAAACTGCCCAGAAAGTGTTTTTAAGGCAGTTTTGAGTCTTTTGGTTGCTGTTTTGAGTTTTTGGTTTGTTTTAGTATTTTAAATGTTAGTTTTGCATTCTTTGAGTCTAATCTAGTGTTTTAAACTTTGTTTTTACGTTTCTAATTCAGTTTTCAAGTGATTAGTACCCCTAGTTAATCCCCGGTTAGAACGATCCCTACTTACATCATTACTACAATTATCATAAATAGGGTTTAATTTGTATGTTAGCATAATTTTCACATCAAATTTTGGTGCCGTTGCCAGGGATTAGCAAAGTTGTTAATCCCTTGTCTTGAGTCTTGTTTAAATTGTTTAGTTTCTATTTTGTTTTTAAATTTTGCACCGTGTGTGTGTTTTGTTTTTGTGCCGTGTATAGGCACCTTATTTTCTTACTTGTGCCGAGTCTATTAAGTTGGTTACTAACCTTGTTTGCTCTTGTGTGCAGGTACTAGTTTATGACCCGCAGCTCACAACCTGTTCGTGAGCATATCTTCGACTTTGACAGTGATTTTGAGAGGACTTTGAGAAGGAAAAAGAGGTTGCAAAAGTCTAATCCTCCTAGTCCTGAACCTGAATTAGAAGAGCAAGAAGTTGAGGTTGAAGAGGAGGCCACGACAAGGTGTGAAGAGGAAGTACCAACCATGGCAGTAGACAATCGAACCATCAAGGAGCTTTCTGCCTCGGGTTTGGCCAATGCAGCCCCTCTTTGCATCCAATACCCTAGGGCAGACCCTGAGAAGACCGATGAATTTGAGTTGAAGTCAAGTTTGCTACATCATATACCCAAGTTCCATGGGTTATCAATGGAGGACCCCAATAAGCACTTAAAGGAGTTCGAAGTAGTATGCTCAAGTATGACACCGGTGAACGTGGATAGCAACATATTAAAGATGAAAGCTTTTCCCTTTTCTTTGTTGGAAAAGGCCAAGGATTGGTTGTATGAGTTGGCTCCCGGAACCGTCACATCATGGGAGAGTATGAAGCGAGCCTTCTTAGAGAAGTGATTTCCGACATCACGAGTCATTCTTCTTCGCAAGAAGATTAGTGGAATTCAGCAAAGCCAAGGTGAATCTTTTCCATCTTATTATGAACGATTTAAATCACTTGTTGCTTCTTGTCCACAACATCAGATGAAGGAGGAGCTACTTCTTCAATACTTTTACGAAGGTCTTTTACCACTTGAACGTCAAATGTTGGATGCATCCGCGGGATGAGCTCTAGTGGACAAGACACCTAGGGATACCAAAAACTCTCATTGCGAATCGAGCACTCAATGCACAACAATATGAAGGTGTTGGGCAAAGAGACACGCCACGGCCACATCATGTAAATGAGGTAAGTTCTATTTCTGAGTTACAATCCCAAAACGCAAGGAACTACAATCTGTGGTGTATGCTCCATTCAAGGACACCAATATGATCAATGCCCTCAATTAATTGAGAATGGAGGGTGGGAATCGGCCAATGCTGTGGGTTATGGGAATCAAAACCAACCAAGGGGTGATCCTTTCTCCAATACATACAATCCGGGATGTCGTGACCACCCCAATTTCAGATGGAGAGATGCACCACAATATGGCCAACAAAGTGGATTCCGACAACCCCCGGGTTTCTTTCCAAGGCCAATGGCACCATAACCACCTCCTCAGGCACAATCATCCCAAACCAACCCAGGTACGTCTATGAACGACAATAAAACATATCAGTTACTAACCACCATGGCGCAGGGAATGCAGAACCAAGCAAAGGAGGTTAATGAGCTAAAGAAGCAAATGGGCCAAATGGCCGAATTTTTGGGGCAATTCCGTGAAAATGGTAAGTTACCAAGCACTACGGTGGTCAATCCAAAGGGTGGTTTCGAATCTGCAAAGGCTATCACACTATGAAGTGGAAAAGAGGTGAAAAACAAGGAAGATGAGAAAATACAACTCGAAGAAGAGGAGAACACCTACCCCACGGCAAGGGTACCATCACCCATGCCGCAGCCATCTAAGACATCCCATCCGTCCACCTCAGGTAAGTGTGTCCTAAATGTTGTGATTTCGAACACTAATTTGCCCAATGTTCCTTTCCCTCGCAGATTTGCATAATCGAAGAAAGAAGAAAGCGAAAAGGACATTTTGGATACCTTTCGAAAAGTCCAAGTGAACATTCCTTTACTTGATGCTATTAAGCAAGTGACCAGGTACACAAACTTTTTAAAAGAATTATGCACAACTAGGAAAAGAATTTCAAACAAAGAAGTTGTGAAGGTAAGTGAAAATGTATCCGCGGTTTTGCAACGAAAGTTACCTCCAAAGTGTAAGGATCCAAGGAGCTTTACTATCCCATGCGTAATTGGAAACACTAGATTTGAAAATGCATGTTAGATTTAGGTGCTTCTATTAATGTTATGCCATATTCCATTTATGCATCAATGAACCTTGGTGAGTTAAAACAGGATGGTGTTATAATTCAATTGGCCGATCATTCTAACGCATATCCCAAGGGAGTCCTTGAGGATATTTTAGTGCAGGTCAATCATCTTATCTTTCCTGCAGATTTTTATGTCTTAGAAATGGAGGATTCAAGCCATGCTCCATCATTGCCAATCTTGCTAGGCCGACCATTCATGAAAACAGCGAGAACAAAGATAGACGTGTTTATGGGAACATTAACCATGGAGTTTGATGGAGACATTATTCGTTTTAATCTTTCTGAAACCATTAAATATCCAATGGAGGACCATTCTTGTTTCGCTATTGACATTGTTGATTCTTTGGCACAGGTACATTTGGATCGAATGAACGACGATGCACTTGAAATAGCCTTAGTGCACGGCATAGGAGCAAGAAACAAGTGTGGGGGAATCCATGCAACCCACGACATGGAATCTGACCATATTGCCGTGCCCCCTTATGGTGAAGTGTTTGAAATGGTCGCGTCCCTTGAGTCATTGCCATCACATTCTGGTAAGTCTCCACTCTCAATTTTAGATTCAGTTTTGGCTAACAAGTTACTTCCATCCATTGTGCAGCCACCTACACTTGAGTTGAAGCCATTACCTAGTCACTTGAAGTATGTTTTCTTGGGAGAAGATCAAACACTACCCGTCATCATATCTAGCTCACTCACGGCCCAAGAAGAAGACAAGTTGATAAGGGTGTTAAAGGAGCACAAATCTGCCATTGGATGGACCTTGGCGGATATTAAAGGCATTAGTCCCACCACGTGCATGCATCGCATCCTTTTGGATGAGGGAGCTAAGCCATCTCGGGAGGCTCAACGTCGCCTTAATCCACCCATGTTGGAAGTAGTAAAGAAGAGGTTATAAAATTGCTTGATTGTGGTGTTATATACCCTATTTCTGATAGTCGTTGGGTGTCTCCCGTGCAGGTTGTTCTAAAGAAGTCCGGAGTCACGGTGGTGAAGAATGAAGAACAAGAGCTTGTACCCACTCGTGTGGTGACCGGTTGGCGTGTTTGCATTGATTACAGGAAGTTAAATGCTATGACAAGGAAGGATCACTTTCCGTTGCCATTCCTGGACCAAATGTAAGAAAGGTTAGCCGGCTATCAATTTTATTGCTTTCTTGATGGATATTCCGAATATAACCAAATTGTGATAGCTCCGGAGGACCAAGAAAAGACAACGTTCACGTGTCCCTTTAGCACCTTTGCATACAGGCGCATGCCATTTGGTTTGTGCAATGCCCCTGCGACATTTCAACGATGCATGGTGAGTATCTTTTCTGATTATGTGGAGAAAATTATTGAGATATTCATGGATGATTTTAGCGTGTTTGGTAATTCATTCGATCATTGCTTGAGTAATCTGACCTTAATTTTGAAACGTTGTGTTGAAACGAATCTTGTGCTTAATTGGGAAAAATGTCACTTCATGGTTAAGCAAGGTATTGTTCTAGGACATATTATTTCTGAATAAGGCATTGAAGTGGATAAATCTATGGTAGACCTTGTTCGTCACTTACCCTCTCCAACTTCGGTTAGAGAGGTTCGTTCGTTTCTTGGTCACGCAAGTTTTTATACGCGTTTCATAAAGGATTTCTCCAAGATTGCACAACCACTATGCCGATTGCTTCAAAAAGAGGTGGCTTTCGAGTTTGATGATGCATGCTCCACGACATTCAAGCAATTAAAAGAAGCTCTTACTTTGGCTCCCATTATCACACCTCCAGATTGGAGCCTTCCATTCGAGTTGATGTGCGATGCTTCGGACTATGCGATTGGTGCTGTTTTGGGGCAGCGAAAGGACAAACAACCTCATGTTATTTATTATGCCTCTAGGACACTAAATGATGCTCAATTAAATTACTCCACCACTGAAAAAGAATTACTTACTGTAGTATTTGCATTAGATAAGTTCCGATCATACTTACTTGGTACTAAAGTTATTATTTTAACTGATCATGCAGCTCTCAAGTATTTACTCACGAAAAAGGAGGCCAAGCCTAGACTAATTCGATGGATGTTGCTCTACAAGAGTTTGACATTGAGATTCGGGATAAGAAGGGCGTGGAGAATGTGGTGGATGACCACCTAAGTCGAATGGTGCATGAGGAAGCATCGCCAATTTCTGAAACCTTCCCCGATGAGCAACTAATGTCTATCCAGGTAAGTGAGCCTTGGTATGCAGATTTAGTGAACTTTTTGGTGTCTAAACATATCCCTAGCACACTTAATAGGAATCAACGTGATAAGCTTAAAAAGGATGCTAGGTTTTATGTTTGGGATGATCCATACCTTTGGAAATTCTGTCCCGATCAGATTGTACGCCGTTGTGTGAATGAATCTGAGTTTCAATCTATTTTAACATTCTGTCATTCATATGCATGTGGGGGACATTTTGGCACCCAACGCACTGCCCTTAAAGTCTTAGAATGTGGGTTTTATTGGCCAACCATTTTTAGGGATGCTAGGACATTTTGCCTTACATGTGATCGTTGTCAACGAATGGGTAATATAAGTGCTAAGGATCAAATGCCACAAAACCCTATACTTTCTGTTGAAATATTTGATGTGTGGGGAATTGATTTTATGGGTCCTTTTCCGTCATCACATGGTTTTCTCTATATCTTGTTGGCGGTGGATTATGTTTCCAAATGGGTGGAAGCAAAAGCCACCCGGACTAACGATTCCAAAGTGGTTGCAGAATTTGTGAAGTCTAACATTTTTGCTAGGTTTGGAATGCCTCGAGTTCTCATAAGTGATTTGTAATCGAACAATCGAGGCACTGCTTAAGAAGTACAACGTTACACATAGGGTTTCGACACCCTATCATCCTCAAACAAGCGGGCAAGCCAAGGTGTCGAATCGGGACATAAAACAGATTCTGGACAAGACAGTTGGGCCAACAAGAAAAGATTGGAGCTTGAGGTTAGAAGATGCATTGTGGGCTTATAGGACCGCCTACAAAACACCCATAGGAATGTCCCCCTTTCGGCTTGTGTATGGAAAACCATGTCACTTACCTGTGGAGTTAGAGCACAAGGCCCATTGGGCCGTGAGGAAGTTCAACATGGATGTAGATGCGGCGGGAATTCATCGTAAGCTTCAATTGAATGAACTTGAGGAAATACAGAATGAAGCTTACGAGAATGCTCGACTTTATAAGGAAAAGACGAAGGCCTTTCATGACAAGATGATTCGCACCAAGTCCTTTTCTGTTGGACAAAAAGTGTTGTTGTTTAATTCTCATCTTCGTCTATTTCCGGGTAAGCTACGTTCACGTTGGATTGGACCCTTTGTTATTACTAATATTTTGCCTCATGGTGCAGTCCAAGTTCGTAGTTTCAAAACAGGTCAAGAGTTCAAGGTGAATGGGCATCGCGTGAAGCCTTAATATGAGAGCTTTGTAGAACATGATGTGGAGGAGACAACCCACTATGCTGTGGGTTCCCATGAAGGTTGATCAATGTGGCATCGTCCGGCTGGAAGACGTTAAAGCAAGCACTTCTTGGGAGGCAACCCATTTATTCAGCTTTGATTGTCAATATTATTGCTTGTTTAATTATTTTTGGGTATGGTTTTCTATTTTGAAACATTAACAAATATGCAAAGGATTTTAACATTAAACTTCATGGAAATGAACAGGAAACTGGGAAATAAAGAAACACAGCATAATACAAGAGGGAGCCTTCACAAAGGCTGCTTAGGAGAAGTCTCAGTAGTCGGCGGAGTCTCAGCAGTTGGTGGAGCCACAGAAGGAGGAGGTATCAGAGGTTGATCATTTGGAGCTTCACTATGCGGTACAGCCTTAGAAAACGAAGGCAAATGCTGTTGGAACAAACCCACAAACCTCCGATGATCAAGTAAAATCTGACCATCAGATTCCTGCATCTGGTCCATTTTCCTCTTCATGTTTGTGGCATAGTTGTGTGCAAGCTTGTGCAACTGTTTATTCTCATGCTTGAGTCCTCTAATCTCCTGTTTGAGACTCAGTACTTCAGCCGCCAACGATTCAACTTAACGTGTTCAAGCAAATAGGCGTTGGGCCATGTTGGACACAGAACCCACACACTGCACGCTAAGAGCCAGAGACTCCTTAACAGCCAACTCATCAGACCGTCTGGAAAGCAGTCTATTATCTCTAGGGGTGACAAGGTTCCGGGCCACCACCGCAGCGGTCATGTCATTCTTCATCACCGAATCCCCAACGGTAAGAGGACCAGTAAGGGATATGAAGGACGGGCGCCATATGTTGTCTGGAGAAGGCGGGGCTGCCTCTTCACCAAGGTTCAAGTCAAAATGACGGTCGGAAGGGCCAGACATATTTCAGAGGTTTTAGAGAAAGAAGAGATGGGTTAAATCCAGAGGTTAGAAGTGCAAAAGGGGAGTTTTACAAGTGGAATTTCAATGCACTTTGAAATGAACTACGTATCTCTATAAAAAAACAGCACTCGATGAAGCCGATTCCAGTTATCAAGGAGGCACTCGCTTTCTCAAAAGTTGGGCTTGAAACTACGGGCCAATCTTCATTTTCTAGATTTGTCCGCACTTGTCACATGTAATCTCTGCCCTCAACAAAGCTCAGAACTCGAAGCGCAAATTCCAGATATTAAAGAGGCCTCTGCTTTATCGAGACGCGTCAGCATCTGTCAAATTGCACATCTGCGTTGCGTAAATCACGCGCAATCTATCGAAGATTTCTGGAGAAGCGAAATGCACGTGAAGACTACTGTTAAATTATCCCAGGCTTGCCGACACGAGTAATGGAATAATGCCTTCCCAGCCATTAAGAAAATTCTATAAATGTTGAACTTCATAGTGAGGCAGCCTCACCCAACTTTCAGCCTCACTTAACCTTTCATCCTCTCTGAAATGGCTTTCCAACAAACCCTCTCGAGTCACTCTGTATTCCTCATTCCTTGGGATACTCCTGCGAACAACCCATTCAAAGCAAAAGTATTTCATATCATAAAGGTTGAAAGCAAGAGTATCTCATATCATGCTTTCTCCCTGTCCTTCTCCTTGTCTTTGTTTTAGGACAAGGAGAAAGAGAGCAATCAGCCAGCACTTGGTATCAATCTTCCGATCTGGAACCCCTTCCTGATTGCTTACCTAGCCTTGCTCTCGAGTACTCATCTTGATCATCTTATGCTTCCTCTTTGTCTACCACATCTGCTTGGGGAACAGATAAGGAAAGTGAAAATGATACCTCAAAGCATGTGGAGACAATTGCCAATTCATACTCAGCTAGGGACAAGGAGAAAGAAAGCAAGAGGTGGGCACTTGGAAAGATTGAAGAAAGAAACAGACCAACACCTTTACCTCGTACCTGCCCGCCGTGCAGAGGAAACAAGCAGAGAAGAATGCAGACTGCATAATCAAATCATCCTAGCAGAAGGAGTCTGACTTGAAACCAAGGAACTTTGATATTCCTCGCTCAGAATTCCAAACCAGTTCGAGATTAAAGCTGTGGAAAGTCACCAAGATCATCTATCTCAAAAACCAAATTTGCGTTCTTAACCTCTACTCTGTCTATTTTTTTGTTTACTTTGCTATACTTGTCATGTTTATTCGTTGTTTGTTTATTTTCTTGTTTTTGTGTGAGTTTATGCTTGAAACATTGAGGACAATGTTTGATTTAAGTGTGGGGGGGGTAACCATTGTTTTGCATGAAATTCGTAGGAGTTTATCACCCATTACTTCTCTTGTTCCTTGCTGTTTTTAAGTGTTTTTAAGCAGTTTTGGTTTGTTTTAGTGTGTGTTGACATAAAACTCCGAAAATCACATAAAAATTTGAAAAAAAAAAGTGTTTTGAAAAGCCTAAAAAGAGTGTTTTGAGTCGTTTTTGTGTATTTGTGTCTAGGGTACCTTCCAACACAATGATGAGGATTCGGTTTGTAATTGCATGGCTATTAAAGAGAGTGATTAACATGGATGAAAGTTTGATTTACTCTTTGTTTATGCTTGGTTGTGGTTATAACGTATGAATTCACATGTAATCATAAAAGAAAAAATTAGTTTTTGTAACATGCTTGAAGGAAGGAATTCAAACTAACTCTACAACCTTGTGAGACTTGAGCCTAAATGTTTATTTGGAGAGTTAAAATCTGTGCATTATTGTTTTCTAAAGTCGTTGCATGATCTCATTATTCTTTGCTTGGTTATTACTTAGAAGGCGTTTCATCATTTAGTTCCAAATGCTAGAACTCATGCCCATTTCATTCAAAGCATGCTATTGATTTGCATAACACATATTCAAGATGAAGTAGTGTAGTTACCACCACCAAAGCCAAACTGCCATGTATTCCATTCATGAGATCATATCTAAACATGCTCCAGAAATCGCTTTCTTTGTAATACATATATGTGAGCGTTCGTTTTCATGTTTACATCAATCTCTCACATATAACTAGTATAGGGTGTGTAGTTAGAAAATCTGAGCGAAAATTGAATGAATATCTTGTAAGGACTTGAGCAATTTCTCTAAGGCATGTTACTACATTCAAAACATTGTTTTAATTGCTTAAATGTGAACTAGTAAAGTGGTGACTATGATTAAGTATGTGCTTAAGTGTGAAGACAACTAAAATCTGTGGAGATGACAATTTTTAACATGACATGTGCATTGGAAATCCCTGAGGCAAACGTTGGAAGGTTTAGGTTGGGTTTTGTTCATTTTGTTAGTTTTGTTTTGTTTAGTTATTTTGTTTTGCTCGAGGACTAGCAAAAGCTAAGTGTGGGGGAATTTGATAGGAGCATATTTATGCGACTTAGTTAGCTTGTTCTTGCGCATTTACATTGTGTTTTCTTAGTTCTTTTAGTGTTTAAAGTGATTTTTGTGTGTTTTCAGATTCTAAGAACAAAGTGTGCAAGAAGATGCATTTTGGAGGCCTTTGGAGCAGTTTCGGGTTTGGAATGGATAGCAAATGCATAAAGCAAGGTGGATGGACGAAATTGAAGACTTAAAGAGGCTAAGAATGTGAAGAATTAGTGTACAAAGGAAAGAACTCAGCCACAAAAGGGTGTCACTCCACAATGAACCTTCCATGTCGTGTGCAATCACCATTGTATTCCCTTTGGATTCCCATGCCATGCTTAATCACCCTTGTCCCCTACAATATTTCTGATTTCATGCTTCAATACATTCAATTATTACACTCAATTGCTGCATACCTCTTGTTCCCTTCACCCATCAGATTTCATACAACTTTCACAACCATTACATGCACCAATTGATGCTCCATCAGCCACCTTTGGAATCCCATGCCGTGTGCAACACATGTTGCTGCACCTTTGACTCATTTCTGAAACATTTCACCTCCCCTTTTCATTTCTATGCAATGTACACAATAATTCATGCTCCCTAGCTGAAATACCACTCCATTTTACCCTCCATACTTTGCATCATTACTTCATTTTCATCCTTGGACCATTGCACACCACAAATTCACCCTCCTTGCTGTGCATTTCCTCCATTGCCTAATCTGATTCTCTAGGGTTTTTGGGGCCTATATATACATGTTTACATCCCTTGGCCAAGGGATCACCCTCCCATATTCATCATTCATCACAGAAAATTCGTCCATACACACCCCAGGCAGCAAAACACCCCAAAAACACCATTCTAGTGCCCAGAAAACATAACAGCCACTCCACCTTCTTCCACCCTCTTGCCGAGTTCTCTACCACCCTCCAACCATCAAACACTCCTCCACACTCACCCTAAACCTTTCCACACCATTCCCCATCCATTCTACACCATAAAACTACCTAAAACCTGTCCACAACCCAAACTGCTACAAGCAAGGGAAAGGAGAAATCTTGGATGCACTTGCTGCCAAGTTGGAGCATTCTAGGTGTTTTCTTTCTTTGGATTTTAATGTCTAATTCATGTAATCTTTGTTTTGCTTTGAGTATGATTGGCTAATTTTATTTTGGCTAAGGGTGTATTCAAAACCATGATTATATATGTGAAATAAGTTGATTACTTCCAGTTATCGTTGCATAAGTCGTGAATACAATTTGCTTAACCGTTGGATTTAGAACTTATTCTTGCATGTTGATTGAGAGTGCACGCTTAATTTGCATGCTTGAATTTGGTGCTAGGATATAAATTTGTTTCACCTAATCGTTATGAATTTATATTCGCAAGTAGTGAAGGTCGCTAGTCACGATCGTGTTAAGTAGATTCTTGGCAAAAGTATCATGTTTTTCATAGTTACAAATGCCTTGTCGATGATTATGATTTCCAAAGAACGTAATGATTCTAACTTGTGTCTTTATCATGCTGTTCATATAGAGAACTTGTTAGGAATAATTTGTTTACGATGCATATTCATCCAATTCAATGATTCTAGGGAAATCTGAAGGTTAATTTAAGCGGACCTAATTTACTTGGAGTGTTGAGGTTCATAACTTATTGAATTGATAACTGGAAATTGATTTACGTTGCATATATTTCATGTGTGGAGAAGAAACCCTTAGCTATTCCATCATCCATTTATTCATCACAATTTTGTCTTACAATCTGTTTTCTTTACAATCTGTCCATTTAGTTTATTTTCGTCCAAATCAAATCCCCATTTATTTTGAAATCCTAGATTAGTTAGAAAGTGTGTTAGTTTATGTTTTAAGTGTTTTGGTACATGTTAAAACCCAAATTCGTCCAATTTGGTGCTTTGTGTTCAAAACTGCCCAGAAAGTGTTTTTAAGGCAGTTTTGAGTCTTTTGGTTGTTGTTTTGAGTTTTTGGTTTGTTTTAGTATTTTAAACGCTAGTTTTGCATTCTTTGAGTCTAATCTAGTGTGTTGAACTTTGGTTTTACGTTTCTAATTCAGTTTTCAAGTGATTAGTACCCCTAGTTAATCCCCGGTTAGAACGATCCCTACTTACATCATTACTACAATTGTCACAAATAGGGTTTAATTTGTGTGATAACATAATTTTCACATCAATGTGGTGTTGATGGTTGATGGTATATATATTTTTGGGAAAATGTAGTGAAGATAGAAAACGTTTAAATCTTAAATTTTATTGTGGCGTAAATAGAAATTGCGGTAAACTTAAATGAGAAGTAGTGTTTAAATGGAAAAAATCTTAGCTGTAATAAGGATGCAACTATGTGATTGTATTTCTAATAAAAAAATTGGCTTAGTTAATTAAAAAATGTGTGAATAAGTGAATTTTCGTTTCTTTATTAATTAAAATCATGTGATATTACATGCTCACTCATATATGGTTATCATACTCACCTTATCATCAATTTAATGTAGACTGAAAAGGTATAATTGAAATGGTATCAATTAAAAAAAAATAGAAAATTTAAACGTATGATCCTCCATAAAACTCAAAACTCACTAGATCTCCCATGTTTTCTTTGGAAAACTCGCTAACTCTGGATGCCCCCTGTTTTCTTTGATAGCTAAATATGTTGTGATAGTGGAACTCCAAATTTATTTAGTACTGTTGAATTCAGGCATCTTATTTGGTAATATGTTTAATAATGAACATTGATCTACTAGGCCTTGGGCACTCAGTGTGTGTGTGTGAAGAATACATGTGGAACAAAACTGCCGAAATGTTCTAGGTGCATGAAAGTGAAATTCCTGAAGATCGGGTGGTAGATATTTTGTCCAGGTTGCGGGCCAAGTCTTTGATGCGATTCAAATGCATAGCGAGTCTTGTTGCAATCTCATCAATAGTCCAAATTTTCTGTCCTTCTTAACCGTTCTCGATTTCACATTTTCCGGACGAGAGTTGGAAACGAGAATTTTTATAGTCCATGATTAATCTTTCCATTGATATTGATGAGCACAACATTTATTATGATGTTGAGGACCTAAATATACCGTTTCCATTGGAAGATCATGATTACGTACTGATTCTTGGTAATTGCATTGGGATTGTCTGTCTTACAACAAGGAGAAATGTTCTTTTATGGAATTCATGCAACTTCCCAATTCATGCATTCTTCTATATTAGACGATATGGGATGACTGATACTACATACTGATATTGCATATGGATATTAGACGATATGGGGTGACTGATGCTGCCAGATTTTATGTTCCCTCTTTCCATGGGATTCTCTATTAAGTCTAATCCCTTAATTTGAGGAAGATTGACATCTAGATGACTTGTTGATAGTTGTGTGCTAGCTACTTGCTGCACTCCCTTAATTTAAGGAGTGACAGCTTTAGGGTTTACCGGGTTAGTAGGATTTGCCAAGGTAGGGTTACTTGTAACCTTCTACCTCATTATATATCCCCCCCCCCCTTGTACATTCAATCAATATATGAAAAATACATTCAAACAAACTTAAAATTTCCACATGGTATCAAAGCAGTGTCATCCTTGACTTGTCTCTGCCCATTTTTTTCTGCTGTTGTTCATCTTCAAGCTCCAATTATGGCTGAAGAAAGTTCAGTAAACCTTGGGGGATAAAACTCACAAAGCTTTACCTCTTTTGTTCCAGATACTGAGATAAATACGAATATGCGTTTATACTCAGTTTTGTTGAATGAATTCAACTATCTCCCATGGTCTAGAGTTGTGTCTCTTGCTCTCGGTGGAAGAGGAAAGCTAGGGTTCATCAATGGAAGAGTTGAAGCACCTGAGCCTTTTACCCAAGCATATGAAACATGGTTGTGCAAGGACCAACAAGTCATGTGAATGCTTCTCAACTCAATGGAGAAACATATCGTTGAAATTTTCAGCTATTCCGTGTCCTTACACGATCTGTGGAAATCTGTGAAGGACATGTACGAGAATCAAAATAATTATGCATAAGTTTCATCTGAAGAAGGACATTGCCAGTCTTCAACAAGATGGAAAAACCTTTGTGTAGCACCTAGGAAGTCTTAAGACTGTGGAATGAGTTAGATGTTGCATATGGATATTAGACGATATGGGGTGACTGATGCTGCCAGATTTTATGTTCCCTCTTTCCATGGGATTCTCTATTAAGTCTAATCCCTTAATTTGAGGAAGATTGACATCTAGATGACTTGTTGATAGTTGTGTGCTAGCTACTTGCTGCACTCCCTTAATTTAAGGAGTGACAGCTTTAGGGTTTACCGGGTTAGTAGGATTTGCCAAGGTAGGGTTACTTGTAACCTTCTACCTCATTATATACCCCCCCCCCCCTTGTACATTCAATCAATATATGAAAAATACATTCAAACAAACTTAAAATTTCCACATGGTATCAAAGCAGTGTCATCCTTGACTTGTCTCTGCCCATTTTTTCTGCTGTTGTTCATCTTCAAGCTCCAATTATGGCTGAAGAAAGTTCAGTAAACCTTGGGGGATAAAACTCACAAAGCTTTACCTCTTTTGTTCCAGATACTGAGATAAATACGAATATGCGTTTATACTCAGTTTTGTTGAATGAATTCAACTATCTCCCATGGTCTAGAGTTGTGTCTCTTGCTCTCGGTGGAAGAGGAAAGCTAGGGTTCATCAATGGAAGAGTTGAAGCACCTGAGCCTTTTACCCAAGCATATGAAACATGGTTGTGCAAGGACCAACAAGTCATGTGAATGCTTCTCAACTCAATGGAGAAACATATCGTTGAAATTTTCAGCTATTCCGTGTCCTTACACGATCTGTGGAAATCTGTGAAGGACATGTACGAGAATCAAAATAATTATGCATAAGTTTCATCTGAAGAAGGACATTGCCAGTCTTCAACAAGATGGAAAAACCTTTGTGTAGCACCTAGGAAGTCTTAAGACTGTGGAATGAGTTAGATGTTTATCTACCTCTCACACCATTGATGTTGTAGTTCTACTGAAAAGAGCTGAAGAAGACAAGATATATCAGCTACTTGCAAGTTTGAACTCGGACTATGAGGATCTCAGGAGTCACATCCTGATGAATGTCGAACTTCCTTCCTTCAAAATGGTGTGCGCTACGATTCAATGTGAGGAAGCTCGAAGAAGGGAGATGAACTTGGAGAAGAATTCCAAGATTTCTGAGTCAAGAGTCTATGTTGCCAAACATAAACCCTCAGACACTAGGCCTTACAAGGGTAAAAATCCACACTTGAAGGGTAGTTAGTGTAACGTTATAGGTCACATGGAGGAAAGGTGCTGGATTTTGCACCCTGAACTAAAACCTAAGTTCAACAAGGATCACAAAATGATTCCTTTAAGGCAGTTCCATACTGGCTCGTATAAACCTCAGCATGCAGCAAATCACAGCTATACCTCATTCCCTGAGAGCATTCAGGACATCACTTCAAATCTTGTCTCGTTCATAAATGACTTTGCAATATACATGCAAACCAAGGGACATAGAGAAGCTGTAGAAAGCTCAAGGGGTACAATTGAAAATCCCCCTGCGCTACTGGGACAGTTCATATGTTTCCTTGCTGAAAATGAGAATATACCAAGAAGCAAAGCTCTAGGTATTTTTAATGCATTCTTAACTACTCTTCGCACTAGTATTGAACATGATTGTTGGATTATCGACTCAGGAGCCGCTGACCATATGACAAACAAAGCCTCAAACTTACACAGTTTTCAAACTTTGTCAAAACCCTCTCATGTGTTAGTTGCTAATGGAAAAAAGGCCATGGTTTTAGGCGTGGGAAAAACAAAGTTGCTTTCAAACAACCTTGAGTCGACTGCATTGTTTGTTCCTACTTTTCATTTTCAACTTTTATCAATAGGAAAGATCACTAGAACCCTAATTGTCTTGTCACGTTCTCACTAAGTAGTGTTATGTTTCAGGATTCTCTCACCAAGAAGACAATTGGTGAAGGGTTCTTCCTGAATGGTCGTTACTATCTATGCAAGGAACCTTGTTTAGTCAATGCTTTCCAAGTTGATTCAACTTCTTCCAAGGACTAACAAATCTGGCATCAAAGATTAGCCCATTCATTAGAGACTGTTTTGCTTAAACTCTTTCACAAAAAGTATCAATCATCTGTAATATGTGATACATGTCAATTCTCCAAGTTTACTAGGCTCCCTTTTAGTTCCTCAATGTCTAAGGCTAGCAAACCTTTTGAACTTGTACACTTTGATGTTTGGGGTTCAACTATTGAATCTTTTGATGGATATAAATATTTTTTTACCTTTGTGGATGATTTTTCTAGAACAACATGGCTATATCTGTTAAAATAAAAAAAGGATGTCTTCACTATGTTCAAAGACTTTCATTAACTTGTCATAACTCAATTTCATTCATCTATTCAGAACCTAAGAACCGAAAATGACACTGAGTTCTTATCCAACAATATGAGTTAATATTTGAGCTCTCATAGTATTGTTCACCAGACAAGCTGTGTGGGAACCCCACAACAAAATGGGATCTCTGAAAGAAAGAACAGGGATTTACTTGAGAAGACTCGTGCATTGATGTTGCACATAAACATACCAAAGAAATTTTGGTCACAAGCTATTCTCACTGCACCCTATTTAATCAACAGATTGCCTAGTCGTGTTTTAGAGTTTAAGTCTCCTTATGAAACTCTTAAAAGAAGACATATAACTTTATCACATTTGAGAGTCTTTGGTTGCCTGTGCTTTGTTCATATTCAAGCATTGCATCGTGACAAACTGGATGCTAGGGCTGCAAAATGTGTTCTCATGGGATACTCATCCTCCCAAAAAGGTTACAAATGTTTTCATCCTATTACTAACAAGATGCTTGTGTCTAGGGATGTAAGATTTAAGAAATCAGTTCCCCATTTCTCCAAGGAGGCTACTCACTCCCGAGAGGGGGAGCTAATGTGTGATTTATTTCCTTTACCTGTGTGCATTGATCACTCAGTGCACTTGGATCCATAAGCCACTAGTAATCATGAGCAAGCAAAGATTGTGAGTGAAACTACTCATGTGTCTTGTCAACCAAGAAACATGGAGGAAGGTACTGAGTCTACTTAAGATGAAAGTCATGAAGAAGCTCCCATTTTACCTCCTACAAGGTGTAATCTTGTGCATGCTTAACAACCTCAAACAAGGCTCCGAGACTATGTCACCTTCGCTTCCAAACACCTCATCACTGAAGTGCTAAGTTATAGTTGTGTTCACCCCAATCATGCCACATTCTTGGCTGAAATTTCTCATCACATTGAACCATGAACCTTTCAAGAGGCTCAACTAATTCTTGAATGGAGAAATATGATGAAGGATGAACTTCATGCCTTGGAAAACAATCAAACATGAAGCATTGTGAAGTTACCTCTAGTAAAGAAGGCTACTGGGAGTAGATGGATCTATAAAACAAAGTTCAAGGCTGATGGATCAATTGAACATCACAAGGCTAGATTGGTTGCACGTGGTTTCACTCAAATGTTTAGGGTAGACTACAAGGAGACATTTGCTCCAGTAGCCAAAATGAACTTTGTTAAGGTTCTTCTTTCAGTGGCTGTGAATTGTGGCTGGCCATTGTATCAAATGGATGTAAAAATGCGTTCCTTCATAGGGATTTACAAGAGGAAGTATATATGCAACTTTCACCAGGTTCTTCTCAAGGTAAAAATGATATGGTGTGTCAATTGCACAAAACAATCTATGGTTTGAAACAATCTCCACGTGCATAACCAGACCAGATATCACCTATGCAGTGAGCCTGGTTAGCCATTACTAAAGGTTAGTTGGAAAGCTTATAAACCTTACCATAATCAGACCGAACATCACCTTTGATGTGAGCCTGGTTAGCCAATTCATGTATGCACCATCTGTGAAACAACTTCTCATTGTCAAAAGAATTCTATGCTACCTTAAAGGCCCTATTGGTAGAGGTATTCTTATGAAGAATAACCAATCTACTCAAATAAGTGGCTACATCGATGCAGATTGGGTCGGAAATGCAATTGATAAGAAGTCTACCACTGGTATTGTACGTTTGTTGGAGGAAACATCGTCACATGAAAAAGCAAAAAACAATGGTTATTGCATGTTCTAGTGCGGAGACTGAATATCGTGCAATGGCATCAACAACATGTGAGTTAATTTGGCTCAAGGGGTTACTTTTAGACTTGGGATTCTCTAGTTCTACTCCAATGTCACTCATGTGTGACGATTAAGCAGCCATGCATATCGCTGCTAATCTTATGTTCCATGAAATGACCAAATATATTGAGGTGGACTGTCACTACATCAGGGCACAAGTTCAATCCCAAGTTATTCAAACCAACTATACTTGCAGTCATGATCAATTGGCAGATGTATTCACAAAAGCACTTCCCTCAGTTTCTTTTCAGTGTCTCCTTAACAAGCTTGGGTCGATCAATCTCCTAGATCCAACTTGAGGGGGATTATTAAACGATATGGGGTGACTGATGCTGCATATGGATATTAAACTGTTAGGGAACAATTCATAAATAAACATAAATAAACAGAACTTGAAATTCTAATATTTTATAAACCGAAAATACTTGCTGTGCAAAATGAAATTACAGAATAAATACAGAAAATAATATAAGAATATCAATGGTACTAACTTGATTACAGAAGGTAGAGGCTAGCGTAAAAGCTATGTCCTTCAAACAGTATTTCCGTCCCACTCTTATGCTTGTGGTTCTACAAAGTCTGCTCGACCAGGATTCAACTACCTAATTTTACACCGCGCACTGGATTCTAGAATTCTAGTGAATTTGCTTTGTGTTCTTACTCTCTGAAAATTTCGTACGGAAGACAAAGAAGAAGAAAGGATGATCTAACTTGGATACTGTGATTACAAATATATAGGTTGTTTCACACCCTTTCAAATACATGTTCAGCATATTTGAAAATGCACAACTCTTTCTAAGAGCTGTGTCTTTTAATCAAAATGTTTTTTAATTAATAAATTAATTAAAAAACCTAATCCAAAAATTAAAATTAATGAATTAGATTAATTTTAAATTCCAAGGCCCCAAGTGCCCCAAGGCCCAAGGCCCTTGTCTTGATTAATTAATATTAATTGCATTTAGGCTATATTATACAAGCCTAATCCACATAACCATAAGACCCACGCTTTCAATCTATTTCCAAATGGTCCATGTTCTAATTACTAGACTAAAGCACTAAATCTATATAAAGGCAATGAACCTTTAGTGTTTCCCGATATAGGACACTAAAAGTCTCAAAACCCTTACAAAAACGATATGGGGTGACTGATGCTGCCAGATTTTATGTTCCCTCTTTCCATGGGATTCTCTATTAAGAGAAAGATTGACATCTAGATGACTTGTTGATAGTTGCGTGCTAGCTACTGCTGTACTTCCTTAATTTAAGGAGTGACAACTTTAGGGTTTACTGAGTTAGTAAGATTTGCCAAGGTAGGGTTACTTGTAACCTTCATGACTATGTGATTAAGCATGTTGTTGAAGTGTTCTTTCCCGGCCTCTAGAGTCAGCTACCAAGGGTGATCTCTAGGGTAAGCCTCAATGTAATCTCTAGGGTAAGGCTCAATGTATTATTGTAAATCAGTTTTCCCTTGAATTAAAGGAGGTGACTGATTGGTATAAAGTCTTTGTGTAAGGATTTTCGTTCTAAGCCGGGAGAATCCTAGAGGATATCTAGAAGTAGATATTGCACCCTCTTAGGAGTTGTGATTACTTATTACGCACGCCAATTCCTAGATTTTAGGAACTCCAAGACTTATAGGGATCTGATTGGGTCCATCTCCGGATCAGATCATGCATCTCGTTGGACAAACATGGTCTTCCAGTGAAGTCTCTTGGGCTTCGCCTATTGCCTTGGAGCATGATGATGTTGGCACTGTTGCTCCGTCTCATCCAACTCTTCTTGGAGCTAGTGAATCCATGACTGACGTCTGACGTACAGTATTCAGATTAGCCTTACTCCTACCTTGGAAAATCATGGTCTCATAGTTGCTCATAACTATGCATTGGAAAGGCAACCTATTCCCTTTGAGGATGGATAGTTATCAAAGATCATGCCTTTTGAAGTAAGTGGACTATATATTGTTAGTCTTCTTTCTTCGTGTAGCGATTCGACTTCTTGTGGAGTAGTTAAGTCATTTTGAAATCAGATATATAGTCTCAAGTTGTCACATCCCGACCCAGGGCGGATCACTTCCCAAGCCTGCTCAACTACCGTAGCACGATATTGTCCACTTTGGGCTTACCATTCCCTCACAGTTTTGTTTTTGGGAACTCACGAGCAACTTCCCAGTGGGTCATCCATCCTAGGAGTGCTCTAGCCTCCTTCTCGCTTAACTTCGGAGTTCCAACGGAACCCGAAGACAGTGAGTTTCCAAAAGGCCTCGTGCTAGGTAGGGATGAGAATTACATATAAGGATCACTCCCCTGGGCGATGTGGGATGTTACAATCCACCCCCCTTAGGGGCCCGACGTCCTCGTCGACATACTTCCAGCTAGGGATTGGCTCTGATACCATTTTGTCACATCCCGGCCCAGGGCGGATCACTTCCTGGGCCCGTTCCACTACCGTAGCACGATATTGTCCGCTTTGGGCTTACCATTCCCTCACGGTTTTGTTTTTGGGAACTCACGAGCAACTTCCCAGTGGGTCACCCATCCTGGGAGTGCTCTGGCCTCCTTCTCGCTTAACTTCGGAGTTCCTACGGAACCTGAAGCCAATGAGCTCCCAAAAGGCCTCATGCTAGGTAGGGATGAGAATATACATATAAGGATCACTCCCCTGGGCGATGTGGGATGTTACACAAGTACTATGCCATAAAGATTGTAATGATTATGCGTATCGTGTGGGCACATTTTGCAAGAGGTGGCCATTCATTTCTTCGATTAGCTTCGATCTCCACATCTAGCAATCTCGAGGCAAAGTATTTAGTATTCAATGGCTGGATCCCCTAGCAATTTACCTTTAAATAGCACCATTTAGGATGGGATTTCGTGAGACTTTCGTTTCTCTTGCCAACACTATAGAGCCTCTTCTTTCATTCCTTAATCTCCTTTCTAAGCCCAGTTCCTTCTTTGATCATTCGACATTTAGGATATTAAAACCAAAAAACCATGTCTTTCCTAACAACCTATGCCAAACAAGATTAGGAACAAAAAAAGTTGAGCCATAATCTTATAGTAGTATCCCTTATTTCTCATGATTTGTTCCATAACATTTATCCTCATGCAGTACCCTCCTCGCAGTATTTGCATACGGGTTCAATCTCGGCAAAGTATTGAGATTCTTCAAGGGGTCATTCGTCACTGCTTTCTTCCTCACATCTAGGAGTGGATGAGGGTGATGACTAATCTTCCTCAAAGTTGATGATCCCAACAAAGTTTGCTCCATAGACATTGTAGGTAAGTTCTTTACGTCATTCGTGAGAACTTGTTTCCCCCATGTTGTTGTACTTTGTCGTGCCCTTCTCTTGGGACTTTGATAATAAACATGTGCTTGCATAAAATCTTAAAGTAACTGGGCAAAAAAAAATCTTAATTTGATAAATCTCAAAGTAAACGAACTTTTAGAGAAAACAAGTAACAAAGCAGAATACGAGTAAGTTTGTGGGCCTAGGACATAGCTCCAAAGCCCCCCCCCCCAAACCCGAGTGGTAATGTTGATTCGGAAGAACATTTCCTCCTAAACTTAATATCCATAAAGGGTTTTCATCGTCGAAGTACCACCTTACTATGGTACTAGAAATTAGCCATTAAACCTTTGAAGAATCTTTTGCTTTGTACTTGTCAAATGCATTTACTAGATTAAAGATAGGAAAACTTTGAGTTATACCTGAAATAATTCCATGAAGAACAAAACAATTTTTTTTTTATCTTGCCCTAGTTCTTGGATCAAGAATTTCAATACCTGCAACGTGGTGCCTAACGGAAGTTTTTTGCACTAGCTTGAATTGCATGCCCGTCTGATAGGAGCATATTTATGCGACTTAGTTAGCTTGTTTCTTGGCATTTATGTTGTTAGTTCATAGTTATTTTAGTATTTTAAGCTATTTTCGTGTGTTTGTAGGTCCAAAGGGTTAATGTGGCAAAGAAGTGCATTTTGGAGCATTTTGGAGCATTTTTGGGCATGGAATGGATAACATATGCTTGGAGCAAAAGGAATCGACGAAATTTGAAGTTTGTGCATCATCCTCTCCCTATAAATAACCATTTTAGCACACTCATTTCACCCAACACATCCACTCATTACAACCACCCAACACATTCACCTACCACTACATCCACTCATTTCACCCAAAACATCCATTCACCTACCACTACATCCACTCATTTCAACCACCCAATACATTCACCTACCACTACATCCTCTCCCTAGCCTATAAATGTATCCATCCAAAGACACCAGGAGGACAATTTAGGGAGAAGGGAGGAAGCCACATTCTGCCGCAAGGCAGAGTCTTTTCTTCTTAACCATTCTACACATTCCCACAACAAAAACACAATTCCATGCACCTTCATTTCCCTTTCCTTGTCGTGACCTCCATCCAACCTAAACACATTCAACCATTCCTCCATACAAACAAACCTTCAAACACTCACCAACACCTTATGCCGTAGCAAAGGAAGGGAAGGAAAGTGCTTGGACATGCTTGCTGTCCAACTTGGATCGTTAGAGTGTTTAGGTGTTTTCTTTCTTTTGTTTCTAATGTTTAAATTCATTTCCTTTCGTTTTGTTGTAAATATGAGTGGCTAAACCCCTTTTGGCTAGGGGTGATTTCAAAGCCATGATTATGTGTGCAATATAATTTGATAAATTCCAGTTATGAATTCTTGAATCGTGAATGCAATCGGCTTAACTATTTGATTGATAACTTATTTGTATTTGTTAATGAAGGGTCGACACTTAATTGGCATGCATAAATTCGTTGCTAGAATATAAGGAAGTTTCAAATAATCGTTTCAAATTTATATTCACATGTAGTGAAGGTCGCTTATAAACGATCGCGTTAAGTTCAATTCCTAGCATGAGTGACATGATTTCATAGTTGCAAGTGCTTTGTCCAGGCTTATGATTTTCATTAAATGTAATGATCTTTGATTGTATCTCTATTATGATGTCATGTAGGGAACTTTAGAAGAATGTATTGGGATGTCAAATGATGTCATCCAATCCAATAAAACAAGGAAGTAGTAACTAGTGATGTCACGGTTAATTTGGAGCATTGTCATTCATAATTCAATGAAGTAGTAACTGGAAATCAAGTTATTTGCATACATGTCATGTGTGGAGAAAAAGCCTCTAGCTATCACATCCATCATCTTATTTCTCAAATTTGTTTTACAATCTGTCTAGTTTTTTATACTTGTTTATTTGTTTCAACTTCGTCCAAAACTCACCCCCCCTTTACTTTAGTGTGTCTAATTAGTTAGAATATGTTTTAATTTGTATTTTTAAATGTTTTGATTCAAGTAAAAGTCAATTTTCGTCCAAAGTCATTCCTAGTGTCTAGTTTAAGTTTATTTGGTTGTTTTAAGCTATTTTGAATAAAGTTTGCTTTGAGTCTTGTGAGTCTTGTTAAGTGTTTTTAAATTTAGTTTTATGTTTTTGAGTCAGTTTAGAGGTTATTAGCAAGCCCTCCTAATCCCTGGTCCAGAACGATCCCTACTTACATTCTTTACTACAATTGATAAAAAAGGGTTAAATTTGTGTGTTAAGATAATTTTCGCATCACCGTCCCTAGTGAATCTTAGGCAAAAATTGTTTGATGGCTTAGTTGTCGATTGAATCTGAGAAGGATTACCTACATATCTCCAAAAAGAATCTCCAAAAAGGAGAATCAAATCATTAGTGTCATTTTAAGAAAAATTGATATAATGTAAAAATTACATTAGGAATCACTTTTAATGATAAAGCTATGGTGGGGCATTGGGAGATGAGTTCTCCATGAACTTGTCTTCGCTGAAACGGCGACGTTGCAATTGAGTCCGAAACGGACTACCTACATATCCCAAGAAGGAAATCAAACCACATGCAGTTCAGATGGTGTGTCTAAGGGTAGTATCACTTGAGTTTGGCTATGTTCCACTTCTTGGTGATTGAGGTTTCATCCATGCGCTTCAGATGGTAGGTTCATTTGCCTTCTATCTAGCAATCTTATATGGTATTTCCTAGTTTGGCCCGAGTTTGCCTTCTCTTAGGATCTTGGTATTTTTCAAGACTTCTCTTAGGACCAGATCTTCAACTTGCAAGCTCCTAAGCTTGACGCCTTTGTTGTACTATGGTCAGATTTGCTGCTAGTAGGCGGCTAATCAAACTTGGGAGTATTCATGACGTTCTTTTGCAAAGTTGAGGTCAGATTTAAGGATTCCTATATTTTCTAAGGTGGTCCGTTCTTATGACAGCTTATGTTCTGTAAGCTATAAAGAACAGTGTTTCCCCTATAGCTTTCCAAATTGTTGTGCGGTATGCCTATAAGACTCCTGGTAGCTCTTCTAGCCGCTTACTTTTCTTTTCAAGCCTTTCTTCAAGCATTGCAAGATGGTTTGTTCGAAGGTTTCGCGTGCCTATTTCCTTGTAGGTATCTTGGAATGGAAGTTAGGTGAGGGATTCCCAATTCTTTGTATAAATTTGTGACTTCCTAACTGGTGAACTGTAGCTCTCTATCAGTGAGCATTGTATACGGGATGCTAAATCAGCAGATAATGTTCTTCCAAACGAAAGACTTGACAATATTGCTAGTGATTCTTGTCAAGGGTTATGCCTCTATCCATTTTGAGAAGTAGTCTGTTGCCACTATCTCGTACTCTTTGTTTCCTTGAGCATTCTGAAGGGGCCCGACTAAGTCGATGCCCCATTGCATGAAAGGGCACGACCTTGTCAAAGTATTGACTTCTTCTGCATGTTGATGGTTATAGCAAAAAAAAAAAAAAAACAGTGGGTGCCTTGTCTAGACTTCCTTACTCGTCACACAAGGATACTTAAATTTATTGTTTTGGGCTTTTTGGAATTTATTTCAATGTGATGTTGCGAGGCTTTTGGTCCACAAATGAGGTACCTGGTTTATGTCTATTCTTTGCCATACAAAATTAATTTTGTGGTTTTCATAAATTGTGTGTGTTTGATGAAGTTGTAAACCACTAGGGTGTTAATCTCTGTTTCTTTCTTTCTTTCCATATAGTAGCTTCTAACGATGGTGAACAATATTTAAGATTTCTTCAATATTTGAGATTTCTTGCTTGAATAGCCAAAGACCTTTCTTGGGAAGTCAAAAACAGTAGTAGTTGGGGACGCCAAGTTCATCATACTATAGTGGTCTTATAATGACACACCCCGACCTGAATCAGGGCATGCTGGCTGTCACGTGAGAGTGATGTAGCCATGTGCAAAGTGTAGAAGCAATAATGATAATAGAGAATACGAATAAATGTAAACCAAATCATAAGAGTACTAGTTAAGACAAGTGCTAGAATATGTGTGAATACACAATCAGAACGTAAGTAGCCTAAGTTCAATCCAGAAAACAAGTACTAATTAAACGACACCCAAAGATGTCTTACATTTGTGATAGTCTGTCAGAACCTCCAATCAATCCTTATGAGCCACCAACAAACAAGCTTATCTAAAACCTAGAGGGGCACAAAACAGAAAGTATGAGGAGGTAAAAACAAAGCTTTTCATAACCATTTCATTTATCAAATGCTCTAACCCCTCTTCGTAAAATATGTATAACTTTCCCAAAAATGGAAAATAAATAAATATATATATATATCAATTCATGCTTCACATATCCATATTCATAAGTATGCCATGCCAAAATATAAAACATAATAGTAACTCAGGTGAAAATAGATTCATGGAAAATAACATATTAGCCGGAACCCCTGCAAAGGTCTATACGGCTGAATTCATAGCTCATTAGTCAATCTAGCCAGAGTCACTGCAAGTGACCTATATGGCATTACACTGCACATGAGTCGGAACCACTGTAAAGGTCTGTACGACAAGACTGGGTGTAATATAGTTATGCTCAATGCTACGCTCTCATGATAGCTGTGCGATAAATCGCTACTCACCTACGAGTCGGAACCACCTATGATGGTCTGTATGACAAGACTATGCACCTAAATTGGATCCAATGTGAGGATATGGTGCGGGATGTGATATCATAAACAGGCCTGTACTATATCTCTGACTGAATCACAATTACCCAAGGTGTAGGTTTATGAGCTCTATGCTTCTCAATTAATCACAACCGTTATTTACATTCACAATTCATAAACTCACTTGGGGCTTACCTGAGCGTCCACAACACCACAATTATATATATATGCAAACATCATATGCATATTCTAAATGTTAGATATTTGGCATGGCAATTTAAATCATAACTCATTTAAATGCATTTTTTGGGAAAGATACCAAGCATATACATATACTTAAAACCAAAAGCCCACTCACTAATATGTTAAAGGGTCGTAGCCCCTGAGTCGCCCTTGACTGCGCTCGTCCTCGAGATAGGTCTCACCTCTATGCGAAATAACTGAATAAACGTTATTTAAAGCACATAGACAAAACTAGTTAATAACTTCTTATACATTGCTCAAATGGGATGTTTGAGTATACCAACGTGATCCACATAACCTCACAAACATCCCCATATTTTTAGAAAAATTTTCCGACCACCCACGCGTCGGCAAAGGCACGGCAACAAGCGCGACCACGCGCAAGGAATCCTAACGGAATCATTGACTACCGTTAGGAATATTCCGTCAAAATAAATGAATATTCCACCCAAATTACCTGACGCCGTTACCCTCCGTTAGGAATATTCCATTAACTTTGATGGAATATTCTTCTTTCTTCTCTGGTGAACCTCGCCGGTCGCCGTCGTCGTCGGAAAACTGGAAAATGTTTAAACCTTCATTTCTCTTCCATTTCTCAACCAAATTTCATGAAATCTTAACCAAAATGAAGCTTAGTACTAGAAGAACACAATCTTACCAATTTCAAGCTCCAAAAATCACGAGATCTTGCCGGAGAAAGCACGATGATTCCGACCAAATTCAAACTCGCCAAACTTGACTTCCCGACGTCCAAAACACTTCATTTTTCTTCTCTGAGCTTCGTAAGGACGTTCAAAAGCTTCCTAAAGGCTTAAAATCTTATAAAAACTTCACATTTACGTGTGCATGAACAGTACCTCGAATTTGGGTTCTCGAGTTCTCGGGAAGTCGAGGGTTTCACATCCAAAGAACTGTGTGGATGGGTTCATGATGATGAGATGAAGATGATGATGGTGTTTACAAGCTTGATCCGTGAAAAACTAGGTTGGTTTGGTGATCGTCCGTACAATTGTACGGATAATGAAGAAAATTCAAAAGAGAGGAGAGAGTGAGTGTGAGTGTGTGTGTGTGTGGTCCATGTGGGTCACAAACCAAAACCAAAGAAAATACCATCTAAGTCCTAATTGGTTCCAAAATAATAGGACTTAGCACTAATTGGTCCAAAATATAACCTACCACACCACCACACAAAATGTCCAAGGGTATATAAGTAATTTCATGCTATCGAAAATAAATATTTCGGGACGGGCTCACATATAGAGCCGTGCAAAACCAATAAAATAAAGAAAAGCAACAAATCTATTCACCGAGTATAAAGGAGAGAGGGATTTGAACCCTCAATAGTTCTTTGTTTCGAACTATACCGGTTTTCAAGATCGGAGCTATCAATCACTCGGCCATCTTTCCAAAAGATAATTTATATTTTATAGGCAAATCCTTGCTTGAATATATTATGGGCCCGCTGCTTTTGTGTTTGAATTTGAAAACTATACTGGCAGCTGAACTTGATGTCAATAAGTTATGTTTGGGGTTGAGGTGAGTTTTAAAAAAGGTGGTATAAAAAAAAACTGGGGATCATTTTTGTGTTTGGTAAACTTCTAGTTGTAGCTTTTTTTTCACAGTTTAGGGTGAAGAAAAGCCAAAAAACAAAAACAGCAAAATGCAGTTTTGAAAAACTGGTTTTTCAGCTTCTGCACAAACCTCTAAAATACGGGTGAATAGTGATCCTTTAATGAAAGTTTCTGGCAATCCTACCCTGAGCTCTCTTTTCCGCCTCCACACTCCTTCATCAAACCCACCACTCTCCCACACCTTTTCGCACCCCCTCCGTATCTCTTACTCCTTCAAACCCACAAAACCCCCCAAACCACCTTCTCTATCTGCCTCAACACTGCCGCCTGCCAGAGACGGAGTCATCGACTTCAGAAAATACAAGGGCAAGATGTTGGGCACCCTCCCTTCAGCCTACCTCAAATGGGTCTCCAAAAATCTCAGCACTCGCGACATCAAAGACTGGACAAAGCTCACCGACTAGGTCCTTAACGACGTCATTTACCGGGATCAGATTGAGTGGGCGCTAGCGGAGAACGTCCTAAACAAAAATCGGAGGAAAACAGACCCAGCCTCTGATGTCGTTTCATCCACCGAGTTATGGCGGCTCCAAACCCATCAAGAACATTAATTTCCCAAAACCTATTTCTCCATTTCACCGATACTTTCACTCAACTCAAGCTCAGGTCGTTGATTCTGAGGATTCCGAGCAGGAGGAAGAGAGAGTGCAGAGCGAGAAAGCTGAGGTGAGATGGTATAAGATCGAAGGTTTGTGTGTGGGGTTGTCTCGGTGTAAGAAAGAGTGCAAAGAGAAAGAGCTGAGAGTTTTCGAGAGAGTTCGAAAGTGTAGAGGGAAAAGAAGACACAGGGATAAGGGAAATGGGGTGTGGGCCCTACGGCCACACAAAATCCTCACATAAAAATAATAATATTAAATAAAAGATCATAATAATAATATAGTATTATACCCTTTTTGGTCATTTCACACAGTCACAGCTGTTTTACATAAAGGTTTACCAAACACTATCATACTGTTTTTTTTTTCCAAAAGCACTTTGACAAAAAAGTTTACCAAACGCTTTGCTACTTTATTTTACAGCTACTTATTCTCACAGTACAGCAGAAGTAGCTTTTTTTCAAAGCACAACAATACCAAACCAGCCCTAAGAGTTGCTATTGTCAACAAAAGAGGTTGTTGTCTGTCCACATGCTAGAGCCTTTATTGTCAACAAAAGAGGCTCTATTGTCAATGATAATTGCTCCTCACAATAAAAGTTGTCCAGTAAAAAGGGAACATGTAATTAATGGTACTAGATATTAGTTGTATAGTTTGTAATATAAAAGAGTTCCTTATGGAGCCAATTGAATACAATGAAAACATAAAATTGACCCACATCCTCATTATTTCCAAGATGGTATCAGAGAAGTTTACCACAAATTCTCGATCTTCAGAAGGATCTTGACTTCAAAACATAAACACCTCAACAATTGATCGATTTTGTAATCGATCACCTAAGAAGTGCACCAAATATGGATTGAAAAATCATACTATTCAAGGCATTATGAGATTATTGCCTATCGGAAGGATAGGTGCACAAAGGACGAAAGAAGGAATCCAGCAGAGCATCATTCACCACATCTGAGTCTTCTCATGATGTTAGCTCATCTGACCATGTCCCAAAGACCTTGAACACTCAGGTATATCTAACTCAGGTATATCTAATTCTAATTCATTAATACTTGTAATAGATCGTGGATTATTGATACAGATGCCACAGATCACATGATGTCTGATGATAACATTCTTCACTCACTAAAACCAGCCAAGTAGACATTTATTACTAATGTCAATGGTTCAATCTCTCGGGTTACCGGAGATGGCTCTCTTTCACAAACATCCTCATTCAATCTTTATCATGTCTTAGTTGTACCATCCTTAGATTAGAATCTTTTATCTGTTTCTCAAATTATTGACTTACTTAATTGCTCTGTTTTTTTATTGCCACTATATTGTCTTTTCTAGGATCTGCTCACTAAGGCCGTGATTGGTTGTGGTACTAGAAGGGGTCAACTATATTATTTGGACTTAATTTAAGAATGCAGCAATAGATTGAGTCAAGTGCATCATGTAAGCAAAGACGACAGGATGAAGAAGATTTGGTTATGGTACAGGCGATTAGAACATCCCTCATTTGGTTATCTTAAACTTTTATTCCTTGTAGTGTAAAGGATGCTATGAATGATCCCAGGTGGACTCGTGCAATGAATGAAGAAATGGAGGCAGTCCAGAAAAATTCCACTTAGGAGTTAACTAACCTACCCAAGGGGAAGAGACTAGTTGATTGCAGGTGGATATACACAGTAAAATTCGATGCAGCTGGCACTATTGAGTGATGCAAAGAAAATTAGTAGCAAAACGTTACACGTAGACATATGGCATTGAATATGGAGAGACTTTTGCCCTTGTAGCTAAGATCAGCACTATTTGTGTACTCTTGTCACTAGTAGCAAGCCATGACTGGCCTTTGCAACAAGTCGATGTTAAATATGCTTTCTTGCATGGAGATTTAGAAGAAGAAGTTTATATGTACTTCCCCAGGATGCAAGCTGGATCCCAATCAGACCAACAATGTTTGTAAACTAAAAATGTTGTTGTATGCTTTAAAGTAATCACCGAGAGCTTGGTTTGGGAGATTTACCAAATCAATGAATTTTTTTTGATACAAGCAAAGCAACTCAGGATCGTACTCTTTTCTTATAGCATAAGAAAGGTAAAATCACTACTATTATTGTATATGTGGATGACATGGTGGTCAAAGGAAATGATCCAGAAGAGAAGGCAGCACTGCAAAAGTATCTACCAAGTGAATTTGAGATAAAAGATCTCGGTGCCTTAAAGTATTTCTTGAGCATTGAGGTGGCTCGCTCACAACAAGGAATATTTCTATCACAACGGAAATATGTTCTTGATATTTTGACGAAAAACCAGCAGATACCCCAGTTGAGCTGAATCACAAACTTGGTGAATATCTTGATCAGATACTTACCAACAAGGAGAGATATTAGCAACTTGTTGGTAAACTAATATATCTTGCACATACTAGACCAGATATATCATATGTAGTTAGGATGGTGAGCCAATTTATGCATGCACCAAGTGAAACACACACGGATGCTGTAAACTGTATCTTGAGGTATTTAAAGTCAGCTCCTGGGAAATGATTAATGTTTTCAAAACATGATCATCTAGAGGTCAAAAGCTACATTGATGTTGACTGGGCTGGTGATGTAACTAATAGACGATCAACATCAGGATACTTTGTTATTGTTGGAGGATATCTAGTTTCTTGGTGTAGTAAGAAATAAAACGTAGTTGCTAGATCAAATGCTGAAGCAGAATACCGGAGAATGGCACATGGAGTATGTCAACTGCTTTGGGTGAGGAACTTACTAAGAGATTTGGGATTTAGGCCCAAGCATGCTATGCGTCTACATTGTGACAACAAGGTTACGATTGACAATGTTCACAATCCGGTTCAACATGATCGAACTAAAAATATGGAGGTGGATAGACATTTTATTAAAGAAAAACTTGGCAAGACTCATTAAAGTCCGATTGGTAAAATCTGGAGATCAATTAGCAGACATGCTCACTAAAGCAATCACAAGTACAATATTTCACAGCTCACTAAACAAGTTGGGCGTTCACGACATCCATGCACCAACTTGAGAGGGAAGAGCTGTTATTGTCAACAAAAGAGGCTGCTGTCTGCCCACATGCTAGAGCCTCTATTGTCAACAAAAGAGGCTGCTATTGTCAATGATAATTACTCCTCACACTAAAAGTTGTCAAATAAAGAGGGAACCTGTAACTAATGGTATTAGATATTAGTTGTATAGTTTGTAATATAAAAGAGCTCCTTACGGAGCCAATTGAATACAATGAAAACAGAAAATTGACCCACATCCCCATTATTTCTGAGACTTGATTTTCTTTTGAGTAACTACATGTGCTTGTGTATATATAATTATATATTAGGTCTTTTGTGAACTTTTAGATTTTATGTAATGGCTAATGAGTTTGTTTGTTTTTTTGTATACATGTCAATCATTTAATTTGTTGGAAATATGCATTTAATTTAGCAGTTTCTAGCCAGCATAGATGTTGAATAATTTTGATGAGGAAGAGTAGAAGAATTTGACCTAATTACCTTATCTTTCTAACAGCACAATGATGTCTTCATGAAAAATCTGTTAATATTCTTATTAAATGGAAGGGTTTGTTTGACAAAAATATCCTTAAAAAGGTGGTCATGGTTGTCACATGACAATCTAACCAGGATATTGTCATTTGCAATAACCATTTATTATAGGTTGAATTTTGATCTAAAAACCATTAGATATAAGAGTAGTATTCTTTTGCTAAAAATTTCATCTGGGTCATTTTCTTTGCTTTCTCACATCTTACTGCAGTGATACTAGATCGTGGATATACTCATTCTTTTTCTTGATGATTTTAAATTAACGAATTCATGAAATGCGTGTCATATATTGCCGCTCAAAATGATACTATCCATCAAATCTAGCTTTTTATAATTTTTATTGTTTTATTGATGAGAGGTTACAGCATAGTTAGCAAATTTGATATTATACACGTACATACGTATTTTTACAAATATTTCCGTTTTCCATATAGGTTTTAATAATTCGTTAAAGATGTACATACGTTCTTTTCACATTTAATACACATTATTGCCACACAAGTTTCAGTACTACCTATAAAATTCATGCATCGAACACATATTGTTAACAATTTTTTAAGGATTAATTAAATAAATAAATATTAAAATTGAAATAAGTGGCCGAATTTTCAAAGTAAAGTTTTAGCAAAGTTATCGAATAATGCACATACGTATTTTTCACATATTATACTCATTCCGTATTTTACAAACTATGGTTAGGGGCTAAAAGGCTATAAATATTCTGGGGTAAATCTCAGTTTATTACTCTCATGTTTCGTGGTTTTCAACATTTAGTACATCAAGTTTTTTTCATCCTAGAGTCATACCTAAGGTGTTAATTTTGGGACAGTCTCAAACATCCGTTAGTCAAATTGTTAAGTCTGCCGTTAACTAATGACGTGACACCTATGTGGACAATGACTGGGCGCCACTTGTCATTAAGGGGTCCACGTGCAATATTAAAAATAAAAAAAAATAAAAAATAAAAACAATTTATAATTTAAAATTTAAAAAATTAAAAAACCAAACCTAAACCTAAAAAACCAATATGGGTTCATCTCTCTGTTTCTTCTTCCCTACCCAATCCAGCGACCAACCCCTATTTTGTGTTCTCCCTCTCTGCTCCGCACTTGCTGCTTACCCGACGATCCCCTCCCTCCCTTCTCTCCTCGCTCAGCTCCAAGTATCTCTCCCCCCATGCCTCAATCAGCACCGTCGTCGTCCCCTCGCTCCAGCAAATCACTGAAACTCATCCACAATCTACTCACCGACTCCGCCGTTCCCCAAATCTCCCTCATGACCCTCAATGGTCTTAAACCCCCGCTCTTGTCCAGTTTTCGACCCAAGATCGAACAACCCATGTCTTAAATTCTGACTGAAATCGTCGTCGTTGTCGCTTCTCGAATCTTCAACGGCTCCGACCAGCTGTGGGAAGAGCTCATCGACTATGTTTACGTCTCAATTACCGGCTCCAATGTCACTCAAGAAGTCCAAGAAATGCGATTTAGGATTCAGGGCTCCAACACCTCTCTCACTCACTTTCTCTTTCTAAAAAGAAACCCTAACTTTCTCTCTCCAAATTTTTTTTTTCCAGCTTTCTTTCTCTTGGATTCGTGTGGTTGTGGGCCTTCAATGGTGTGAGATTAGGGCTAGACTTGCGAGATTGTCAAGGATCTAGAGCAAAGAAACAGGAGAGGGGAGGAACAATGGTGTTGGCAGAGAAAGAGCTCGAAGCACAGCTTACGGCAGCTGGGAATTAGCTCTTGGAACCTCTGTCTTCCATCCCTAACCTCCTTGATGTTCTCGACGTAAGCCCTAATTCCTCTTCGAATTGTTGGGTTTTCTTCTTCTTTTCGTATTGTGAAGAATTTGCGTCTCAGTTGCTTTCGTTCCATGTTTAATTTCATAGGTTCTGTTAATTAAGTTGTTTTTTATGTGGTTATTTGTTAATTTAGTGAATTGGGGTTTGAATGTTGTTGCTGTGAAAGCTTCTGATGTGAGATTCAATTGGGTTTTATTTCCATGTTATTTTTTTGTGATTTGTGCCAAGGTTTTTTCCCCATTGAAATCCTGATGCTTGTATTAAGGGGTAATGGTGGGTGCTACCGTGCACTAGAACGGAAGAGAGGAGAAAAGGGAGGGAGGGGGTCGGGGTTGAGGTAGGGGACGGAGATGTATGGGTTTAGGAGGAATGTATAAACTTTTGGTTTTAGTACAAAAAAAGTTAGGGATTTTTCATGGTTTAGTGGGTATTTGGGGCTGAGATTTGATATGGGTTTTGAAAGTTTTACCTCGATTTTTGTAGGGTTGTTGATTTTTCTAGATTTTGGAGATGAAGATTGAGATGGGTTTAGGAGAAGGGGTTTGGGGTTTGGGATGATGCAGTTTTCGAAGAGAGAAGGGAGGGAAGGGGTGCGGGTTGCAAAAGAAAGAAGGGAGGGAGAGGGGGAGGTAGAAGACAATTTTTTTTTTTTTTAATTTGAATTTTTTTTTGAACCCGTCCTCAGAAGAAAAAAAAAATCCACATGGACCCTTAATGACACGTGGTGTCCAATCATTGTCCATATAGGTGCTACGCCATTAGTTAACGGCAGACTTAACAGTTTGACTAACAAATGTATGAGATTGTTCCAAAATTAACACTTGAGGTATGTTTCTGGGATGGAAAAAACTTGATGTACTAAATGTTGAAAACCACGAAAAATGAGAGTAGTAAACTGAAATTTACGCTTATTTTTAACAACCTGGATTTTACTCATAAATGTTTGCACTCCTACGTACGCTAGAATGTTTAACTTGACTATGTTAAAAGTGGTTTTCAAGAAGGGAATTCCGAAGGAAAAAAAGGAAAACATAACACTATGTTTGGATGAGGGAAATAAACTTGGAATTTTGGTAAAAGTCAAAATTTGTAAATTGACATGCACCAATTCCTTTGTTTGGATTCATAACCGTAGAAATTTAGAATTTCCGCGTGGAAAAAAATCTTGAAATTTGGGACCTCAAATTCCCAAGTTTAAATTCCATGTAAATAGATGTCATTTCCCAATTTCTATGATTGAGAGTTTAAAAATAACAAATTCCGTATTCAATTCTACTGTTCTTTTAGGTTAACCAAACAAGAAAATTTACAAATTCTAGAAAATAAAATCTTGTCATTTCAATTTCTGTCATTTTGAAATTCCTTAGTAATCTTAAATTTCTTTATCCGAACATAATATAAAGGAATTGTTAGTATTAGTTAACTTTAAAAAATAGTTGTTATACATTATCAAATAGAATAACATTACAAAATGTTGAAAGCCCAAAAACTAAAGGCAGCCCATGATAAACAAGCATCGTACAAAGGCCACAAGGCAAAATTAGAAGATGAAAACTCAAGCTTTATATCCTGCATACAAATTAAATAGGAGAAACGAGAACTTTTCCCTCCATTCACTTGACTGGAACAATACTTTTCACATAATCTATCATCCAATTGATAATAGGGGGAATATGAAGATACTTGAGATTTCCGGTACTAGAATTACAAAAGGTGGCTCTTCCATACGAGCCAAGCATAAGAACCTCGTCACATTTGCCAAGTGTCAATGGATAATCAATGTCTTTAAAGGGTCCAACGGTTAGCAATTTCATCCATGAACTCTTAACTCCATCATAGTCGTCCATTACCCATATTTCAAATAATTTACAATCCTCTTCGTAACGAGAGCAATAAGAAGTGATGGATTCATTATACAAAAAAATACCATAAAACTTAAAACCAAATTCTCTCGTAGAAGGCAATTCTATTATATGAAATATCTCATCACCTAAATCAAATGAAAATATGTATTCCCCGTTATCCATTGCAAACCAATAACAAAATCCCTTCAAGTACACTGAACAAGAATAAGGAATGCAATACGGATCAGTATCACTTGTTACATCAATCTTGATCTCTTTCCAAGAGTTAGTAGTCATGGCGTATACCTCAGCCGTGTGAGGAAGAAGAATACGCTCATAATATGATTCTTCACCTTCTGAATACTCACAATCACAATTTTCTATAATTCGCACGACCTTGTATTCTTTAGCTTTGCAATCGTAGCCAAATCCCAATCCCTTAAAGACCGTTTCCAATCCGAATCTTCCCTTGGGAAGGGGCAGAAGAAGGGATGAATCGGGAAGTTGTCTGAATTCTCCCGTTGCAGGATTGCATAAAAGAACATTTTTCCCTACTATTACACAGACAATCCCATTGCAATAACCGTGAAGCTCTACATTGTCTTGATCTTCCATTGGAAATGGTATATTTAGGTCCTCAACATCGTAATGAAGGTTATTCTTATCACTATCAACGGAAAGATTAATCATGGACCAGAAAACGTCTTGTTTCCAACTCCTATCCGGGAAAACATGAACCTGACAACGGTTAAGAAGGATACAACTGGAGGATGAGAGTTTGTTGTCTATGGAATTGCTGAGGTGTTTGGCCACAAAACTTGAACTATTGATGATAGTGCACCAAGACTTGCGTATACATTTCAATCTCATCAGAGACTTGGGCGGCAACCTGGATAGGATTTCGACCACCTGATCTTCAGGAGTTTCACTTTCACACACCTGCGACATTTCGGTTGTATTGCTCCACAAGAATTCTTCACACGTATATATACACAGAAAAGAACACCACCAATTCGAGAACAAACTAAATCAAACTCCACGTCCCCAAGGCCTGGTAGGTCAAGGTTCAATTATTAAACATATTGCCAAATAAGATGCCAAAATTCAGCAGTACTAAATAAACTTGGAGTTCCACAACCACAACATATATTTAGCTATTAAAGAAAATAGGGGCGATCCAGTCATTTTCGAGTTTTATGGAGAATTATACGTTCAAATTTACCGTTTTTAATTTTTTTTGTTGATACAAAAATAACAATTCAAATTTTACTTTTGAATTCTAGATTAAATTGATGATCAAGTGAGCATGGTATCTGTATATGGTCAGCTTGTAACATCACACAATTTTAATTTACTAAGAAAAGAAAATTCACATATTCACATGAGGTTTAATTAATTAAGCGAATTTTTACAAATGCAATTACATAATTGCATCCTTATTACACCAAGGATTTTTCTATTTAAACACCACTTCTCATTTATGTTCACCCCAATTTCTATCAACGCACCCATTAAAAATAAAAAATTTAAACCTTTACTACGTTCACCACATTTCTTCTAAAACTACCATCGAACACCAACACCACATCCACAAACACCCTAACGCAGCCCCCAGCACCCCCAAATTCCAATTTCTGACTTTAGTAGAGCAGTTCAAGCAGTGGAAGGCAAAGGCACAAATATTGCCCAAAACTTGAAAAACATTGCTCCACCGGCTCAAAAATTGAAAGGTAAGTCTTGCCGGAGTTGCTGCTTAGATTTTCTAATTTTTTTTTTTCCCTGTCAGCTTTAGCTGACAAAGTCGGGCTGAAAGGAGAGTTCAAAACTTCAAATTAAACTTGGGCAAACAGCTGCACAGTTAAACTTACAAAAACAATTCTTCGTAAAACCTTTATGCAAACATATGTTCAAACTAATATTAAAATACGTTTTTAAATGGCTTATTATATTAACATCCTATAAATTGTTGAATAAACTCCACATACTTAATACACCCCATATTTACTTTTTAATGAAAATTTTTCTTAATACACCCCACATACTTCTCCATAATACCCTCACACCTCACATTCTCAATATACACGTTACATTTTCTACGTACACCCCATATTTTTTATACACCCCACATTTCTCAAATCTTGTAAAGCTTTTAATTTGGACAAAAAATGCTGACTGGAATTTTGACAAAAGTTGCCTTCTGGGATTTAAAGCATATGTGGGTTGTTTTCAATTCCACCATTAAAACCCATGTCGTCTGTCTTTAATATTTGATGGTAATTTTAGATGTTTAATTTTTCATGTAATCCTTGTGATCCCTAAAATATGAATACGAACATAGAAGCTTGAATAACATAGCAAAAGCAAGATTAAATAATTATCGATGTTGTCAAAATCACTACAACAATAAAGAATATGAAGTCTTACCTCATGTGAAACTTCCGAAATATCGATTTCGTGTTTCATTTGTCAAAAATATTTTTTCTCAATCAACATGTTTGTAGTTTCATTGGTTAGGTTTTGTTCAACAATGGAGGGTCGGAGAGATTTTGATGGTTGAAGAAGATAAATAATACGTTAAAAGTAATTTGGTGTGTATTTAGAATTTTTTTTAAACCTAATAAGGTCAAAATTGTCATTGCATAGTAGGGTAAATAAATCATTTAATATTAAATTTTAATGTGGGGTGCATTCAACATTTTATGGGATGCTAATATAAAAATCCTTTTTTAAATTTCGAGACACAAGAAAAATATAGTGTGTATATATATATATCCTTTATGCAAAGTGATCCTTATTTTTTGAAAAAAAATGGAGATTAGGTGTAAGGCTCACTTTACATCGAACTTTAACGATCAAAATACATAGATCATCATTGCAAAAATTCAACTCAATCAAAAACTATTTGCCTATTTAATTAGAGTGCTGCTAAACCTACCCTATTGTCCTATTTCCACCCACGTGTTAATGAAAATTTTAGTAACATATTTATCCTTTTTAAAAAGATTTTTAAACCCCTATGTGGTACTACGTAGCAATCAACGCTACTATTTTTGTAACGGCCACGATTGAGTGGATTTGGTCCTACGACTGGCGAAATAAGAGGGGAAAAAAGAGAACCGCGTGACCTGCCACTAGCAAGTAATCACCTTGTCTCGTCCTTGGCGACACCGATCTGCAAAAGTGGATATTGGTAAGACCTGAATTTGAGGCAGGTGGGTTAGGGGTTTGGGTGTCAACTGTGGCTAGGATTCGACAAGATGCACTCAAGGTTAAGAAAGGCAGCACCAGCTTATGATTTTCCCTAAAATGCTTCCATCTTTCCAGTACCAAGAAGCTCACAACCTCATTGAGAGTCATTGGTGGGTTATTTTGAATCCAGAGTTTCAGAGAACCAACGACCTGTAGAGAAAATACAAACCACCAACTAGACCACAATAGCCGGACCTCGACACACCACCCAAATCCAAAGTTTCATTGAAAGTCATGTGTTGGTGCAGCTAGAATATAATGAAGATGCGGCGATGTGATTAAGGATGGAGATCAAGGGTTTTTTTTTTAAATATACTAAAGGTTATTTTAAGAATAATAGTGGGTGGAAAAATAGCATTTTGTTGTAGTCCCATTAGATTACAAATGTGATTATGTAAATCCTAGTATACCTTGGAATATCTTTTATATTCCTATTAGGAGTTGATTACCTATTAAATGTTGTAATCCTAAAGGTAAAGGTTTTGCCTATCCTACTATTGCCGCACCTTTCTCTCTCTCTCTGGCCTCCATACTTGTTCAGTAATTATGCCTACAACACGTTATTAGTACCCTTTTGACACTGTGCAAACAAGAGAATTTGATCTTCAATCACGGGAGTATTACATTTTAATCATTCTTTTTATGATTAATTTATTATTTTATTGAATTGATCTACATGCTATTGATTCAATTTAATTTTTCTGTGTTGAACGTGATACAACGCATTGAAGATGCAATTCTGGCTTTCTGAGAAGGATCTTCTAATAATTCAAAGGCTTTTGTTTTTTGCCAATCAGGTACGCTTAAAATAAAGAAAGATATTTGAAACGATTATAAAGAATGAAAACATTCCCCATGATGCATGAACCCCCTACATTTATATTTACCTTTTGATATATATATTGTGTACGTTTCATATATTTTGTCAATATATATATTTGTTCATGCAATACGCAATTATGCTACGTGGAATATGTGAGTCAAAGAATTGAAAGCAATTAGGGGTTTTTTTTTTTTTTTTTTTTTTTTTTTCAAACCCTAGAGTTAAAAAACAAAAAGAAAAAAGGATTAAAAATTTGGGATTTTTGCGGCTGAGCCACATTGTGTAACCTTGGGATGATGTCGTTTGACATCTAGACCACCACGGCAGCATCGTTTTTTTTGGGGCTTATTGCGTGCGCATGACAACCAGGCTTAGGCCTGAAGGGTTCTACACGGGCCTACAGCCCCCAGCCTACCTCTAGCAGGCTTGCAGCCATGCTGGACCTTGTCCATGCGTCCCTAACCCATGTAAGCAAGCCTACTGCTTGCTGGACTTTACCCATTGCACGCTGGCCCACTCTCGCAAACCTGATGCTTGCTAGGCTTTACCACATGTCATGGCCCACCTCTAGCAGAACCTAAGCTGCTGGGCTTTACCCATTGCACGCCGACCCATGCGTGTTTTTTCTTTAGCCTGTAACATCACAGCAAGCATGCAGACTTGCTTTGCTTGTTATTGGGCTGCTTACAATAGCCTCACACAGCCCAAAGCCATTTTTGGCTTGTTATTTTACATTTTTGTTATCACTTGGCACGAAGCCAATTGAAGCTAATAAGACCCGAATGTTATTATTTTGCTCCTACGATCGACCCTGAATGGTCCTGATTTATTGAATTAATTAAAAGTGATATGCAGTTCATTAATCTGATAATGAATCCCAAATTATTGACCTGAAGATTACTTTTGGACATTAACGATTCAATAATTTATTTCTCTTCTTCGCTCACACTTGAGTTCCTGAAACAACCCAAATCCACTACACTTAAATCAGCATATTGCATTCTTTGTTCTTGCAGGAACTTCTCTTTTATAAACTAAACGTTCATAAACTAAAATTGAACCTATAGTTTCAAATTTAGTGCCTTTGAAACTCGAAGATTTATTTAAAACAATACACCCATGAAAACCCGACATTTTCATGAAAACCATGTCTTAGAACTCAAAATGTTCTAAATTTAATGCATATGGATGTTTCATTCCCATAGCACTAATCATAATCTTGTTCCCTTTAATTTAGTGAATTGTCGAACCATCACAAATTCGATTTTCCTGATTTGGACATTTCTAAGAGAAACCACTTTATGTGGGGTACAAGACGTGAATCTCCACTTGACTATCAAGAAGCTGAGAAAACCATTGACTCCAGCAATGGCATGGAAGAGCTGAATAAGCCTTCACCATGATCTTCGTTCGAAGACTTATGCTCGAAGCATTACAAACAGAATTACCTCCCGAACAAGGATTCTATGGACCGTCTAATCATGAAAAACATGCCTGAAGCACACCATGATTACATCCATGAATGAGTACAATTATGAAGTTTATAAATCCGATCGAATTTTGATTGGAGAATACTCTTCTTGTCCTTCCATATTTCTAACTCGCCCCTGAAGTAGCAGTGTAGAAAGCTGAAGTTTACCAAATTCTCGGATCTGATTACTGCCACTAACATATGGTAGAATTAGAGCCTGCCAAGGTGTGGCATCAAGCCCGAAGCGTGCTCCCTGCAACATCTACTTCCGTATCGATGGAATAGATCATTGGTTATGCAACTGTTCGTGCCCCTACCAATGTTGTTGAGGAGTACCATTCTAGTAGTCAATATGTGAGACTAATTTTGCTCCACCAAACATCGTTGGAAGAGCAGAATTTTAACATGGATGACCTTGTTGGCCGAATCCCCTCAGTAAACCATGTACTTTCTGAACATTTTTCCATGTTCTTGGATTCAAGTTTGGTGTATATTTTACTTATGGATAATCTTATTGATATTGTCCTCGAATATAAGGTAATTGATGAAGGAAAAATTTTGTCCTAGCTAAGAACATGTGAGAACATTTGAACACATATGCAAACTAATAACACATTAAAGTAGGCATGCATTAAAAAACAATTCTAAAACCCATGACTTTCAAATTCTAGTGAATGGTGAACCACAAGACTCTTTAACAATATTAAAGAGAAGGAAGGATTTAGAGATTCATTACCCTTGAAGCTCATCCTTGTTTGCATAAGGGATTCACTCAAGTGGAGGGCCTTCAAGTCACCTCCTAGCTCCTTGGATCTTCCTTGTGTTTTTCTTCCTTTTGATGCTCCTTTGCTCCTGGAGGATGTGAGGAAAGGATCTCCAAGAACACCAGACTCCACACCAAGGATGAGGTGTGAAGATGAAATGGATGACTTAGAGAAGAAAAGATTGCTAGCTAATTCTTCCCTAAGTGGCCGGCCTCCTTTTAGAAAAAAGAGAGAAAGTGTTTCTCTTCTTTGCCTCAAGAAAACCCTAATGAGAAAAAGCTATAAAGTTGACTTTATACTACATCACATGTGAGTGGCAAACTTGTAATTACTTCAAGTTTGCATCTACTCACCCTTATGGCCGGCCTTGTCTTTGTTATTGGGCTAATTGCCCATTTTGTTTTAGTTGTCATACAACTTAAACATAATGGGCCTTGTGGACAAAAACCATTTTAGGCCCCGAAACCAAAAACCAACTTAAAAGCCTAATACGAACCTTTCGTAAAATTAATTAACTAATTAATTAATCTTGACCATTCTCAATTAAACCATTTAATCACTTATCCATCTCATTTATATTTCTTCACTTTCATCCTTACTCTGTGTACGATCCATTAAGTTCAAATTAGCGAGACAGTGGGCGATTGTTACTCTTAACGATCGATTTTGAATTGAAACAACATTTCAATTCTCCCTTTGTTGAAGATTAGTGTTTGCTAATCTTTAGGGCTTCCACAAACCATGAGTGACACCTAGCAGTATGTCATGGCTACCCAAGCTAAGTAGAAGTGGTTGGAGAACCTATCCAATTACAATTACAATGTAATCGGTCATTCTTTAATACAATACTCTTAATCACATTGTTTGAGTGATAGTTTGTTTCATGTCTACTATCCACTGTGATACTTCTTTATATGATTCAATTGAATATGATTTGGAACAAACTTCCTAAGTCATATCATATGCTTTGGCCAAAGACTCCCGAATCATATCTTAGAGTATTCTCCCTCCATCATGGAAGGTTAGAGATCCCTTGTTGTGCATTCATATGCCTACATAACTAGATATCTTGACCCCAACAATGCCGTGGACACTCTCGATGGAATGCCTTTGACATGATCAAAGATCAAGGACCTAACCATTAGACATCTATGATGCCTCAGGTCAAATGACTACTTTGCATATTCCAACTAACGAGTTCTTACATGACATGTATGTTCGAACTCTTTTTTTATCGTTGTTCAGTGTACTCAATTACCCTTTCGAGCACCTACGTGTTTGTCTTAGTGTCCAACACTAAATGACTTGAGACTAGTCATACTCACGCTTGAGTTGACATAACACATACTAACCTTAGCGGATTGTGAATGCCCAATTGGCAATCCTATGGCTAGGAATGTTTTAGGAATGAACATAAGAGAAAGGTCTTGTTAATCTAACTTACTTAGATCACTTCTCTCTCAGATTAAATACTTTCCTTGGATTCCCTTATTGCTTAAACACATGATACAATAAATAGTGATTAACAATAAGCTTTGCCCTTCGTTAAACATATAATAGTTTGATACAATAAGTATTCCAAAAGCTATTACATCAAATGAGTGGCTTTGTGGGCATACTTCCAACAATCTCCCACTTGCACTCAAAGCCACCTTCCCATGTATCTAATACCCATCTTTTCCATATGGCGGTCAAGTTGGATTTGAGACATTGGCTTTGTCAATGGATCTGCTACGTTATCGGCTGAGGCAACCTTGAGGATGTTGACTTTCCCCTCGGCAGCATATCTTCTAATGATATTAAAGTGTCTGTCAAAATGCTTGTTCTTTTGATGAGCCCTGGGTTCCTTGGCTTGAGCTATTGCCCCACTATTATCACAGTACAAAGTTACTGCTGATGTAATGGTTGGAACCACTCCAAGTTCAGTAATGAACTTCATCATCCAGAACGCTTCTTTGCCGGCTTCAGCTGCAGCGACATATTCTGCCTCCGTCGTGGAATCAGGAATTACATCTTGTTTTTTGCTTTTCCAGCTAACAGCCCCACCATTTAGAGTGAATACATATCCGGAGTTGGAACTTCTATCATCGACATTAGATTGGAAATCTGTGTTTGTATAGGCTTCCACTCACAACTCTGTCGCTCCTCCATAAACGAGGAACATGTCCTTAGTTCTTCTTAAGTAACCTACATGTTTGTCTTAGTGTCCAACACTAAATGACTTGAGACTAGTCATACTCATGCTTGAGTTGACATAACACATACTAACCTTAGCGGATTGTCAATGCCCAATTGGCAATCCTATGGCAAGGAACATTTTAGGAATGAACATAAGAGAAAGGTCTCGTTAATCTAACTTACTTAGGTCACTTATCTCTCAGATTAAATACTTTCCTTGGATTCCCTTATTGCTTAAACACATGATACAATAAATAGTGATTAACAATAAGCTTTGCCCTTCATTAAACATATAATAGTTTAATACAATAAGTATTCCAAAAGCTATTACATCAAATGAGTGGCTTTGTGGGTATACTTCCAACAATTGAATCATGTTTCTTAATACATGTGACCAATTCAATTAAACACGTGATTAGGTAGGAATGTGGGGAAGTTAGTTGTCTGGATGAATGCGATACTACGCACACTAACTTTACACCTAAATCACATATCTAACAACGACTTTAGGTCTATCCAACCTGATTAAGAGCATTGGCACGCTCCTTATTGTATGAATGGTACTACATCACCATTTAAGGGACCTTAAACTCTCCATGTCGTTGAGTTTTTAAGGACATTCGAGATAGGGACAGGGAAGCAAACACAAGATGTACGTGGTTTACCCAGATTGGTTATGTCCACGGAGTAGAGGAGTTCTCATTAATTGTGAAGGGTTTACACAAGTACATAGGTTCAAGCTCTCCTTTAATGAGTACTAGTGAATGATTTAGTACAAATGACATTCAGAAACATTGTGGGAGAATGATCTCCTTTTATAGAAGAGAGTTTCTAGCTTTGTTCTAACATTGACACGTGTCGTGTTGTGATTGGCTTTTGATGTTGACACGTGTCACGCCATGATTGGCTTCTGATGCCGACACGTGTCGCTCTGTGATTGGCCTCCTGGTTAGAAGGGTTCTTTTCTAGATCCTTGACGGTATAACGTTGACAGGTGCTCAATAGTTTTGGGATTGGTCAAGTATGGTACAAACAGTGCTCCCCTAAGTTCCCGAGTAAGGGAAGCTCCTCGGTTGGGGACTTGCAGGATCCAAGCCACTGAGTAATCACGAAACTTCTAAGTACCGAAGTGTGGTATCGTCTTCACTTGCCTTATCTGTCTCATAGGTAGATGTGGCATCTTCTCTGGAAGTACTTTTCCTCCATCCAGGGGTGGTATCTTTACCTGGTGGAGATGCACAAGGTAATGTATCAATTTGACTTGAAGCTTACTTGTAGTTTCAAGCTTGGTTAAGCGCGATACAAACCATGTAATAGGAGTCCCCCAAGTCGCCGAGCTAAGAGATCCGCTGAAAGAGGTGATAGACAAGGTTAACAATCAGAGCTCCCAACAATCAGTCCCAAATCAGAAGTTTGATTTTAAGTTCCAGCTGATTGTTCTCATTCTCCCTATCTTGCAGGCAGCGGGAAAGATAAAGAGAAGAAAAAGGAGAAAAGATGATATGAGATACTTTTGCTTTTGAAGAGGTAACTTTCCACATGCTTATTCTTGAACTGGGCTGGAAGGTTTTCTAGTTTCCTCCAGAGTATAAGGTCGACTTAAGAATTTGAGGGTCAAAATAAGTCCATCAAATCAAGAGTGTGTTCGATCTTAATAATATGAGATACTTTTGTTGTTGACAAAGTAATAGATGAATCGGCACGTGTTCTGTTGAGCTTGTCTCCACATGCTTCCTTGTATCCTTCTCACTTGCCCTATCTGTTCCTCAGGCAAATGTTGTATCTTTTCTGGAAGCATAAGATGTTGAAGATGAGTACTCAAGAGCAATGCCAGGTAAGTAATCAGGCAAGGAGTTCCAGGTAGTCAGTTCCTGACTGGAAGCTTGATTCCAAGTGCTGACTGATTGCTCTCTTTCTCCTTGTCTTGCAGGTAAGAACAAGGCCAAAGGAAAAGACAGGGAAAAAGCATGATATGGGATACTCTTTCTTTTAGCCCTGATGATATGAGATACTCTGGCTCTGGTGTGGCTTGTTTGCAGAGGTATTATCGGGGGGAAAATAAGCCGAGTATTTCGAGAGACTCTGCTGAGAGTGCCCTCTCAGATGTGAAGAAAAGTTGAGCATCTTTTTTTATTTGTAGGTTTGTCTGGCTGTGGAGGATGAAGATTGACATATATAGGAATTGTCCTAACAATGAGTAGTAACACAATTCCTTTACCCTTATCGGTCATAGCAATGCGGGAGCTGCAAGATTCACGTGTTTTAACTTTGTCAGAGCACTTTGAAAAAGTGGTATGTGGTATCTGGAAAGCTGATGTTGCGTGTGAAGATTGCAGATAAGCTTTATCCAAGGAAATCTGACTCTCGAAATTCAGAGAGCGGTGTGAAGGAAATTTTGTGGAAAACATGTTCATTTGAGCAACATCTATGGCATGCAATTAACATTTAAAGGCGGAATCATGCTTGTATGCACTCAAAACAAACATAACCCATGAAATTCAAGGCCTATTAGAAGGGTGAACCAAGACTTAACTCAAAACAAAGTGAGTTGAGAAATTTTATGCCTTTATTGATTCCTCTTTGCATAAGAAAAGGCTAATCACCCAAGGAGATGGCCTTCATTCTTTGCTTCTTAGCTCCATGGATTTCTTGGATGAGGATGGTTGAAAGGATTCTCCAAGTTCCCAAAGTTGAGAACCTCTAAGTCTCCACACCAAGGTAGGACTTGAAGAAGAGATGAGTGACCTAGAGGAAGTAAGATTGCTAGCTAAAATCCTCTAGGGTGGCCAACCTCTTAGAGAGAAAAGGGAGCTTGTGTTCTCATCTTTTCTCCAAAAGAAACCCTAAAGATGAAATGGCTATAAAGTTGCCTTTATACCACCTCACAATTAAGTGGCAAACTTGCAATTAAAGCAAGTTCACTACCCTCCTCTATTTGGCCGGCCTTAAGGGTTTATTGGGCTTTCAAGCCCTTTGTTTATTCAAGTTGTCATACAACTTGAGTTAATGGGCTTGACTTTCAAATCCCATTAGGCCTTGTAGCCCAAAACTAACCCTAGGTCTATAACGAACTTATTCGTTTGATTAATTAACATATTAATTAATCCTATCCATAAATAATTAAACCATTTGATTATCCTTACTCATCTCCGTTGTTTCTTCAATCTCTACCTTACATGGTGTACGATCCATTAGGTTCCTTTTAGCGAGGCAGCGGGCGATTGTTACTCTTAACGATCGATTGTGAATTGAAACTTACTTTCAATTCTCCCTTTAGTGATTATACACGTTTAGGGCTTCCATAAACCATGAGTGACACCTAACAGTATGTCATGGTTACCCAAGCTAATCAGAAAAGGTGGAGAACTTATTCAGTTTAGGATTACAATGCAATACGGTCTTTCTCTAATACAATACTCTTACCACATTGTTTGGTTTGATAGTTTATTCATGTCTTCTATCCAATGTGATTCTCTTACTTATATGATTACCTTGAATGTGATTTGGAACAACTTCCTAAATCTCATTCATACTCTGGCCAGAGATTCTTAATCATATCATAGAGTATTCTCCCTCAAACGGTTTGAAGGTTAGAGATCCCTTGTTGCGCATTCACTTGCCTCCATGGCTAAGTGGCTTAACCCCAACTATGTTGTGGACACCCTCGGATGGAGTGACTTTGACATAGTCAAAGATCAAGGACCTAACCACAAGACAACTATGATGCCTCAGGTCAAATGACTACTTTGCATTATCTCAACCATGAGTTCTCATGTGACATGAGTATGAGAACTTCTTGTTCATCGCGTATAGTGAACTCATTCTCCATTGAGCACCTACGTACTTGTCTTGGTGTCAGTCATACCAATGACTTGAGACCAATCACTCTCCCTAAGAGAAGACATAGCACGTACTGATCTTAACGGACTGTGAAAACCCAATTGCCGATCCTATGATCAGGAACGTTTAGGATATGTATACGAAAGAGAATGGTCTCATGAATCTAACTTCTTTAGATCGCATTCTCCCAATTACATATTCCTTAGACTTATCGTTTAAGCATATAACATTTATATGAGACGGCTTCAAACATTAATTTTTGCCCTTTATATTAAACTATATTAGTTTAACGTGTGAAATGTCCGTAAAGTATCATCATATGATTGGTTTTAGGGCACATTTCAAACAATCTCCCACTTGCACTAGAGCCAATCAGCTTGGTCATCAATGATGATACCTCTTCTGTAGTTATTTCAAAAATGGCTGAGTAATAGGCCTAGACAATGGATATCTATATGTTATCCATAGAAGCAACCTTGAGAATAACGACGTCACCATTATACATGATTCTTAATCATGTGGTTTAGTCTCTCATTTGAGTTCGGATCTTGATGAGACCTTGATTCCCTGGCTTGAGCTATCGCCCCATTAGTGTCATAGTGTCGGTACACTGAATAGATTTTCTGGTTGGCACCGAATAGAGAGTTCATAAATGAACTTTCCCATCCAAACAACATTGTTGTAAACTTCTATATGGCAATATATTTTGCATTCATAATGGAACATACTAAAGTCATTACTTTTAATGTTTCCATCCAAATATCTCTTTAGTCATAATAAAAAGATATCTGATTATCTGATTATCTTCATTCATAATGAAGAAACATCCAATGATGGATTAGATTCATAATCTAATACATTTACACTTCCATTACGTTACTCTAATTCTTCCTCATCCTTTGAGGAATCTATCCTTTAGTATTTCTTAAATACTTAAGGACTCACTTGACAGTTGCCATGGTTCTAATCCTGGGCTTGCATTGATATCGTCTTGTACCAATCTTGGTACAACTCATATCAATGTTTTTCATACAATACATAAATCACCTTTTTGCGTATACATAAAGGATTCTATTTACGCATTATTTCTTTGGGAGTCAAAGGGTACGTTCCCTTTGAGAAGAGCTACCTCCTAGTCTTACTAGAGTTGTTCTTCTGATTAAAGTTTATCATCATATGAGAAACTTCCTAGCATCTTTTGTCTATCATTAGGGCTTGATATAATCCAATTATATCCTGAAACCTATCATTATAGGTTTCCATCCCATGTTTATAGACTATGTCTCCCATATACATTCTATCGTTATAGAATGTTTAAAGTCATAACTTTAATGAAGAAGTATTCTTTTCATTTCCAAAATTAATATATAATATATGTGTATATATATATATATTCAAATTTAGGAACATGATTAACTCCCACTAATCTTTTGTAAACCTAGTAAACAAAAGATTCATTTACATCTTTATGAGAAATCAAACGATTTGATCTTTCTCTCATAAGACGCTTATAGCTCCCACTAGCTTGTTAAGATTCATGATGGATGGATCTCTACAACTTACATGTCTTGTGATTCATAGTTTTAGACATATATTATCAAGACTATCTTAATAATGGTTTCGGAAACCCATATTATGTCCAAACATTGAATCACCATTTAGTTGTAGCTAGCAATGTGCGAATTAATTGAAACCAAGACTATGTCAAAGATGGTTTCTTCAAGGTCAACCAATCTCTTTGATTGTAGTCACCTTAAGCTACCATTTAGCTATAAAGGTTTCATTATTTCGGGTCAAATGGTACTTTACCATTTCCTTGAGTATATGTCGTATATACACTCAATGTAGTCATAAAGATTTTCATTCTTATTTCTTTCGAATTAAGAGGTGTAACTCTATGACATAATCATAAAGTTCAAACCATTCAACTGAGACAGTTTATAAATCCTTTTTTACTACCTTGGAACTTGTGGTATAGGAACTAGGTTGTTATATTTGTTGATCACTATCTTGTCTCTCAAAGAACCCATTCTTGAGTTCTATCCCTCGTTCATTAGCTCTATCTTAAGCAAATCCTAGTGTAGGATTACAATGAACTACCCAACAAACAACATTTGTTAGTTGGTTAATAGAAGTGATATCCGAATGTTAATTTAAGGATACCCACAAGATAATTCTTTAAACAAATATTGCTTATTAGCATGCAACCCCAAATCTTAACATGATTAAGATTTGTCTTTCTTTCCAACTACATCCTATGGAGTCATGAAAATTTTGGAAGATCTTCTAATTAACAATCATATTGTCTTAGAAGTATATATCCTATATATGGGTAATTGATAACATCCAACGAACTAAATCTTATTCGAGTTCATTCTTCTCTTAATGGAGAAATCCATTATCTTATAATGCTTCTTTTCTTGATATCTTTCAAGGAAACTGTGTTACCTTTCCTTGGACCAAATATAAGGAGGTAAATACTTTAGACATCTTACTCATCAACTTACATTTCTTGAATTCTTTGAAACCTTTTGCAAAGTATTCGGACTTGTGTTTATTCAAAACAAACGATAGTCCAACTGAGAGCGACCTTCGGTGAATGTCATACCCCATGAGTAGTATTATGTTGTGGA
>VIEB01000436.1:125637-232666 GCA_006547085.1 Malus baccata | reverse complement strand
GGAATCATGCATTCAAGTAGAAGAACCAACTGTTTTGAACTATTCAAGAACAATTTACAACACCTTCGAAAGGTGTGTTCTTGACATTTGCAAGACATTTCAAGACATTTCTTGCAAATACCCCTTCCAATTTCCATCCTTTCATAAAGAAAGTTTGTTCCCTTGGATTTATTTCTCCTTCTTCATTTGACTTCTCCTTTGACTACAATAGTCATGGTCCCTAAACTCCCACTATCTCTCTTGAAACTTATTTCAACTGTGTTATACACATCAAACAATTTGGAGAGTGTGTGGTTATTGTTCACTATATAGTTTACAATAAACTTAGCGAACCATTTGGATAGGGACACAAAAGTGAAGTCCTTGCCTAGTTTCCGTCTCGTGAAGTGCTTTAACACTTCAACACTCAATGATTCAAAATCATCATAAGTCCATGTTGATGGACTATTTTTTTCAACCAACCATTATGTTCTAAACATAATTACAAACTTTCAAGAGTTGTTCAAAGCAACTCTCATTTCTTCATACAACAATTTGTAAGTGAAGAATCATGGCATATAAAGTGTCCATGCCCTTGTGCTTACTTCTCAAGTTCTTTGTTCATTTAACAAAGATACAAGCACTAGTGTTTGCATTAACTAAGGGTTGTTCAAAGCAACTCTTATTTCTTCATACAACGATTTGTAAGTGAAGAAATATGACATTAAAAGTGTTGTCCTCTTTATGATAGACTTATCTAACATGTTCTTCCAATGATACATTATCAGTAGGAATATTGCGAGGATGAGACTACTTAGGTACATATACAAGCCATTATAGACAATCTATGAGATTGTAGTACCAAGTCCGGAAACTAAAGCATTCGGCTTTTTCTTTGTCAAGTTTTGGATAGCGTTTGCAAATATATTGGTAAATAAATACATGACAAATATAAATTGATTGATTTTAAGCCATTTGATCCGGGTCTTTAAATCAAATAGCACCACCCACTATTTTTGGCAAATTCCATATCCCTCATCGGAATTCGAGAGTTTTGGAGGAAACTCTTAGTAGGGTATGGGAGACTCATCATTACCAAGCCCACCTCACAATGATATGATGTTGGCTAGCATCAATAATAATGAGAGAGTACGCTTACTCATTTGCATCTCTTGCAAGTACCCATCTTATTTGGCCTCTAGAGAATGAAGCCTCACAATGATATGATGTTGGCTCCATTGCACTTAGTTAAGTCATTCCCACCATGCAAGTTCGAGTAGGGGTTCAAGAACAACCTCACAATGATATGATGTTGATCATTCTCGTTGCCTACCTTCACAACATCATGTATGCATATAGAACTCCTCCTGAGTGTAAGCACGCACTTTGTACTCCCCCATGATAGGGTGAAGTCGGTGTACGAGTCACAAACGATCGGAGCCTACCACGGTGGAAAGCCACGAAAGAGTGTTCAAAGCACTCTCACGCTTATCAACTTTATAATGGTTTGGTTGAGGGTTTTAGGTCTCATCACATATAAACATGTATTTTAATCTTACTAAAACAATTTGGTCCGATTACAACTATTGGTCCATGTGCTTGATTTAGTTGTATATAATACTCTCACTATGCTTGTAAAACGGTTTTTAAAGCAAGAGTATATGGTACTACTAACATAAGGTTTGCATTCATTGATGGACTATATAGTTGCCTTAGGACCTTAGGATGACTATGAATCTTTGATTCGATCCAACACGAGCCTAGTTTTGATTCTTGGTCTAGGGATGGTGATTGATTTTAGTTACACGTTTAATCATATTATGACGTGTTTTTCCTATTGGGCGTTGGACCCAACTACTCCAATTTCATGCATATGAAATAAAACAAGAAAGGAGTACTTCAAAGTAAAGAAGAGCTTATGCTCTTTTACAACATTTGATCAAAACAAATTACTTTAAAGTAAAGAAGAGCTTATGCTCTTTTACAACATTTGATCATATCAAATTACAACCAAAATCTAATCTACACATTCCCATGGTTCAAACAAATTTGAGACAGCCTTTCACATAGCTCAATTATCGTAGGCTTAGGTTCATAATCACTCTTTCTTTAATTAATTAACGCTTTAACTAATTAAACTTGAATGCAACATTTTCATTTGGTTTTTGTTTCCATAGAATTGATTTAAATGGAACTAAACGAAATGAAAATCCAATTCTCATTTAAAGATATAAAACTATTTTTGTTCTCAACTAATTTGGGTCAAATGCAATAACCTCAACTTTTTGGGCTATGTTGCAAAACACAAACTTTTGAGGTCACTTTGTAAGAAAACAAAAGTCCACTACTTCATGTAATTACAACTAGAACCCAAAAATTTCATCAAATACAAAAACTTCATTAAAGGAGCAAAACAATTTGTCCTTTAGTGTTTTTGGGCCTTTACGTAAAAAACGTAAACTTTCGGGTCAAAGTACAAATACACAAAAGTATCAAAACTTTATGTAATTGCATAAAAGCCCCAAAAGTACCCTATTTTAATAGGGTGGCCGGTTGGTGAGAGTGATGGTGTCATAAAAAACTTCTGAATTTTTCAACAAAAGTGAAAGGTGATGGGTTGAAAAGGTGATGGGAAGTTGTAAGAAAGTAGGTGTGGGCATTGATGGAAAATTCAAACCATCCATCATTAACAAAAACTTTATTCAACAACCAAAACTTTTGAATCAAAATACCCAACCTTTTTGTTCTTGCCAAAAACATAACAAGAACAATGAAGAACATCCATGAAAACTTATAAGAGCTCCATGACCATTTTTCACCCAAAGACACCCCAAAAACTCTCAAACTTAAGGGAAAAAACATATTACCATACTGGGGTACTTAGGGGTCCCTAATGTCACTTCAAAACACTTTTAACAAGACAAACATGAACCCAAAAATCCACCCTTTGGATTTGGCCGAATTTCCCAAAACACATGGCACCAAATTTTAGCTCCAAAATTCATGCTCATATGAACTACATCTACAACATTTGAGATGGCAAATTTTCTAACAAAATTTACATTCAAAGAAGCAAGAATAAAGCTTGTAACAATTACAACATTCAAATCATAAACTATGAAAATACAAAACCCAAAAGCATTCACCAACTACTAGACCTAGACTCTTGATACCACTTGAAGGAAATTTTGTGAAAAACATATTCATTTGAGCAACATCTATGGCATGCAATTAACATTTAAAGGCGGAATCATGCTTGTATGCACTCAAAACAAAACATAACCCATGAAATTCAAGGCCTAGTAGAAGGGTGAACCAAGACTCAACTCAATACAAAGTAAGTTAAGAAATTTTATACCTTTGTTGATTCCTCTTTGCATAAGCAAAGGCTAATCACCCAAGGAGAGGGCCTTCATTCCTTGCTTCTTAGCTCCATGGATTTCTTGGATGAGGATGGTTGAAAGGATTCTCCAAGTTCCCAAAGTTGAGAACCTCTAAGTCTCCACACCAAGGTAGGACTTGAAGAAGAGATGAGTGACCTAGAGGAAGTAAGATTGCTAGCTAAAATCCTCTAGGGTGGCCGGCCTCTTAGAGAGAAAAGAGAGCTTGTGTTCTCATCTTTTCTCCAAAAGAAACCCTAAGGATGAAATGGCTATAAAGTTGCCTTTATACCACCTCACAATGGAGTAGCAAACTTGCAATTAAAGCAAGTTCACTACCCTCCTCTATTTGGCCGGACTTAAGGGTTTATTGGGCTTTCAAGCCCTTTGTTTATTCAAGTTGTCATACAACTTGAGTTAATGGGCTTGACTTTCAAATCCCATTGGACCTTGCGGCCCAAAACTAACCCTAGGTCTATAACAAACTTATTTGTTTGATTAATTAACATATTAATTAATCTTGCCATAAATAATTAAACCATTTAATTATCCTTACTCATCTCCGTTGTTTCTTCAATCTCTACCTTACACGATGTACGATCCATTAGGTTCCTTTTAGCGAGGCAGTGGGCAATTGTTACTCTTAACGATCGATTGTGAATTGAAACTTACTTTCAATTATCACTTTAGTGATTATACACGTTTAGGGCTTCCACAAATCATGAGTGACACCTAGCAGTATGTCATGGTTACCCAAGCTAATCAGAAGAGGTGGAGAACCTATTCAGTTAGGATTACAATGCAATACGGTCTTTCTCTAATAAAATACTCTTGACCACATTGTTTGGTTTGATAGTTTATTCATGTCTTCTATCCAATGTGGTTCTCTTACTTATATGATTACCTTGAATGTGATTTGGAACGACTTCCTAAATCTCATTCATACTTTGGCCAAAGATTCTTAATCATATCATAGAGTATTCTCCTTCAAACGGTTTGAAGGTTAGAGATCCCTTGTTGCACCTTCACTTGCCTTCATGGCTAAGTGGCTTAACCCCAACTATGTCGTGGATACCCTCGGATGGAGTGACTTTGACATAGGCAAAGATCAAGAACCTAACCACAAGACAACTATGATGTCTCAGGTCAAATGACTACTTTGCATTATCCCAACCATGAGTTCTCATGTGACATGAGTATGAGAACTTCTTGTTAATCGCGTTCAGTGAACTCATTCTCTATTGAGCACCTACGTACTTATCTTGGTGTCAGTCACACCAATGACTTGAAACCAGTCACTCTCCCTAAGAGAAGACATAGCATGTACTGATCTTAACGGACTGTCAATGCCCAATTGGCAATCCTATGATCAGGAACGTTTAGGATATGTATACGAAAGAGAATGGTCTCATGAATCTAACTTCTTTAGATCGCATTCTCCCAATTACATGTTCCTTGGACTTATCGTTTAAGCGTATAACATTTATATGAGACAGCTTCAAACAATAATCTTTGCCATTTATATTAAATTATATTAGTTTAACATGTGAAATGTCGGTAAAGTATCATCATATGATTGGTTTTAGGGCACATTTCCAACACGGTGCCTTTTCAGTTTTTGAACAAGCAATCCTGTCGGGGACCTGGCTTTTGAGATTCGGAGAATAGTGCCTCTTCGATTTTTGAGAAAGCCATCCTATTGGGAGTCTGGCTTTTGAGATTCGGAGAGCGGTGCCTCTTCGATTTTTGAGAAAGCAATCCTGGTGGGAGTTTGGCTCTCTAGATTTGGGGAGCAGTACCTCTTCGATTTTTGAGCAAGTAATCCTATTGAGAGTGTTTTCTCGATGTGAGTAAAGGTTGGGCATTTTTGCCAATCTGTTGGGAGTGTTTTCCCATAGACAGCACCAAATGTTGATGCACAAAATCGATGAGGACTTTGGTACAACAGAAAGTGTTAAGTTTGTGACCTTCGCTAGATTGCTCCGGTCACTAGTGTGGATAAGTATGTAAATGGATAGGAACAGGGAAGCAAACACAAGATGTATGTGGTTCACCCAGATTGGCTACGTCCACGGAGTAGAGTTTTCATTAATTGTGAAGGGTTTACACAAGTACGTAGGTTCAAACTCTCCTTTAGTGAGTACTAGTGAATGATTTAGTACAAATGACATTCAGAAACATTGTGGGAGAATGATCTCCTTTTATATAAGAGAGTTTCTAGCTTTGTTCTAACATTGACACGTGTCGTGTTGTGATTGGTTTCTGATGTTGACACGTGTCGCGCTATGATTGGCTTCTGATGTCGACACGTGTCGCACTGTGATTGGCCTCTTGGTTAGAGGAAAACTCTTCTGGGTCCTTGACGATATAACGTTGACCGGTGCTCAGTAGTTTCGGGATTGGTCAAGTATGGTACAAACAAATTTAAATAATTAATTAATTTAAATAAATATTAAAATTAAAAAAATTGGCCGAATTTTTCAAAGTAAAGTTTTAGCAAATTGTCAAATAATATTTTACCAACTATAGTTAGGGGCTAAGTGACACACCCCGACCCGGAATGTCCACTAGGACTCCGAATCGAGTTGTGATGGCCGACACCTGGAAGGTGACGAAACCATAAATTGTGATAATGTGGAAAATGTGAATAAATTTAAACCTAAAAGTGCCTAAAAACCAGAGTGCGCTAGTGAGTGGGAATGAACCCACTTCACACATGACGTTAGAGTATAAGTACATTCTAGTGGATTGAGAATCATACCATTGAAAGAAATCCTCAATACTAAGATTTGCCACAAATCCTCATCGATAAGAAAACTCAGCTAATAAAATCTGGAGGGTGAAAACAAAACAAGGGTGAGTGGCCCTTGAAATGAAATTTTATAGAAACCATCTAAAACATTCTAGCCCCTCGCTACAACAGTGTATAGTTTCCAGAAAAATCATACCACGTATCAATGTGAAATAAAAAGTATATCAATAGTAAATCCATAAATATACCACAACACAGCATCTCATCAACAATATCAATAATCATGTGCTCAATAATCTATATTAGCACGCAAGCTAGAGTCACCTAATGTGACCTGTATGACTGCACCCATAGCTCATCAATCAATGCTAGCACATAAGTCGGAGTCACCTATTATGACTTGTACGACTCATCCATATCTCATCAATCAATATCCCATTAGTATGTTAGCCGGATCCACCTCTTGTGGCCTGAACGGCTGAACCCATAACTCATTATTCAATGCTAGCACATAAGTCGGAGTCACCTATTGTGACCTGTATGACTCAGCCATATCTCATCAATCAATGCTAGCACATAAGTTGAAGTCACCTATAGTGACCTGTACGACTTATCCATATCTTATCAATCAATGCTAGCACATAAGTCGGAGTCACCTATAGTGACTTGTACGACTTATCCATATCTCATCACTATCCCTATAATATGCCAGCTGGATCCACCTTCTGTGGCCTGTACAGCTGAACCCATAGCTCATCACATATCCCTGCACACGAGTCGGAACCACCTATAGTAGTTTGTACGATAGGACTAAGTGTAAATAAGTACGCTCAAGTGCTACGATCACGTGAAGACTGTGCGAATAAACGCGGGTCACCTATGAGTTGGAATCACCTATAGTGGTCTGTACGATAGGATTGTGCACTTACCTTGGATCCAAGGTGAGCGTAAAGTGCGGGAGGTGAACATCATGTGAAGGACTGTGCCTTGGCCACAGGCGGGAGCACTAACACCGAGGTGTAGGTTTATGAGCTCTAACTGCATCTAGGTATAAATGGGCCAAACAACAATTTTAGGAAAAAGATCATTTAGATCTCTTTCCTTTTTCTTTTTCAATTCCCTAATATGGTATCATAATCTTTTTTACTATAGATCGTATATACCTTTATTTATACCTTATTTATCTTCCCTAAGTGGATTACCTTGAGTCGCGCATACATTACGTCAGGCTAAGACTATGTAACTATTATAACACATACGACTCATGGGCAACCTGTACGACAATGTCAGAGTTGCCTATCATTGCAACCTGTACGACAAGGTCGAAGTTGCCTAAAACATACATGTAGTCATGCCATAACTCCATCATTTCAACTAATACCATAAACTCACCTGAATTTACCTGGGTGTCCTACGTTCACCTTTGCACTTTAAGCGTTCACAATAATTATGGGCAAGTAATATAGATATAGATAAACCATGATGCAATCTGATACTCAACCATGTTATAGCATCTTCAATTATATACATATACATATATATATATATATATATATATAATATGGCATAAAAATGCATAAGTTGTAACGCCCTACTCCCGAACTATTTATTTTCGAGAATAATTATCGGTGATAAGCCCAACTAGACACTAGTTTAATTAACTATCATTACTTACGTTTCCTTACTTCAAAATCTTGATTCTTCACACATTGATTTATGACCAACATCCAATCACTAAGTTATAAGGTTAAATCTCATATTTTCACCAATTTCCCTCACATTGCTCAATTCCCTAAACAAGGCTATTGTCTCAATTATTTAGTCTCATTTATTGTATGGCTGCATCTAACGTCTTTTTAGACTGCCTACATACCCTAAACAAGGATCAAGCCATTCGTAGTTCACATTAGTACGTCAAAGCATTCACAGTAATTATATGCAATAATCAATTTATAATCGTTTGTGGAATTATCAATCATATATATATACACACACACGATAGAGAGAAAAAGACCCACTTACCAGAGTTTCGCACTAAGACTTCCTAGCACACATAATGAGACATCACGAACCATCGTCACCTATGACCAATTGTCAAATCACATTTCAGAGTTTATACCGATAAAATATATAATTTACATAAAACACATCCCTACGTAATTCAATTCGGAAGATCTGCATCATCGATTTCTGATCCGTTCCTTCCAAAGATACGCATTAAACTTCTAGAACAACATCCTAAAGTCCCATTACGATCCAACGGTCGGATCTCCACCAATTGCCAAAACCAAGTGGCGGTTAACCTTTTATTTTATGAACTTACAAATCCAATTAGGGAAGATCCGTATATCAGATTCCCAATTCGTAAGTTCTTATAGTCCTCAAATATTACGTACTGTAACGTATTAAAGTTTGGTGACGATCTAATGGTTGGATCATCGATTCATATAATGACCTATTAATGTAACATAGAGAATTTAGATTCTAACAGTCAACCTACGTCATACAATTACCAAAACTGAACTCAAGACATCTAATTAGCCTAACAATAACATCGATGGCCCCTTGGCCACACGCCGCCGTGGGTGGTGGTTGGCCGCCCCAACTCCCCGGAAAATTCAACTATTTCCAAAAATTACCAAAATTTACAAGAATGCAGATCTCAATGAGTAGAGTAAACTTTATACTTGCGTCCAAGTCTAATTTGGCCGGGAAAAGCTCCAATTTTTCTCAAACCCGCCAGAACCCTAGAAAATGGTGTGCTTCAATTCGACCTCCATACTCACTCTGACGCCTCAACCATTGCTTGGGCTTTATTCCTGAGGTTGAGGGGAGCCTATGGGTGGTGGTAATTGGTTGGGTTAGCTTCAATTTTTACGGATTATCACCATACACCCATACGGACCACCGTCGGTTTTTCTTCCAAAATACCCTCAAATTCTTCTAATTTTGGGATGAAAGTGCAAGATAAAGGGTTAGGGTGGTATTTCCAGGTAGTGGTTTAATACAATTCACCGGAAATTGGCCGAAAAATGCACGGATCTGGCCTTGATACTCGGCCTGGTTGCATGGATCAAGGAGGAGACCCGATTCTCCCTTCCTTTTCACCTTCCCTCCTTTCCCTCCTTTCCCTTCTCTCTGGTTGGTCAGTCTTTTCTCTTCCTCTCCTCCGATTGGGCAACAACCCTTTTTTTTTGTTTTTTTTCTCTTCTTCTGTTCCCCCTCTTCTTTCTCTTCTTCTTCCACTTTTAAAATTGCTAAATGATAAATAAAATATAAACATTATAAAAATATATAAAAGTATATAAATAGTGACTAAACAAAATTACTTCTCGGGTTTACAGTTTCGTAAACTTTAACCGTAACCTCAAATCTTCTTCTGCTTGCACCTACAAGTCCGTAATGTTAAGTACTTCAGGAAAACGCTAAAGGATTAATTCATATACCTCACTATATGTTGGTCAACGGAAGTCAAGACCCTCACCTCTAAGGGCATTTTCGTAAAATCACACTTTTAAAATTTGTAAAATCGTCGAATTAGGGACGGGTCGTCACACTAAGACCATCTCCAAGGGAGATGTCAAATATGCCAATTAAGATCAAAAGACATTAGGGTGTTTTCCAATGGATATGCCATATATGATGTGGCAGTTGAGTCATTTAACTCCTTACTTTCTAGCTATCTTTTTTTACAACAAATAAAGAACGAGCCAAATACATTTAATTTAATTTCTTAATGCATGTGTCACATCCCGGCCCGGGACGGATCACTTCCCGGGCTCGCTCCACCACCGTAGCACGATATTATCCGCTTTGGGCTTACCATTCCCTCACGGTTTTGTTTCTGGGAACTCACGAGCAACTTCCCAGTGGGTCACCTATCCTGGGAGTGCTCTGGCATCCTTCTCGCTTAACTTCGGAGTTCCTACGAAACCCGAAGCCAATGAGCTCCCAAGAGGCCTCGTGCTAGGTAGGGATGGGAATACACATTTAAGGATCACTCCCCTGGGTAATGTGGGATGTCACAGCATGGGTCTCATTAACAACCAATAGAATAAAAACTAAAATTAATTTTGATTATTTTTTAATAGTTAATGTAACTATGTGCCCAATAAAATAATAAAATAAATATTTGACACATCCATTGGAAAAGAAGGGGATTTAGCACTTGCACTATTCTAAAAATCCCCGCCTTGCGACTCTAGGCTGCTGGCCACTGCTCCAATTAATATCTAGGCGTTTGAAAATTAAGAAAGGATGCCTAGACCTACTGAGGCGCTCACCTAGACTGTCTAGACACCCACCTAGCCCACCCAGACCTGCCTTGGTTGCAACTCACTTAGACATAAAATAGATAATTTTCAATTTGCATTTTATTTTTTCCAATAAATTGTAAGAGACTTGTTGCATACTTAAATGAATGCGCATTATATCCTTATTTCACATGTTTTCATTATGTTCCAAAACTTCATAATATATATGCATTCTATTTTGTAGTTTATGATGAAATTATATATATATATATATATATATATGTATGTATATATTAAGTATAGGCAGACACTTATTTACACGAAATATGATAGATTTACTTAAATCCGCTTAGTCCGCTTAGGCGCCTAAGAGCCAGGCCCCAGTCCGCCGCCCGACTAGCGGCTATCATATTTTAGAACCTTGAGCACTTGTATTCAATTTGCCACTCAGCCATCAAATAAAACTTTGACATATTATATTTGACATATCTTTTGGAAATGATCTAAAAGGCTATAAATATTCTTTGTTGTCTAAATTTTTTTAGCACCCCGGATTTTATTCATAAATGTTGGCACTTCTATGCTAGAAGGTTTAACTTGATTATGTTGAATGAGTACAAAGTTATTAATTTTTTAAGAAAGGAATTTCGAAGAAAATATAAGGGAATTGTTAGTATTAATTAGCTTTAACATTACAAAACGTGGAAACTCCAAAAACTTAAGGCAGTCCATGATAAGCAAACATAGTACAAAGGCCAAAAAGAAAAATTAGAAGATGTAAATTCAAGGCTTATATCATGCATATAAATTAAATAGGAGAAAATGAAACTTTGCCCCCAACTCACTTGAGTGGAACAACACTTTTCGCATAATGTATAACCCCATTCCTATTGATAATAGCAAGAATATGCAGATACTTAGATTTCCAGTACTACAATTATAAGAGGTGACTCTTTCATCAGAGGTAAGCATAAGAAGCTCGTCACGTTTCCAAATTATCAATGGAAACTCAATGCCTTTAAAGGGTCAAACGGTTGGGAGTTTTGTCCATAAACTCGTAATTTCGTTATAGTCGTCCATTACCCATATTTCAAATCATTTAGAATCCTCTTCGTAACGAGAGCAATACGAAGCGAAGGATTCATTATACAATAAATACAAAGGCCACAAAGCAAAATTAGAAGATGCAAACTCAAGCTTTATATCATGCGTAAAAATTAAATAGGAGAAAAGGGAACTTTTCCCTCAATTCATGACTGGAACAATACTTTTCACATAATCTATCATCCAATTGATAATAGGAGGAATATGAAGATACTTAAGATTTCCAGTACCAGAATTACAAGAGGCAGCTCTTCCATACGAGCCAAGCATAAGAATCTCGTCACATTTCCAAAGTGTCAATGGATAATCAATGTCTTTAAGGGGTCCAATGGTTAGCAGTTTTGTCCATGAACTTTTAACTCCATCATAGTCGTCCATTACCCATATTTCAAATAATTCACAATCCTCTTCGTGGCGATAGCAATACGAAGTGACGGATTCATTATACAGAAAAATACCATAAAACTTGAAATCGGATTCTCTCCTAGAAGGCAATTCTATTCTATGAAATATCTCATCACCTAAATCAAATGAAAATACGTACTCCCCGTTATCGTATGCAAACCAATAACAAAATCCCTTCAAGTACACTGAACAAGAATAGGGAATGCAATACCAACGAGCTTCAATTGATATATCAATCTTAATCTCTTTCCAAGAGTCAGCAGTCGTGGTGTATACCTCAGCCTTGTGAGGAAGTAGAATACGCTCATAGTATGATTCTCCATCTTCTGAATACTCACAATCACAATTTTCTATAATTCGCACAACCTTGTATTCTTTAGTTTTGCAATCATAGCCAAATCCCATTCCTTTAAAGGTCGTTTCCAATCCGAATCTTCCCTTGGGAAGGGGTAGAAGAAGAGATGAATCGGGAAGTTGCCTGAATTCTCCCGTTGCAGGATTGCATAAAAGAACATTTTTCCCTACTATTACACAGACAATCCCATTGCAATAACCGTGAAGCTCTACATTGTCTTGATCTTCCATTGGAAACGGTATATTTAGGTCCTCAACATCATAATGAAGGTTGTGCTCATCACTATCAATGGAAAGATTAATTATGGACCAGAAAACGTCTTGTTTCCAACTCCTGTCCGGGAAAACATGAACCTGACAACGATTGTGAAGGATACAAGCGGTGGATGAGAGTTTGTTATCCATGGAATTGCTGAGGTGTTTGGCCACAAAACTTGGACTATTGATGATAGTGCCCCAAGACTTGCGTATGCATTTGAATCTCATCAGAGACTTGGGCGGTAACTTGGACAAGATTTCGACCACCTTATCTTCAGGAGTTTCACTTTCACGCACCTGAGACATTTCAATTGTATTGTTCCACAGGAATTCTTCACACGTATATATACACAGAAACGAACACCACCTGTTTGAGAGACAAACTAAATCAAACTCCAAGTTCCTAAGGCTTGGTAGGTCGAGGTTCAATTATTAAGTCTATTACCAAATAAGATTCCAAAATTCAACATTACTAAATAAGCTTGGAGTTCCACAACCACAACATATTTAGCTATCAAAGAAAATAGGGCAATCCAGTCAGTTTAGAGTTCTATGGAGAATTATACGATCAAATTTTACCATTTTGAATTTTTTTTATTGATACAAAAATAGCCATTCAAATTTTACTTTTGAAGTCTAGATTAAATTGATGATAAGGTGAGCATGATATCCATTTATGGGCTAGCGTGTAACATCAGAAGATTTGATTTAACTAACAATAAAGGAAATGTCACATATTCACATGAGTTTTAATTAACTAAGTGAATGTTTACATTAGAAATACAATTACATAGCTGCATCCTTATTACAACTAAGAATTTTTTCATTTAACACCACTTCTCATTTATGTTTACCCCAATTTCTGTCAACGCACCCATTAAAAATAAAAATTTTAAACCTTTACTAAGTTCACCACATTTCTTCCACATCAAACACCAAAACCATATCCACAAACACCTTAACGCAGTCTCCCATGCACCCCCAGTTTATGAACGTTAGTAGAGCGGTTCCAACGGTGGAAGGCAAGGGCACAAATATTGCCCAAAACTCAAAAACATTACTCCACGGGCCAAAAATTGAAGGGCAAGGGCACAAATATTGCCCAATACTCAAAAATATTACTCGGCCCAAAAATTGAAGGTCAATCAGTAGGCCCCACTATATCCAACTTAGTGCCAAGGCAAGTCTTGCCCGAGCTGCTGCTTGTGGGTAGAGATTTTTGTATGTTTTTTTTTCTGTCAACTTTAGCAGACAAAAGGCCCACGTGCGAAGAAACGATCTTGTAGTCAATTTTAGCCTGAAGGAGAGTTCAAATTAAACTTGAGCAAACAACTACATAGTTAAATTTGGAAAAACAAAGTTTCATAACACTTTTTTGCAATCATATATGTTCAAAAAAAATTTTGAAATATGTTTTCAAAATTCGAGAAACTAGAAAAGTACAATATATATAGATATTCTATAAATACCCACCTATGATATGGCACAACATAAATGGTAACAAATCTTATTAAAAATCTACACAGTTATTATTAATGAATAATAACACAGGGCAAGGCGAGAATGGTTGAAAATCTCATCCAAAATCTAAGGGGATAATGACACGTAAAGAATAAGGCCAACAAAGCATAAAAAATAAAAAATATATATTTGTCCTTGCCCTCGCTTTGCCATTGCCGTTGCCCTCCTAAAACAAGTGGGCTTGCTCTTATGGACAAACATCTTTTTGTCTTCTGTATTATTCAATATAAACAAACATGTTCTTTTGTCTTTTGATACAATTAAAATTAGGATTTTTTTTTAACAAACAATATTATTTATGATAAGAGGAAAAGGGTGGGATCAGACTCACAATAGATTAACAATAATGTGGTTTAAATTTATCTTCGACGAGATTTAAACATAAGACCTCTCATCTTCCTACCTCTTAGATTTAATATGTTTGCCTTTTAGGATTTTGATCAAAATACTTCTTACAATTTTGGTGCATAACTAACTCTCTTTTAAAACCCAAATTACACAAAGTGCCATTATAATTAATGCACACTAATTAATTTCCCTAAAAGAATTCCTAAATCAGAATCCTAAAAACAAACGTTGAATAATTTAGAATCCTCATTATGGAATACTTTCGTACCCATTGGGCCATTGTAGCTGCTCAAAGTCACCTCCTCCCTAGTTCTGGTATTTTAACGTACCAACATAAAAAAAATTATTGGGTATCCACATATTAGCTATTGATAGCTATCAGTGACTGGTGAAGCATTTTGTTGTCGTTTACTTTTTGTTGGAATAAATGTATAAATATAGGGAATAAATTGAAAGATGACTTTGAGGTATGACAAGAATAGTTTTTTTAAAGTGTTATTTGCGCTCACTCGATTAAGTTTGCTAAAGGGTTATTGACAAATTACTTCCAAAATACAACAAAGTACGGAATATTCGATTAGCAAAACCGAATTGTAATCCCTTAGAAATAACTAGAAATAAATTGCATGAAAGTGATGGATAGAGAAGAGAGAGCAAGGAAATTCTGCAGACAACAAATTTCTAAATGAATTTCTCTTCAAACAATATTACCAATATACAGAGAGTATTGCACCTGTTAGACACATCCTTTGGTTTGAACATGCCTTTTTACCATGGAATACAACTCATTGCAGCAATATGTCCAATGAATATATCTAATGCAAAGCACCAATTACCCAAAGGTCGTATATCAAAATTTTTAAAGCAGATGAGCAGCCGACGGTGGAGAAAGAGAGAATGCAGACGAATATGAATATGAATTTGAGTAAAAGACAAAAAAAAAGCTACACTTTGCGAACGAGATTAGCCACACTCTACCATGGACAAGTCAGCAGTGTGGATTCCAGTGGGCGAGGAAGCGGGCTTGCGCCTACCACATTAACAGTTAACAAACAAATTGATAGACAAGGAAACGAGGTTTGGCATTGCAATGAATTCGTAAGTTGATGTCTGACATTACAATATTCTAAAGATGAGATGATGTGATCAAAGTTGGTAAAATGTAATTTGCCATTTGTATTTTTTAAAATTTGGGTGTGGGAGTAGGAACAAGGTCTTGCATGTCATCATTTAGGTACCGTTTGGTACGTGGGATGAGACAGGACAGAACGGGACGAGTCGTTCCGTTCCACGTTTGGTGCGCCTAAAAACTGTGGAACGGGTTGTCCCATGGAACGAAATTTGGCTGATTTTTCGTTCCACCTCTTCCTCCTGGAACGACCCGTTCCATATCCGTGAAACACAAATGTATAACATTTTATGACAAAATTTCTTCTTATCTTTTTCAATATTTACATCATCTGTTCCGTCCTGTTCCGTCTCGTCCCGTCCCGTCTGCATACCAAACGGTACCTTAACGACCAAATTGACAGAAAATTTAATGGAGGTTTGGCATTGCAATGAATTGTAAGTTTGATGTATGAAATTGCAATGTTTAAAAGATAAGGTGTGAATTTATTATAAGACCCAAAATAAGATAATAATTTTAATTTACCCTATTATTTATAATATGTTTCACGATACTTGCTATTATTAATACATAATGAAGAAGCCCATCTTACTTTTTGAATTTGAGAGATCACTGTGATTAGACATCATAATCTAGATGTCACTAACGATGTTTTGGTATAAGAACACATTCAAGTTTTATCAATCAATAAAATAATATTTTTTTAACAATTTTGTGTATTATATTTGCATATACATATGCATTATTGTTCTTTTTTATAAATCAAATGTCTTCTGGACGAAACTGACTTGTTGGGAGAGAGAAAATTGTGTCAACGAAATATTCATGATGACAAATACATATGTCTGAAAGATAACATTAAAAAAAAAAAAAACACATATGGTTGAAAAGCATTATTTGTTGGCTAGAAAGCCTTGTACAGATGAAAATAATATTTATTGGGGAAAATAGAAATGCCAACAAAATAGAATTTGTCGAAAAAGTTGAACCTAAGCCTATGAAGTACCAAAATTCGTCGGGAAAACTCTTGCGTGACATGCTTCACGTGAGGAAATGGCCGACAAGTTTTGATTTTTGCCAACAAACTAATTTTGTCGATAAAGTCAAAATTTATAGTCCAATAATGAGCCAGTTTTCCTATGAGAGCAATAAACACTATTTATATAGACAAACAGTCTCTTTGATTTGTCTATTAGAATCTTTGTAGGAAACCAACATTGTCCCTCAATTTTAATATAAGTGAGTAGTTTATGATTCAATCTTAGTTTCAATCGTATATAAACTAAGACATCCAAGCCTCTTCCAAAAAGACTTTTCTAAACCAATTCAAACTCAACTATCTAGCCAAAAATACACTTGTAGTTATGCTCATATTCTAACATGATATTCAAACACAATGATTGAATACCTTTTTCCCTATCCATAATATCAATGGTAACATCTTAATTATAAATTCAATCACAGATTTATACCATAGCAGATTGAATCTTCTTTAGGGCTCATTACACACAAACAACATTATCGTCTTCAATATGTGACATTGTGAGTGAGGCCCACCTAAACAGCCAAAACTACCAGTCCAGGTCAACCTTCTGTAATTCCTATCTCCCCATCGATCGACTACTATATGTACGGCCAGTCTTCTGCCATTACCTAGGCCTCCTCTCTCTCTCTCTCTCTCTCTCTCTCTCTCTCTCGTGCAGAATGAGAAAACCTTTCTGTGAAAAAGAAGGCACAAAACAAAGGAGCTTTGTCTAAACAAGGAGAACAAAAACTCATTGATTGCATTAAAATGTTCAAGAGTAAGGATTGTTGAGTGCAATTCACAAGCATGTTTCAGAGTCTTAGTTTGAAGTTTTATAAATGCAATCCAAGTTTAATAGACGGCCGTGCAAACAGAACATGTGCAGTTCACGTGAGAATGCTTTGGATCCATGTCACGTGGGGAGCGTGTGAAGCTCCAATGGTCTCTTGTATTTTCATGCTTCTGGGATCTGCGTTCACACCAGAATTGTAATCCAACTTTACTGTCAATGAAACAATGAGAGCTATGAACCTCCATTCCTTCCTTTCTCTGAAAATTTCTGCATTTCTACTTACTAAAATAATCAATACATTCATCATATAAACAACGACATGGCCTCATAGTTTGGTTCGATTTGAATCAAGGGGCGTTCACTGTGAAATTTGAATCTAATTGAGTTCCAACGAAGAACCACTGGTTGATTGAGTAGCAAAATGTCTGGATCTAGAGCTAAGGTTCGAGCTCCGCTGTTCACCAAAGTCAACTATGACTTATGGTGTATCAAGATAAAGACGACTTTCAAGTCTCATAATTTGTGGAAGATTGTTGAAGAAGGCTATGAACTTCTTGTAAAAACTGGAAAGGAACAGACTGAGAAGAAGCAAATTGTAGCTCAGGATCATATTTGTTGGGATGCTAGAGCTCTTGGATTGATTCAGAGAGCAGTATTTGATGAATCTTTCCAAGGCATACAAATCAAGAGACGGCTAAGGAGGAGGCATGGGACACCTTGAAGCAAAAGTATAGAGGTGATTCTCAAGTTCGAGATGTGAATTTACAAGGTATTAGAAGAGATTTTGGATACTATCCACTTATTTGACTAGAATGTTTGATCTGATTAACCTGTTAGTTGATTAAGGTCTAAACTATGTTTTCCTTACTTTAGCAAGTGTAAATAAATCAGTTAGTGATCAAGGGCTGAGATTAGATAATATTGTGCTAGGCTCAGATGTGAGCATGTGTCAAGATCTCATAGGGTCTTGTAATGAATGGTATGATGAGCTCATAGGCTCTTGTAGCTTCTCTCTCCCTAGTAGTCATGTAAATGTTGAGGAAAGAATGAAATATATGCAGTAGAGCATTCTTGGCTCTCACTGAGATATTTTGAGCACTCTCTCTGCCTCTTCACTCTCTCTCTAAAATTCTTCTTTCTATACACATTGCTGAAATACATCATTGCATAACAAGAGAATCCAACATTGTATCAAGAGCCTAGGTTCGATTTCGGACTGGGCGTCGAATTCTGTGAAATTATGTGAGAGAATCCAACGTGAAATCTCTCAATTTCATTCCGATTCAAGTTGAAATGGCTGGATCTGGAAGCGGTGATTTACGAGCTCCCGTTTTTTATGGAACGGAGTTCGAGTTCTGGAAAGTGAGGATGGTCACCATTTTCAAATCGTATGGGATATGGAAATTGGTTGACAAAGGGATTGCTGTTCCAGAATCGAAGAAGAAAGGAGAAAAGAAAAAAACAAAGAAGGAGAAAGACGAGGAAGATTCATCCTCATCGGATGATGATAAAGGAGATGATGACGAGTTGGACGCGCACATGGAAGATCAGCTCATGAAAGATGCTAAGGCACTGGGCATTATTCAGAGTGCTATCTCAAAGGAGATCTTCCCTCAGATTGTGAATCAAGAGACCTCAAAGGGTGCCTGGGATCTACTACAGGAGGAGTTTCGCGGCGATGAACAGGCAAGATCTGTTAAACTTCAAAGTTTACGTCGTGAATTTGAGTATATGAGAATGAAGGAGAATGAATCTCTATCTGTCTATCTTACTAGACTATTTGAATTAATTAATCAAATGAAATCTTATGGTGAGAACCTCACTCATCAAAGAGAAGTGCAAAAGGTTTTGATTAGTTTGTCCAGTAAATATGATCCAATCTGTGTTGTCATTGAAAGAACTTCTGATTTGAATACTGTGACTGTGCAAGAAGTGGTAGGATCTCTTAAGAGTTATGAGCTTAGATTGAGTAGACATGTTGATCAAATTACAAGCACGGAGCATGCTTTCTCCACTATGGGTCTTGTACCTAAAGCACAGAATAGGTCACTCACACAGGGAAATCACAGTAAGGGAAAGAAGAATTGGAATTCTATGTCTAGGAAGTGGGAAAACAACACTCGACAACCTGAGAGACAGGGTGAGATCACTGAGGGTGTTAAACAAAAGTGCAAGATCTGTGATAAGGCTCATCATGGAGAGTGTTGGTTCAAAGGAAAACCTAAGTGTCATAATTGCAACAGATTTGGACATGTAGTGAGAGATTGTCACCAGCTAAAGAAAAATCATACTGCAAATTATTTGAATCATGTTCAAGATAATGCAATGATGTTCTATGCCTGTCATAAGGCCTCTGTGCAAGAAAATAGTGGTGTTTGGTATCTGGACAGTGGTTGCAGTAACCACATGACCAGTACTAAATCATTGCTTATCAACATTGACAGAAGTATAAGGTGTAAGGTGAAAATGGGCACAGGGGAATTGGTTGACTCAGTAGGCAAAGGCACACTGATTGTGGAGACCAAAAGAGGCACACGGTTCATACCAGAAGTAATGATTGTACCTGGTTTGGATGAAATCTTCTCAGTGTAGGACAAATGGTTGAACATGGCTATTGGTTGTTGTTTGGTGATTTCATGGCCTGCATATTTGGAGATCGTGAACTGCAAGATCATATAGCCACTGTGAAAATGAAGGGAAATAGATGCTTTCCACTAATGTTTAATCATGTGGATCATATTGTAGCAAATATTGCTACCACTGAAGGTAACACATGGAAATGGCACAGAAGATTTGGGCACCTAAACTATGACAGCCTGAGAATGCTACAAGAAATGAGCATGGTGTATGGTCTGCCCTATCTAAAGGAGTACAATCAGGTGTGTGAAGGGTGTGCTATAGGAAAGGCTCACAGAGAGGCCTTTAACAAAGAACAGAAATGGAGAGCAAGGTTGCCCTTAGAACTTGTACACACAGATGTGTGTGGACCCATGAGTGAGACACTTGGAGGTAACAGGTACTTTCTTACCTTCATAGATGACAAGTCCAGAATGTGTTGGGTCTATTTTCTGAAGTGCAAATCTGAGGTATTCAGAATTTTTAAAATGTTCAAGGCCATGACTGAATTACAAACTGAAGAAACTCAGAAGTGACAGAGGAGGAGAGTACACATCTCTAGAATTTGAAATTTTTTGTGAAGATGTTGGTATTGAAAAGCAACTCACTGTTGCTTATTCTCCCCAGCAAAATGGTATTGCTGAGAGGAAGAATTGTACCATAGTAGAGATGGCAAGAACCATGCTCTATGAGAAAAAATTACCACTCAAGTTCTGGGGTGAAGCAGTTCACACTGCTATCTACTTGCTTAACAGGTGTCCTACCAAAACACTAGAGAACAAGACTCATTTTGAAGAATTCTGTGGTAGAAAACCAGGGGTAAAACACTTGAGAATCTTTGGTCCTGTTTGCTACACTCATGTGCCAACCCAGTTAAGACAGAAACTGGATGAAACTGGACAGAAAGGTGTATTTGTTGGATATGGGACAAGAGAAAAGGGTTACAGGGTGTATGATTTGAAACACAACAAGATCATTGTCTCAAGGAGTGTTATTTTTTATGAATATGCTGCTCTTAATTGGGAGAATATGGAAACTGTGCACTTCTCAGTACCTTTCTCAGAAGCTAATGAGGGTATAAGCATAACTGAGATAGAAAATGGTGTGTGTGAAGAAACTAATATTGGTTCTTCTGATTTATCTTGCCCAAATACAAGAAATGAGTATGTTCCCAGTGTACACAATGTTGCTCCTAACACTGTGAATATGGAGAGTGAAATTCAACTCACAGAAACTTATGACAACACACCAAAGAAGTGGAGAGACCTGAATGAAGTGTTTGCTCAGTGCAGACTCAGTGTCATTGATCCTGAGAACTACAATGAAGCTTCTCAAGATGAAGCTTGGAAGGAAGCAATGAATGATGAGATTACTATGATTGAGAAGAATGATACTTGGAAATTGGTTGATAGGCCAAGTGACAAACCAATTGTTGGGGTAAAATGGATCTTCAAAACCAAGTTGAATCTGGATGGCACTATACAAAAACACAAGGCAAGATTAGTTGCCAAAGGGTACACTCAAAAGCCCGGGATTGATTTTAATGAGACGTTTGCACCTGTGGCTAGATTGGACACTATAAGGACACTCATTGCTTTGGCAGCACAAAAAGGATGGAAACTGTTCCAGTTAGATGTAAAGTCTGCTTTTCTGAATGGGATCCTTGAAGAGGAAGTGTATACAGATCAACCAGATGGGTATATTGTCAAGGGAGAAGAACACAAAGTGTATAAGTTAAAAAAGGCCTTGTACGGTCTAAAACAAGCTCCCAGAGCTTGGTACAGCAACATTGATACTCATTTGCTGCAGAGTGGATTTAAAAAAAGTCCAAGTGAGGCCACTTTATATGTGAAACATATGGATGGACAGGGAACTCTAATTGTCTCTATATATGTGGATGACATAGTTTATACTGGAAGCTATTTAGAAATGATTGAAGATTTCAAATGTGATATGATGAACAAGTATGAGATGTCTGACTTAGGCTTGTTGCATCATTTTCTTGGAATTGGAGTAATCCAACAAGAAGGGAGCATTTTTATTCACCAGAAAAAGTATGCACTGAGTTTACTAGACAAGTTTGGTTTGAAGAGTTGCAAATATGTCTCAATACCCTTACCTCCCACGGATAAGCTAAGGAAAGGTGATGGGAGTGAAGCTGCAGATGAGGAATTGTATAGGAAAATTGTTGGCAGCTTTCTGTACTTAACTGCAACAAGGCCTGATATCTTGTACTCAGCATGTGTACTTGCCAGGTACATGCACTGTCCTTCCATCAAACATCTTGGCACTGCAAAGAGGATCCTTAGATATGTGTAAGGAACTGTTGACTATGGAATTAAGTATGAAAAAGGAAATGCAGCTCTACTCATAGGATTTTGTGACAGTGATTGGAGTGGAGATGAAGATGACATGAAGTCCACATCAGGGTATGCTTTCAGCTTTGGCAGTGGTGTATTTTCTTGGGCTTCTGTAAAGCAACAGAGTGTTGCATTCTCAACTGCTGAAGCCGAGTATATGAGTGCCTCAGAAGCCACCACTCAAGCTACATGGCTGAGATTTGTGTTGCATGATTTTGGGGAAGAATTGATCGAACCAACTCCTTTGATGTGTGATAACACATCAGCAATTGCAATGTCAAAGAATCCGGTATTCCATCAGAGGTCTAAACATATCAAGAGGAAGTTTCATTTCATCAGAGATGCAATTCAGGAAGGAACAATTGATTCTGCAATACTGCAAAAGTGAGGAGCAACTAGCAGACATCTTCACCAAAGCGCTTGCTAAAGACAGATTCTGTGCTTTGAGGGACAAGCTTGGGGTAATCTCAGTTAAGACCTTAGAAGGGAGTGTTAGTTGATTAAGGTCTAAACTATGTTTTCCTTACTTTAGCAAGTGTAAATAAATCAGTTAGTGATCAAGGGCTGAGATTAGATAATATTGTGCTAGGCTCAGATGTGAGCATGTGTCAAGATCTCATAGGGTCTTGTAATGAATGGTATGATGAGCTCATAGGCTCTCTTAGCTTCTCTCTCCCTAGTAGTCATGTAAATGTTGAGGAAAGAATGAAATATATGCAGTAGAGCATTCTTGGCTCTCACTGAGATATTTTGAGCACTCTCTCTGCCTCTTCACTCTCTCTCTAAAATTCTTCTTTCTATACACATTGCTGAAATACATCACTGCATAACAAGAGAATCCAACATAACCAAATGAAAATGTATGATGAGGAGTTGTCACACAAGAGAATGGTTGAGAAATTGTTAATAAGCCTTACTCTTAACCGTGATAATATTGTCTTTGTATTTGAGGGGAGTAAGAAATTTGATGAGATTAATCCTACTAAGGTTGTTGCCAATATTGTCTTTGTGTTTGAGGGTACTAAGAAATTTGACGGGATTTATCCTACTAAGGTTGTTGCCACCTCAAAACGATTTGAGCAAAAGTTGCTTCAGCATGATGAGGAGAATGAAGTCACTGAGAAAGCTTTTAGTAGTTTGCTCATAGGTTCCAAAGATAGCTAACAAGAAAATAGCTACAAAGGAAATAAGCCTTGGAGGAATAAGGAGAAGAAGGGAGGATTTAAAACAGGTGATAGAACTAGTTCACTTGTCAAGCATGGTGGAAATAAGGAGAATGCTAAGGATGTGTGTTTTGACAAGTTACACTATGGCACTTGTTGGTTCAATGATAAGCCAAAGTGTTATAGATGCAACAATTTGGTTATATAGCAAACGACTGTAATAGCAAGGTGAATCAACTTGTTCATCATACTAAGCATGTTAAAGAAAAGGCTTCAATGTTCTATGCTTGTCATTCAGCTGAGGTTGCGAAGAACAAACCTAGTGTTTGGTACATAGACAGTGGATGCAGCAATCCATGACATCACATGAGTCCTTGTTTATCAATTAATGTTGATAAATCTGTGACATTCAAAGTGAAAATAGGCCTTTGTGAATTAGTGTAGCATGGCTATAATGTGGTGCCCTCCGTTTGTCCAAGTTCTATACCTGAATGGTAGTTTTGGGCAATATCCCATAAATTGATGATTGAAGCTTGATTTAGCTTATATTATCTATTATAGGTTTATTAGAGGATTGAAAGGATTTAGGCAAAGAGCCTAGTGGCAAGGCACGCTTTGCTTACCTGTGAGTGCACCCCTTCGAAAACTAAGCGTTTATATTATGTATGTATGTATGTATGTATGTATGTATGTATGTATATATGTATGTTTTATATGCGGATGCATATTACCATGTTAGTCTCTAATGAGATTTATGATGATATTTGACAATATCTTTAGATCGTTGGTGATTTATTTTCACGACATGGTCATCATGTGATATTTTGTGTAGCTATCTTCAACCGTAGATTATTTACAGGTGATATTTTATCCTAGTAGACTCTAGGATTATTGATTATTATCGGTGTTGAGTTTAGCTAGTTGATGCTAGTATATCCTGCTTGCTATACTTATGCTAGTGGACGCTAGTATGATTGATTGAGTTAAGGTATGATTTCTGAACTTGGATTGAATGTTTTTGATTGTAGATATTGGTGAGATTTTCACCATTATGGTAGTAGATATAATTATATAATATATGTTTTCAAAATAGGGTCGAGTTATTATGTTGAATGATGATTTTATAAATGTGATAAAACTGGTCGAGTCACGTTTTGTTTTATCGACCCCTTCAAGACATAATGAGAGTAAGGAGAACATTGGTGGTGACAAGTGAGCATGGCAATGAAGCTTTCATCCTCTGGATTTTGGGTGATGGTTCGTTTACTGCACTTTTACCTATGGTGTAATAATGACATGATCGTACTTTTGATTTTGCATAGCACTGCACTTTTGTGTGTTTACTGTTATGTGCTTGCTAAACCCAAGTGCAGGTGTTGCATAACTGTATAAAATCAAAGTTCGAGTGTCGTATTCCTTGTATTCCTCAGAAAGTGTCAAAAAAGAATGCAGAATTTATCGAAACTGAAACAAAGAACAATTTCGAATAAGATGTAATTTTTAAAAAGAAAATCCAAAAATATAAGAGCACTAAGACATTAGAGTTCCACCTTCAACATACATATGTAATTTCATTAATTCGATTCTTTTTATAACTCAATCAAGATGCAACCTACAGTGCACCCAATCGGATGATATGGCAATTATAATTGTATATAAAACACACAAAAATATACAAACCCTAACTATGGTTGTTCCCAATAAACTCAGTTGAATTCCTTATAGGAAGAATTCCAAGCATAACCTGTACCTCCGGCGCAAACTATCAAGAAATACTTCCATCGAAATTACTAGATATCTACTAATTTATCTCAATTCACAAAAGCACGAATGCTAAAACCAAACTATAGGAAAAACATGATTGAACCTATGAATAGTAATTAACATTCATCAATAGACAAATAGAGAAAAACTAGATATTAATTTGAACAAACCAGTAACAAGAGTTGATACCACAATTCGAATCAAACTTATAAAACCACATAGTAGTTAAAGGTTTTCCTCCTAGCCTTAGCTAGGGAGATTAGCTCCATATAACAATATAGAAAAATAAGAAACTCTAAGAGTTATGAAAGAACAAAACTGCTCAAAAACATAAAAATGGGAATGATTATATTGAGATTGCCGCAGCCAACCCCCATAAACCTCTTGAATAATGGTCATTTATATCAACCCATTATTGAGCCAATTATATCTCAGCCGTTCCTTGTTCTTTGCCTTCCCATGTCTGTTTCATTTTCTTTCCCTAACTGACAAGCTTAATCACCAATTTATTATCCTGGCCTCTTGGGTTAACTTGTTGCAGCCCCATCTTCCTTTCTTCATCTCACCGTTTAACTTCTAAGAAATTCTAATTAGTGTTGGTTATTTTATTTATTTAAATAATATTTTATTTTAAAGATTCAAAACTTATTATTATTTTATTTTATTTATTTATAATATTTAAGAGTTGTGTTTTATTTGAAAAGTCATATTGCTTTTAAAAGGGTACGAGGAGTTCTTTAAATATGAAACCTAAGACAAAACAATATACGCTAAACTTTTTTGTCTCCCTCAATTCTCACATCTCTCTCAGTCTATTTACATTCCTACTTCATAATTCTTGAGCAATTGATCACTACTTGGCAATCCCGTCTGTCGTTGGCGTGCATATCGGATCAGACATTCTGTAGAACTTTGGGTTGTATCTTGGAGTTGTAGGCACCGCCATAATCTGCACGTAGGGAGGTGTCTATGGCTTTAGGGCTGCGACATCGCGCCTCTCTTTACTTCACAGGCCAGATTTTCTTATTCTTTTTTCTCAATTTAAATTTCATAAGTTTTATAGTGATTATACATTTGATTTGATATATTTGATCATATAAATAATTGATATATTTCTGCAATATATTACACAATCTAAAACCGTAGAACGTGTGATAATATAATTGCATATTTTACATTCTGTTTCACAGTGCATTGAAAGCCCCCAATAATTAGTGTTCAAGTCGTTCAACTTTCTGGGAATGCATAATTGCCTCTCTGCATTTTGTTTTTTGTTTTTTTTTATTCGGTCTTGTCGTTGAAAGCCTAAGAAGGCTAACATTGCCCTTCTTTATTTTATTATTATTTTTCTTTTTCAACTTTCTGCATTTTTTATTATTATTTTTTATTTCGGTCAGTACCCAAGCACTTAAAACTGCTTGCTCGCCATCTGTTTTCTGAGTTGATCATCTCGGTATGGACGTGATTTGCTTGTCATTTGTTTTCTGAGTTGATTTAAATATTAAACTGTCATCAATTTAAAGTATAATTGAATTGTTTTTAATTATAAATTCTTAGAATAGACGTGATTTGACTACAGTTGCATTAGTGCTGTGATTGTTACAATTTGTGTGTGATTATTCAGTACCAAGTGCTGTGATTATTACAATTTGACTACAATTGCATACAAATATATGTTAATTGATTTGTGGTTATTATACAATAGTATAGTTTATCCTATACTTGTAAAAAAAATTTAGTGACAATTTGTTTTAATCTCTACAGTATTATAGCAATCTTATATCTCTCTCACTTGTTATTAGTTAGAATTACATAACAAATGGCAAGCCTAGAAGAAGCCAATAGTGTTAAGCCTAAAAAATTTAGTGGGCATAATTTCCGTAGGTGGCAAAAACAAGTGAAATATTGGTTAACTGTCTTAAGACTTGTATCCGCACTTGAAGAAACTCAATCAAACAAAGATTCCTCTTCTAAAGAGTCATCTTCTAAACTAACCCCTAAACTCATAGAATACCATTGTAACAATAGAATCTTAAGTGCCCTTTCTGATCATCTCTATGATGTGTATCATGCTACTCCATCCACAGCCAAAGAACTTTGGGAAACTTTAGAAGCGGAATATGGAAAATATGCTAATGGAGCAACAATCTTCTCAAACACATTTTAAGTATGATTCCTTTGTCAATTTTACTTACGAAAATAAGGATTGGTGGGTATATTCTGGAGCTAGCGTACATGTCTGTTTTGATCGTGAATTTTTTAAAACCTATCAGAAATTAGGTAGAGGACGTGTAACTCTAGGAAATGACTCAATGTTGCAAGTGCTTGGAATTGGAGACATTGAACTAAAGATGACATCTGGAAAGGTCTTAACTTTGAAGGACGTGCGACATGTACCTGATATTAGAAGAAATTTAATTAGTGGATCATGCTTAGTAAAGCAAGGCTACACAGTTGCAATGGAATCAAATAAGGTTGTAATAACCAAGAATAATGTATTTATTGGAAAAGGTTTTATCAGTGAAGGATTATTTAAGTTAAGTGTTTCTTCCGAGTGCAATAATATTCCAAAAGTTCTTAATGTTGAATCTAGTAATGTTTTGCATGGACATTTGGGACATGTAAACTTGTTCAAAATTAAGAAAATAATGGATTTGGATCTAGTCCCAAAGTCAAACATGAATCTCAAGCATAAGTGTGAAATTTGTGTACAAGCAAAACAGCCCAAGAAACCTTTTAAGTCCGTCAAAGGAAATACCCAAATTTTAGAGCTTATACATAGTGATGTTTGTGACTCAAATAGATTACCTACTAGAGCTGGTAATAAGTACTTTGTCACATTTATAGATGATTGTTCGAAGTATTGTTATATTTATTTGATAAAGACCAATGATGAAGTCATTGGTAAATTCAAGATTTACAAGACAGAAGTGGAAAATCAATTAGAGAAAAGGATAAAAAGACTAAGGTCTGATAGAGGTGGTGAGTACACTCTTACCGATCTTAGTGTTTTTTGTGTGAAGAGCATGGTATTATACATGAAGTAATAGCACCCTATTCTCCACAATCAAATGGAGTTGCAAAAAGGAAGAATAGGACCTTATTGGACATGGTGAATGCAATGCTTTTGAGTTCTGGATTACCGGAAAATTTGTGAGGGGAAGCAATTTTGACTGCATGTTTTATATTAAATAGAGTAATCATTAAAGACAACACTACTACTCCATATGAAATGTGGAAAAAGAGAACACCAAATCTCCAAGTCTTGAAAGTGTGGGGGTGTTTGGCTAAAGTTGCAATCCCATAACCTACGAGAAAGAAGATAGGACCTAAAACTATGGATACTATTTTCTTAGGTTATGCTCATAATAGTAGTGCCAATAGATTTCTAGTCATCAACGCTGAAATAAATGAAATTTCGAATAACACTATATTAGAGTCTAGGGATGCAACATATTTTGAAGACATATTCCTTTTAAGACTAGAATGTAAAAGCAAGTGGTAGATAAATCATGCACTAGTATTGACAAAGCCTCCACAAGTATTAGCCATCAAGTTTCAAATGAAGAAGAACCTTTAGCTGAACTTAGAAGGAGTAAGAGACCTAGAGTGGAGAAGAACTTTGGTGATGATTTTTATGTTTTATAATCGAAGGTGATCCAACAGCATATAAGGAAGCCATGATCTCCGTCGATGCTCCATTTTGGAAAGAAGCTATAAATAGTGAAGTTGAGTCTATTTTACAAAACAACACTTGGGAGTTAACGGATTTACCACCCGGTACTACACCAATTGGTTGTAAGTGGGTATTTAGGAAGAAACTGAAGCCTGATGGAAGTATAGACAAGTACAAAGCTAGGCTAGTAGCCAAGGGATTCACTCAAAAGAAATGAATTGATTATTTTGACACTTACTCTCCTGTGTCTAGGATTACCACAATTAGGATCCTTATAGCATTAGCTTTTATACACAATTTAGTAGTACATCAAATGGATGTTAAAATAGCATTTTTGAATGGAGACTTAGATGAAGAAATTTACATGGAGCAACCCGAAGGATTTGTAGTGAAAGGCCAAGAACATAAAAGTGTGTAAGTTGGTTAAATCGCTATATGGACTCAAGCAAGCTCCTAAGCAATGGCATGAGAAATTTGATAAAGTCATTTTAGAATATGATTTTGAAATTAATGAGAATGAAAGCGTGTCTACTATAAGGAATGAAATGGACAATATGTTATTTTATGTCTTTACGTTGATGATATATTACTATTTGGAACAAGTCTGGAAATTGTGAAAGATGTAAAGTCTTATCTGTCAAAGAGATTTGATATGAAGCATCTAGGAGAAGCCAATATTATTTTGGGAATGAAAGTAGAAAGAACACAAGTAGGTTTTATTATAAACCAAGCTAGTTCAATTGAGAAAATGCTTAACAAGTTCAATTTTTTTCAATTGCAATCCTGTATCAACACCATATGAACCAAGTGCGTGCTTACTTAAAAATAGTGGTGAACCCGTGTGTCAACTCGAGTATTCTCAAATGATTGGGTCTTTGATGTATATAGCAAATAAAACTAGACCCGATATAGCTTATGTTGTTGGAAGGCTAAGTAGATACACTCATAATCCAAGTAAAGAACACTGGAATGCTTTAAGGTGAGTGTTTAAGTATCTAAGATGAACTATGGATTATTCTATACACTATAAAGGATTTCCTTATGTAGTAGAAGGGTATAGTGATGCAAATTAGATCATTGATAGCTTCGAAGTGAAATCCACTTCAGGTTATGTATTTTTATTGGGAGGAGCAACTATATCTTGGGGATCTAAGAAACAAACAATAATTTCTAGAAGTACAATGGAATCTGAACTCATAGCTCTTGACACTGGATGTATAGAGGCTGAATGGATTAAGAATTTTTTGCTTGATATCCCATTAGTGAGCAAGCCTATACATAGATTTAGTGAGATAGACACATACAAATAAAAAAATTAAATAGACATATTAATGTTAGATACAAATCTGTGAGAAGCTTATCAAATAAAGAAGTTGTTTCTTTAGACTATGTGAAGTCGGAAAAGAACATTGTTGATCAATTAACCAAAGGTCTATCTAGGAATGGAGTCCTAGATTTGTCGAGGGGGATGGGCTTAAACCCATAAGGAAGTCACCTAGGGAAGAAACCCAACCTTTGTGATTGGAGATCCCATGAAGAAGGTTCAATGGGTAGAAACAATCCATATTGCGTGACTTATATTCCGACACTTTAAAATAGGAGATTTGAAATAAAATCCCATGCTCATCCCTATGACATTTGTGTTGATGATATGTGATGTTAAGGAAGGACATTGTCTTGAATGAGTTCCAAGGCGGGCAATCTCCCGCAGAGTACAGGTCACATGTACTCATGGAGGATTCACCTAAGTGAGAGTAGTCGTGAGGCCGCAACTGTGAGAATTGGGTTGTTCTCTAAAAACACTCATGAGAATCAAGATTAAGCACATGGCCATTAATAATGCTAATCCACGCTAAGTTTTTTATCAATACTATGTTTGTCATATGTTGTAATCTAAATTAGAGGAATCTAGTTCAAGACTTGGTTCACTATGATTCCTTCAGATGAAAACTATGCATACTAAGTGTAGGTTCAAGTCTAAAAGACACCTACACCCATTGTATGGTATAAAAATTGCCCAAACTTCCGTTTCTTCAATTGTGTCTATTTTATTCCTCATAGAGTTTTGAATCCTGTGGGGGATTGTTGGTTGTTTTATATATTTTAATAATATTTTATTTTAAAGATTCAAAACTTATTATTATTTTATTTTATTTATGTATAATATTTAAGAGTTTTGTTTTATTTGAAAGGTCATATTCCTTTTAAAAGGGTATGAGGAGTTCTTTAAATATAAAACCGAAGCCAGAAAACAATATACGCTAAACTTTTCTGTCTCCCTCAATTCTCACATCTCTGTCAGTCTGTTTACATTCCTACGTCATAATTCTTGGGCAATTGATCACCACTTGACAATCCCGTCTGCCGTTGGCGTGCATATCAGATCTGACATCCTGTAGAACTTTGGGTTGTATCTTGGAATTGTAGGCACCGCCACAACCTACACGTAGGGAGGCGTCTACGGCTTTAGGGCATCGATATCGCGCTTCTCTTTGGTTCACAGGACAGATTTTCTTATTCCTTTTTCCCAATTTAAATTTCATAAGTTTGATAGTGATTATACATTTGATTTGATATATTTGATCATATAAATAATTAGTATATTTCTGCAATAAATTACACAATTAGTGACCTGACAAAAAGATCAAGATAAAATGAATATCAAACCTCATGTATATTGTAAACCGCAAAAGGTGAACTATATACTTCAACCAATGTCATAAGGCGCTCAAATTAAATTAGACCAACTGATTAAATTAAAACAAGGGATTTATAACATGATTTTGGTCCAATTCATTAGCCTGGCCATAACAACACAAAGTCATATAATTCCATTCATGTAAATCCAACATATTATCAGGAAATGTAACTTCCAGGGTTATATGGTATGCACTAATCATTGACCAATATTACATCACAATTTCGATAAATTACTAGAGAAATTACTTAACGGGTATAATGAAAGAGCATTAGACATGCACTTTTGAGCAATTATCATTGTGTGAAACTTCTAACTACTTTGATGTAATGTGATAATAAAGGGGTTAAACCTGAGTTAATTTGTGTCCCCAAGTGAGGAGGATGATAAGTGATTTCTTGTAGTAGCTTTGGATTTTTTATTTTCAATGAACGTCTTTGGTTCAAATTCTTACACATCATATATATCTTGCTATGGCTTCGTCATTAAGTTAGCTTGTGACATCATCTTCAGATACAGTCATATGTTCAATTTAGTGTCGGTCAGCACTCACGACCTCGTAAGTTGTGTTATTGGGGTCGGGGTGTGTCACTGGATTTTAGGAACCTCAAGACTTATAAGGATTTAATTGAGTCCATATCCGAATCAGATCGCATTCTTGCGGAACAAACATGGTCATCTAGTGGAGTCGCTTGAACCTCACCTATTGCCCTGGAACAGGATGAGGGCAGCAATAACCTATTCTCTTTAAGAATGGATAGTCTGAAGAAAAATTTTTGTCCTAGCTAAGAACATGTGAGAACATTTGAACACATAAGCAAACTAATAACAAAGTAGGCTTGCTTTAAAGAACAATTCTAAAACCCATGACTTTCAAAGCCTAGTGAATGGTGAACCAAAAGCCTCTTTAACAAATTAAAGAGAAGAGGGAGTTTGAGTTTCATTACCTTTGAAGCTCATCCTTATTTACACAAGGGATTCACCCAAGTGGAGGGCCTTCAAGTCATTTCCTTTGCTCCTTGGATGGTTGCTTCTTTGCTTCTCCTTTGCTCCTTGAGGATTTGAGGAGAGGAACTCCAAGAACACCAAAAGTTTGGTGTCTCTAATTCTCCACACCAAGGATGAGGTGTGAAGATGAAATGGATGACTTAGAGGAAGGAAGATTGTTAGCTATTTTCCTCTAAGTGTGGCCGGCCTCTTTGGAAGACAAAGAGAGAAAGAGTTTTGCTCTTTTGCCTCAAAGAAAACCCTAGTGAGAGAATGGCTATAAAGATGCCTTTATACCACCTCACATGTGAGTGACAAACTTGCAATTAACCCAAGTTTTGCTACCACTCACCCTATGGCCGGTTTTGACTTTGTATTTGGGTTAATTTCCATTTAGTTTTAGTTGTCACACAACTTAAACTCAATGGGCCTTCTGGACCAAAACCCTTTTGGGCCCTAAGACCCAAAACTAACTTGAAAGCCCAATACGAACCTTTCGTATAATTAATTAACTAATTAATTAATCTTCATCATTCTCAATTAAACCATTTAAGTGCTTATCCATCTCATTTATATTTCTTCACTTTCATCCTTACTTAGTGTAAGATCCAAGGTTCCAATTAGCTAGGCAGTGGGCGATTATTACTCTTAACGATCGATTGTGAATTGAAACTACATTTCAATTCTCCCTTTGATGAAGATTAGTGTTTGCTAATCTTCAGGGCTTCCACAAACTATAAGTGACACATAGTAGTATGTCATGGCTACCCAAGCTAAGTAGAAGTGGTTGGAGAACCTATCCGGTTACAATTACAATGCAATACGATCATTCTCTAATACAATATTCTTAATCACATTGTTTAAGTGATAGTTTGTTTCATGTCTGCTGTCCAATGTGATACTTCTCCATATGATTCAATTAAATATGATTTGGAACAAACTTCCTAAGTCATATTCGTATGCTTTGGCCAAAGACTCCCGAATCATATCTCGAAGTATTCTCCCTCCACCATGGAAGGTTAGAGATCCCTTGTTGTCATTCATATGCCTACATGACTAGATAGCTTGACCTCAACAATGTCGTGGACACTCTCAATGGAATTCCTTGACATGATCAAAGATCAAGGACCTAACCATTAGACATCTACGATGCCTCAGGTCAAAGGATTACTTTGCATATTGCAACTTAGAGTTCTTACATGACATGTATGTTCTAACTCTCTTTTGATTGTAGTTCAGTGTACTCGATTACCATTTTGAGCACCTATGTGTTTGTCTCAGTGTCCAACACTAAATGACTTGAGACTAGTCATACTCATGCTTGAGTTAACATAACACATACTAACCTTAGCGGATTGTCAATGCCCAATTGGCAATCCTATGACTAGGAACGTTTTAGGAATGACCATAAGAGAAATGTCTCGTTAATCTAACTTACTTAGATCACTTCTCTCTTAGATTAAATACATTCCTTGGATTCTCTTATTGCTTAAACACATAATACAATAAATAGTGATTAACAATAAGCTTTGCCCTTCATTAAACATATAATAGTTTAACACAATAAGTATTGCAAAATATATTACATCAAATGAGTGGTTTTGTGGGCATACTTCCAACATAGTTATCAAATATCATGTTTTTCAATGTAAGCTGGACTACGTGCCGTTTTGTCTTCTTTCTTTATATAGTGATCCAATTTCTTGTGGAGTAGAAGAGTTGTTTCAAATATAGATGTGCAGCCTCAAGTACTGTGCCATCAAGATCGTAATGATTATGCATATCGTGTGGGCACATTTTACAAGAGGTGGCCATTCATTTCTCTAATTATCTTCAATCTCCACATCCACCGATCTCGAGGCAAAGTCTTTTAGTATTCAACAATTGGATCGCCTGGCACTTTGCCTTTAAATAGCTCCCTCTATGATGGGGTTTCATCAAACCTTCCATTCTCCTACCAACACCATAGTGCCTCCTCCTTCATTCCCTAATCTCCTTACTGAGCCTAGTTCATTCTTTGATCATACGAGGTTTAGGATATTAAAACCAAAAAACCATGTCTTTCCTAACAACCTATGCCAATAAAGATTAGGCAAAAACAAGTTGGGCCATAATCCTATAGTAGCATCCCTTCTTTCTCATGATTTGTTCCATAACACTCATTCTTATGCAGTACCCTCCTCGCAATCTTTGCATGTGGGTTCAATCTCAGCAAAGTGTTGAGATTCTTCAGGGGGTCCTTTGTCACTGCTTTCTTCCTCACATTTGGGAGTGGATGAAGGTGACGACTGATCTTTTTCAGAGTTGATGATCTCGACCAAGTGTGCTCCAGAGTCTTTGTAGGTAAGTTTTTTACATCAGGGGTGAGAGCTTGTCTCCCCCAAGTTGTTGTACTTTGTCGTGCATTTCTCTTGGGACTTTGATATTAACATGTGTCTGAATAAAAACTTAAAGTAATTAGGCTAAAAAAAAATCTAAATCCGATAAATCTCAAAGTAAACAATTTTAGAGAAAACAAGTGACAAAGTGCAAGTAACAAAGTGGAATACGAGTAAGTTTGTGGGCATGGGAAAGAGCTCACAAGCTCCCCTCGGTAAAGTTGATTCGAAAGAACATTACCTCCCAAACTTAGTATCCATAAGAGCAATTCCACCCATGGAGCCTTTCCCCCAGGCAATCCACTATTGAATCCACCCTTTTGAACAGTAACTGCCTTTAATGAATAGTAACTGTCATAAATGAACAGTAATTGACATTTGCATCTCCACCCTTGGAGCCATTCCCCCTGGCAATAGGCAATAAAATATAGTTTTTTTTGTTTGTTTAAATAATAGAAAATAAAATTATTTGTAATTTCGGATAAGATTTTTTAAATCGTTCTCGTTGCGTCACGTGTCATTTTATAAAAAAAACAATTATTTTTAGCGATGGATTTCGATAATTAATTTTTATTCAATTAATTAATCTCTACCGTTGGATTTAAAAAATTTGAATTCCAACACTCCAGATTGTGCCACGTGTCACAACGGTAACTTTTCTTAATTTTAAAACTATTTTTTCTTTTTTTTTTAAATTTATAAAGCAGATTAATATCAACCGTTGATCTCAGATCGAACGGTTGATATTAAATCAGTTTTTTTTTTTTTTTTTACCGTTGTAAATCGGACGGTTGGTATAACAGATCCGTTAGGATCGAACGGACCGTGGGAAGCCACGTGGCTTCCCAACGGTCACTGACCGAGCCACTTGCGTCAGCAATCTTGTCGGGCGACGCGCCCCCACTCGCGAGTGAGGGGCACGCGCCTGACACAAAAAAAATAAAAAAAAAGGCCGGACCCCGCCCTTGCGTCACGCTGACGTCACTCGGGCTCGGGCCACAGGCCTGTCGATTTTCCACGGGCCTTGAGCTCGGGCCTCCACCCTCACTCGGGCCCTTCACCGCTGGAGTTGGATCACCTGGCACTCGGGCTCCCACATGGGGCCTGTCCCCCGTCCAACACCCACCGCTGGACTTGCTCTAAAGGTTCTCACTGCAATATCCAGAGTACCACCTACTCCAGTACTATGAATTAAACATTAAACAAGTGAAGAATCTTTTACTATGTACTTGTCAAACGCATTTATTGGATTAAAGATAGGAAAACTTTGAGTTATACCTGAAATAATTCCATGAAGAACAAAACAATTTTTTTTACCTTTCCCAAATTCTTGGATCAAGGATTCCAATACCTTCAACTAGTGCCTAAGGGAAGGTTTTTTCATTAGCCCGAATTGCATGTCCATCGCCGGTGATTCTTAGGAAAAAGTTCTTTGCGAGCTTGGTCGTCGACATATGGGTCGGAAACACTTTTTGAATTTCGTCAGACCTTATGTGTCAGACCTAAGCATTTTCGATTAGACTACCTTGATTGGTGTATTCAAAGCTTTTCCGCGTATCGGAGCTCATTTGGAATAAAATTCCACTTGGGGATTGCCTAGTCTGGATGTCCATTCGAACCCGCTTAGGGTCGAAGTTTAGAGCCACATCTCAGATGATTTCTGGATCGCCCTTGAATATCGTAGAGCCTGTTTGAATATTATAACCCACAGCCTTACTAGTTGTACAAACTTTTCGGAGGCCAGATGGTGCACTAGACTTTTGGGGTTAGGGCGCCATGAGCCTGTAGCCCGCCAATCGTGACCGCACTTATTACGGTTCGCGTCTCCTAAGCTGCTAACTGTATTATACAAGATGAGCTAAAGGAAACTCCTTTGACAGAGTCACTTTGAAATTTTAGATTTATAGTCGTGTGAAGCTTTCAAAGTTTATACTTTATTCGAATGAGTGAGGTAATCCTACATCACCAAAAAAAAAAAGAAAGAGACAGACATAAAATAGATTAACTATAAGAAAATAGTTATCATACACTTTGAAATAGAATAACATTACAAAATTTGGAAAGCCCAAAACTAAGGGCAGGCATAATAAGCAAACATAGTACAAAGGCAAAGAAGTAAAATTAGAAGATGCGTACCTTATATCATGCATACAAATTAAATAAGAGAGAATGCAACTTTGGCCTCAACTCACTTAATTGGAACCATACTTTTCACATAAATAAGAGTTTGGAAATCTATAAACTCATTGATAATAGAAGGAATATGAAGATACTTGGCATTTCTGCTACTAGAATTATAAAAGACGGCTCTTTCATCGAAGGTAACCATAAGAAGCTCGTCACTTTCCCAAAATCTCAATAAATTCTCATTGCTTTTAAGGGGTCCAACAGTTAGGAGTTTTGTCCATCAACTCTGAACTCCTGCATAGTTGTCCGTTACCCATATTTCAAGTACTTCCAATAATCTAGAATCCTCGCTTGGATGGTAAGGAGAGCAAAATGAAGCGATATATTCATTATACAGAAATATATTTTCAAACGTAAAACTAGATTCACTTCTAGAAGGTAATTGTATAATATGAAATATATCATCACCAAACTCAAATGAAAGTATGTATTCCTCGCCGTCACTTGCCAACCAATAACAAAATCCCTTCAAGTACACTGAACAAGAACAGTGGTAGGTATAGCTTGATATATCAATCTTGATCTCTTTCCAAAAGTTAGCAACCATGGTGTATACCTCAGCCATGTGAGGAAGATCAATACGATGATAATATGTTAGCTCATTATCTGAATATATACTCACAGTTTTCTTTTATTTTCACAACCTTAAATTCTTTAGCTTTGCAATCATAACCAAATCCCATTCCTTGAAAGTTCGATTCCAATTTGAATTTTCCCTCGGGAGGGAAAGGTAGAAGAAGGCGAGAATCTGGAAGTTGCCTAAATTCCCTCGTTGCAGGATTGCATAAAAGTGCATTTTCCCCTACTATTAGACAGACAATCCCATTGCAATAACCGAGACTTGATGCATGATCATGATCTTCCAATGGAAACGGTATATTTAGGTCCTCAACATCATAATGAAGGTTGTGCTCATGACTATCAATGGAAAGATTAATCATGGACTAGAAAACTTCTTGTTTCCAACTCTGGTCCAGGAAAATGTGAACCTGAGAACGGTTGAGACGGATACCATTGAAGGATGAGAGGTTGTTGTCTGGTTGAGACGGATACCATTGGGGGATGAGAATTTGTTGTCCACAGAACTACTGAGGTGTTTGGCAACAAAACTTGGACTATTGATGAGGGTGCACCAAGACTTGAGTATGCATTTGAATCGCATCAGAGATTGGGGTGACACCTTGGATAGGATTTCGACCACCGTATCTTCAGGAGTTTCACTTTCGGCAGTTTTGTTCCACATAAAGTCTTCACACGTATATGATATAAGAAAGAACACCACCAGGTTGAGAGACTTAGCTATCATAGCAAATTATTAAACATATTACTGTAAACATGAAAATTCTGTAATGAATAAAACGAGAACGCGTGTATAAAGTAGATTTGTATTGATGAATTTGTAGGGTTACAATCTCTGTTTACAATTTTCCTCTGATTCAGTCTTCAAATTTGATGTAGATGCGTAGGTTGTTGATCCAAGGGTCATGATGACTTGATCTCGGATGAACAATTGAACAATTGCTTCAAGTTTTGAGCTTGAAACGATGCGTGGCTAGTCTTCACCTCAAGGCTTGTGTGACTTGCGGCAAAGGTGGTGTTGATGCGGGATTTCATTGATTCAAGGGTTTTGGCAACTTGATCTTGAATCAAACGTCGTTACAAGTTTTGAGCTTATAAGAAAATCTTGAAGGAATCAGCATAAGTGCTTATTGATTCTTCAAAGGAATGCTTCGACTTTGGTTGTTCGTTCTTCGAAGAGAGCTTTGGCAGTATATTAGTCTTTAAAGATTTGTAATGAGGTTCTTCTGAATGTAGAATTTTCTGACCTTTATGCTTGTCTAAGGACCTTGTATTTATAAACTTCGAAAGCCATGCCTTTGGATGGATTTGGCCTTGATTTGTGTCTTGATTCATCCATAGGAGAATTTAGGCATGTTTTGTGTCTTAATTTCAACCACTCTTCCTCATATTGGCTGGAATCTATAGGCCTTGTTACCTATTTTGTGAGCAATCTTCAATTCTTGATTGTTTTGTGAAGATGCTTTAACTTTCTTTCTAGTTTTGAGAGCACTTTGGGCCTTCGCCGATTTTAAGGGGGATTTTTCTCCCTTTTGCCGAATTTTGGGAATGTTTTACACTTTCTTTGCTTGATTTGTGCCACATGTCATTGATGACTTGTCCATTTGTGATGAGTCATATGCCACGTGGAGCTTTGTGATGCATCATTTGTTTGCAACGAAATTTACATGTCTACAAATGCCCCCACTTCAAGGCACATTTTAGGCATGTGCTTGTCACATGTAGGAAATGTGTTTTGAAGTTTTGCAATGTGAATGTTCTAACTCAAGGGTTGTTGAAACTTAATCTTGAATTAGTTTGCTTCTTCAAGGGCCATAGAGGCGTATTTCTTGAACGAAACATTTCTTCAATGGCCATTGAGGCGTATTTCTTGAATGAGATGGTAAATTTTATCAATGACCGTTGAGGCGTATTTCTTGAACGAAACATTTCTTCAAGGGCCGAAGAGGCTTGATTTTGAGTAAACATGAAACTTTTCTTCAAGGGCCGTAGAGGCTTGATCTTGAGAGAAATTTTGGAAATGGATAAATCAGCACATACTTATTGTGCTTATTGATTTTCCATAATTTTTGACAAAATAAATTTGGTGTATTATGAATTTTTTTCCATGTGGTCATAGGAAAAAAATGTTTTTCCTTCCTTAGGTAGGAACCTCCTTCAATTTTGGTCATTCGGGTGATTTCCTTCAAAGTGTCGGAAAGATTTAATGTTTGTCCTTGGGTAAGTAGGATTTGTATTTTTTTCCTTTCCTCTTTTCTTTTTCTTAGGCCAAGGGGTATTTTTCCTTTCCCCTTTCTTTTTTCACGGCAAAGAGGGTATTTTTCTCCTTGTTTTGGGAAACTTGAAGATTTGTCCTTGGTTTGGGAAACATATCATCTGAATTGCACGCCAAGTTTGAGGTCGATTTTGCTTTTAGAAAATTCTCTAAAAATATAAGGAACGTAGCTTTATCTCTTATCTTTTCAGGCATATATTGCACACTACTAGGAAAAATCGGGAAGGCCTTCAACTCATCATTTTCCCACAGCTGCGCAATTCTAACAGGAAAACAACTTCTGTGGGAATAACTTTGAAAACTGGAACGTTTGGCTTTAGGGAAAATTATGAAATTTGGATATAATGATCATCAGTCTCTTAACTTCCTTCGCCAATTGGCCTTGCATCAAAACTCCTCCGGAAAGTTGAATTATCACCAAAAACTTCCTGCTTGCGCAGATTGGCTGAAACTTGCCCTTTTTTTGCTTGGAATTTGCTTCCTTCTTTTGGTTGGAATGTACTTCCTTCTTTTGATTTTCCTTTTGCTATTTGGCATGTACTCTCCCTATAGCATTAGGAAGCAATTCACCCCTATTTATAGGACAATTGGGTGTGTATTTTTTCACAATTCATCATTGATGTGCATTGCCATTGTACTTGCTGCTTGAGCCGTGAGTTTGCCATGTGTTGCTCATGTTTGGAGCTTGTTCCAGTGTGTCACTTTGACCATGTGGTGCTATGCAAAAGACTGCAGTGAGGTTATGTTGTGTAGTGCCTTTTGGTCACAGTTTTCCCTTGGTGGTGATGTTGCTGTGCAATGCAAGAAACTGCTTGCATAATTGTTGCGGGATTGCGTAACATTTTGGTTTTCTTTGCTATTGTAGCATGCTTTGAAGAACTGTCTTGTAGATGCCCTATTTGCTGTGCTGTTCAAGCTTTGTGGCTAATTTTTCTTTTGTCGTTGTGACTTTGTCATTGTCATCCTTCAACGCTTATGAGGTTTGTCTTGTATGTCTTTTGATTTAGTGAATTTGTTTTTTCTTCTTGTCGCCCCACTCTTATGCTTATATTGCCTTGTTTGTTTTGTTGCAGCCATGGTATTTTTCAAGTGCTTTAAGAGCAATACCATCACTATTCTTGCGAAGAAAGGTGACTCGCAAGATAAGGGGACGACGTTGAAACTTTGTACACCATTAACTAGCCCTAAGGCGCTTGTTCTTCTTGCGAAAGACAACTCGAGGCATACCAAGTCGTGGTCTTCTGAAGTATATTGGGAGATGACATATTTTGGTCGACCAAATACGAAGAAGAAGGTGTGTACGTTGAAGATTCTTATCTTGAATCCTTAGCACCATGTTCGTGACAATTCACCAGCTTCCTTTGAGCTTTTTGGTGATCTCATCCGTAGCAGAGCTGTGACTTGGAATGGCACCTTGTCGACTACTAGAGAAGCCATCCTTGTTAAGTGTTGTTGGGAGTTGCTTGAAGATGTCTTTAGTCGATCCAAAGATGTGCTTATTAACGTGGGCCTTTATCACGTTGTGTACACATCTTTATGTAGTTATGATCGCTATCCTTTCATCCTTCATGTGCTCTTTGAGTATTGGTGTTCAACGATCAACATACTTCATATGTCATAAGGGGAGATGTCGATTTCACTTTGGGATCTTCAAAGATAGAAGGCTTGCCGATTTAGGGTAAATTTTACGATGAGGTTGTTCCTAGCGTGGAGGAATTTTCTCATCACAATAGCCAAGGATTGCCTATGAGTTTCCACAACTCGAATAAAAGTGGCCGCAACAAGACCACTAAGCCAAAGGGAGACTCAGTACTAGTTTGGTACTAAGGTGCTTTTATAAAAAGTGGGTATAAAAAAAAGTTGAGCTCAAAAAGGTTTGGTAAACACTTAAAAACAACTTATTTTCATAGTTTTAGGCGAAAAAAAAGCTGAAAATGTGAAGCAACAAAAATGAGCTTGTTTTCATAGCACAGCAAAAACAATTTTTTTCAAAGCACAACAATACCAAACCAGCCCTCAGACCCATCAGGTGCCATTAGTTCAGCTAGACACCGTGCCCCTGCCTAGTTGAAAGCGTTTAAGGATCTTGGCGGTGCGTCAAAGCACGTGGAAGAATCTTACCTAGCCACTTTCTCAGCTTGTTGGCTTTGTAAGTTTGTTTTTCCCAAAGACGACGTCAACTTTATCCACCTCAGAGTCTTTAAAGTGGCTAGCAAGATGGCTACAGGTGAATCGTTTAGCCTTGCTATTCCGGTCTTAGCCAATATTTATGATGGCTTGAGTGTTGTTTCAAACTTGGCGAGCACCAAAGATCATGTTACAGTACTTCCCTACCACGATATGTACGGTTGGTTGGGTGAGTACTTTGGCACTCATTTTTCTTCGTCAACTTTGGACAAGTCAGGGTCTTCTTCACCAGTCAAGCTGGGGCCTTTGATGACAAAGTACTCTGGTGTGCTTGATGCAAAGAGCCTTGATGATTTAAAGGCGTAAACATTGTTTAGAAGCTATGGATGTTTGAGAATGGAACATCTGGCAAATATTCTATAAATATCCAACTATCATGTGGTACTACATGTGACACATCCCGACCTAGATCGAGGCATGCTTGCTATCACGTGGGAACGACGTAACCATATTCACAGTGCGAAAGCAATAAAGATATAAAGGAAATACGAAGGAATGAAAACCAAACTACTAGCAATACTAGCTAAGATAGAGTGCTAGTGTGAGATTAAATGTGAAATACACAACCAGAGCATAAATATCCTAGATGCAGTCAAGCAAAATAAGTACTAATTGTACAACACCCAAGGGTGATCCTATATTTATGATGTTCTGTCAGAACCACCTTCGAAATCCCCGTGAGCCACCAAGCACTGCTACCTAAAACCTAGAGGAGCGCAAAACAGAAAGTGTGAGTGGGCAAAAACAAAGCTTTTAAAAATCATTTCATTTCTCAAAAGTTCTAACCCCTCGCCGTAAAACCTGTATAATTTCCCAGAAAATAATAATAATAATAATAATAATAATAATAATAATAATAATAATAATAAGTTGTATTAGAAATCATACTCAAGATGAAAATCCATAGAAGTATACCATGCCAAAGTATCCCAATGCAATGCTATAAGTAATCTAGGCAAAATATATCAATGTCAAATATTACATCAGCCAAATCCCTCTAACTCAATCTGCACGGCTCAGTATATAACTCATAACCAATCTCAATCATATTAAAATCAAATCAAATCCTGCACACGAGTCGGAACCACCTAAAGTGGTATGTACGACAGGACTAGGTGTAATATATGTGGATGCAAATTTTCACCTTCTTCTTCTTGGACAAAATTGCACCTACAAAACAATTAACACCTTAGGTCAAGGCCAAGAGCCTCACGCACCCACGATGAATGGGGGGGCTTTGGCCGAAGAACCTCCGATGTCAAAGTTAGAATTTAGAGAGAAAAGTATTTGGAGAGTTTTTGGGAGTTTTGCAAGAGTGTGGACCTAGTTTTTCAAGGAAAATGGAGTCCTATTTATAGAGCATTAGGGTGTAATGGTGATTAATTTGGTGATTAATGGATTAATTAAGAATTAATCCATTAATTAGCCTAATTAATTAAATTTATATGGAAGGTTTTGAAGGTTATGGAATGATTTCCTTGTAGAGAATATAAAGTAAAGATGGATGAGATAAATTTGAACTTGTTACCTATTTTTAGCACTCTTGACTCGGTTCATGGATGATTCTCCGCTGCTCGCGTGTAGGAAACCCGGTGTGTCTCGAGGGTAATTTTGTCCTCTTCACCTAAAAATCCACGTGTCGCCTCTTAATTATTTTTTGGCTCCACAAATGCCCCCACACTTGCTGGGCTGCTCGTAGGAAAGTGCAGCAGGTGTAGAGATCTTCTTGCACTAAGAAACTTAGGACTGCTTCCTATTTTAATGTAGATTTCCTCCTTAATAGGAAATTGGATCCTTCTAGGAATGAGAAATAAATTTCTCTCAAAGCCTATTTAGTCCACCTTAAGTGGGTTGTTAAATCAACTTTGGAGAGCAATTTATTCCTCGCTACAAGAGAGAGAAAGCATAAAGGATATTTGTTCCCCCTCCCCTAGCAATCTTCTACACTTGCCCGTGCAAAGGACCGTCTTTCGTTGCTTTCATTGTCTTCTCCGCGCCGCACCTATGTAAGGAAAACTTAATTCTCCTTGTGTTCTTCTTAGGAGGTGATACCACGGGGCAGCTTTCAAGGTGGTGTGGCACGTCAGCTGGTAGGGGCCAAGAGTTGGCTTGTCAGGGGCCAAAGAGGTGGTGTGGCAGGGGTCATTGCTTGTGCTGCTCGGCTTGATGAAAGCGAAGGATTAGCTCGGCATGGGCTGAGGAAGTGGCGTGGCATGGGTAACGGTTTGGGCTGCCATGTCTAGGCTGCTTGCCAAAAATGAGGAAACTGCTTGAGTTTGATTTTTCAACTGCCGTAGATGAAGCAGTCAAGGATAAAGCTGCCAAGATCGGAGCTGCTGAAGATGAAGTGTCGGATGAGTGAACTGTTAAGTGCAAAAGTGGCTACTACCTTCTGACCATTTGCTGCCTAGTTGATCTTCAAGCATCCAATCTTTTAAGTTATGTGGCCTTCTCGCACTAGAGAGCTTGCCCAGATGGGTTTAAGGGAATTAGTTTACCCTCTCGCGCTGGAGAGCAATTAGTTTACCCTCTCGCATTGGAGAGCAATTAGTTTATCCTCTCGCACTAGAGAGCAAACCCATATGGGTGTCGGTGAATTGGTTTACGCTCTCGCACTGGAGAGCAATTAGTTTATCCTCTCGAACTGGAGAGCAGACCCATATGGGTGTTGGGGAATTGGTTTACCCTCTCGCACTGGAGAACAATTAGTTTATCCTCTCGCACTGAAGAGCAAACCCATGTGGGTGTCGGGGAATTAGTTTACCCTCTCGCACTAGAGAGTAATTAGTTTACCCTCTTGCACTGAAGAGCATTGAAGTTATTATCGTGAGTGCAGCTGCAGAAAGCTAGATTGCTGGACAACTGAAATAATCCTCAAGATACGAGGTCTTGTTTAGCGCACTGAGATACTCCCTTAATTATTACGCCATCATTAGGTGCTTCATCTTGTGCCATTTTGAGGCTTGGTTGGTGCGAGAAATTGTGCAATCGCTTGGTCAGGAGCCTTTCTACTTCTTCCTGAATTTTCCTTAGTTGGGGTGGTAGAGCTCTCGATTGCCCCCGATCGTGATGTGCTGGTCTAAGCTGTTTTTCCATATGTTCGGCTCGTCTATGCTGCAGCTGCGATGGGTGTGGTATGTTCTAGCAGGCGAGTGTGTAACTCATAGGCTGCTATTTGAACTTGAGCCAGATTGAGCGACTGCTTCTTTCCGTCTGCTGTGCTGCCTGCTTAGATGTGATGTGAAGGATACTCATTGCGGGCCTAGCCGTGAATGAATACTTCGCTTGGAAGACTGTTCATGTTGATTATCGGAGTGTTTCCTCAACCATGAGTGTATGCTCATCCGTGGGCCTAGTCGAGAGTGCATACTCTTCCACGCGCTAAGACGGGAATATACGTTATCTCGGGGGCCCAATCAGGAGTGTACTCTGCCCAAACGCTTGATTCGTCGATGGTCGAGTGGCTGCTTACCAGGATGCTGCTGGATAGGTTCTTCATCTGCTCTTGTCCTATTTTGGGACACCTCATTTGGGGCACGTTTCATCTTGGTGTGCTGCAAGAGCTGGTTCACCAAGGTCATCTGATGTGCGATAACGCTCGTCACCTGTCGAGACAAGTGTTTTTCTCCATTTGGGTTGGAATAGCTTGGAATGAATGCGTTTCCTTGAGGAGTGGAAGTGTGGTAGACTTGGGGCACAAGATTTGAGTTAGGAAACGTCAAATCCAAAAAAAATGTGGTGAAAATGCTCCCGATTAGATCATCCGTCTGAAAATTTGAAACCAGGACGATTGAAATAATCTTGGATCGATTTAGGCTACTTGGAAGACCACATAGTAGATTTGGCCGGGAACACAGATTGGGCCACAAGAGTAGATTGCTCAGCTGAAGCAGCCTGGGCCATGGGAGCAGCCTGGGCCATGAAAGTGGGTTGCTCGGTAGAAGCAGGCTGGGCCGTAAGAATGGATTGCTCAATGGGAGCATGCAGGGCCACGAGAGTGGGCTGTTTGATGGGAGCATGCTGGGCCGCGAGAGCGGACTGCTCGGCGGGAGCAGGCTGGGCCACGAGATTGGGCTGCTCGGTCGTAGCAGGCTGCTCAGAATGTGATGCACATGGGTGTGAGGCTTGGGCTCGGCTTGGCAACACGTTGAGTTCGCGTTGGGCTTGGAGTAACATGGCTTGGGTCGTGGCTTTGGTGCCGCGAGCCTTGGATGGCACGGCTCGAGCCATGTGATAAGCTCATATTTATATATATTTTACATCAAATTCACTTGTCTTTTCTTAGTTAGTTCCTTATATTTTTGAGTTATTTACTTTGTTTTTGTGTTTTGTGGGATTTGTCAAGCAAAGAAAAGAAAAATAGCACAAGTAGGATTTTTAATAACAAATTCGTCAAAACTGCCTGTGCAGATCAGCTGACTTTGGAAGCAAGTTGTGAACAGCTCAGAATGAATTAGAGAATGAGCCTTATAGGCTTGGAAAGCTACAGATGTCTATTTTCTGGAGCATTTCGCAGATTGTTAATATCAGTTTTCTAGAAGACGTTATGGCCGTTTTAACACTGAAAGGTTTCCAAGACACTGAGCAGTTTGTAACTGCAATGGAAGCAATAAACCCAATAAATCTAGCAGCCAAAACTGATGCAGCCAAGAACAAGTCAGCTGACACCTATTCAAATATCAGAGGAAATGGAATTAAAAATGAGGATTAAGAGGGAGTAATTGGCATAAAGGCTACCTAAAGTGTTAAAATTGTTTTACTACATTTCCTCTCACTTATTGTCATCACTAAATGGCTGTTAGTGGGGTGAGTTATGGAGCAGAAATGGGGCAGCAAGAATGGGTTTAAAAGCAGCATTGGGGAAGGAAGGAAGGGAGGAGGAGGCCTCGGTTGATTTCTTTCGGTTCTATCTTCTCAAACTCATGTCTATCTTTTGTTTTAACTTAAGTATTGTGTGTAACTAAATTGTTAGTAGTTAGGGGCTGTTTTGAAGCCCCGAATATGATTGCAATTTTGTTATGACATTTCGTTGAATTACTTTTATGAATGGAAGAAAATTGGTTCACCACTTGTCTCATTGATGAATTCTTTATTTGTTTTCTATGGATGCATACGTAGTAAGCATATCTAGGATTCTAATGCTATGAATATGTGTGTCTGCCCTTGTCGAATGAGGACCTACATATATTCTAGAGTAGTACTTGTTAATTGCGATTAACATGTGAACCAATTTCTAGGATAAGTAAGACAACGCCAGTACTTACGATGCCTTGTGATGACTTAAACTCTTTTCGTTCTTAATGATTTCTACTTGTTAAATATATGAACACGTCATTCTAGATTGCATGCTAGGGACTAAGTTAAGTTGAAAACGCCATTCTCTTAACATACTACGTAAGAAAGAGTAATAGGTTGAGTTCTAACATTGAGCCAACTTGAGCATCTTCATCCGGAAATAAAAGAATTTTGAATGAAACATAACATGTTTGCATGATTATTTGGTGGTGGATAGCAATACCCCTAACTCGTTTTTCTTAATTTGTGAACTACTTAAAATTTGTTTCTATCTTGTTTTTGTTCAATTTAATTTAAATAGTAAATCAACTCCAAAAATCCCAAAAATTTGTAGAAGTGTAGCTCTGTGTGTCTAGTGTCTTCATTTAAAATTTCGTAGACTTTAGATAAGTCTAAGTCGGTCTAATAATTATTTTGCGGTGGCTGGTCAGTAGGGACAGCAGCCAGTTTTTGTGACATTTTAAGTAGTTAGATAAAACAATCTTCTGCGGAAAAGACCCTTATTTTCATATGCTACAATTGACAAATCTTAGGGTTAATAAGGAAAATCAATAGGACATTTATGTGCTACTTTGTAGTGTGCTTTTAATCCTATTACCATGGTAACGGTGCCATGGACCTCACCGCGGGTAGTGGTGACCGTGGTGGCCACTGCGGTGGTTGTCATGGTGGAGCTCTGTAGTGATGGTGCCGCTCTTATGATCACATTTAGCCTCGTGGATCGCCGTGGTCCCATTTCTTGAATATTGAAATTTTCACTTGTGGAATTTTCTAATTTTCTAACCATTGTATTCTTCTTTTAGGTTTTATGAAAGAATCTTTGCAAATAAAAAAATTCTAATAATAAGAACGTATGACTAGAAAATAGAGAAAAACATTTTTTATGCGAGAGTCTTCTACAAGTGTGGATTTCTTCTCTCAATTGAAGCACCAATTTGTTTCCGCCTTCTTCTTATTGGACAAAAATGCACCTACAAAACAATTAACACCTTAGGTCAAGGCCAAGAGCCTCATGCGCCCACAATGGATGAGGGGGCTTTGGCCGAAGAACCTCCGATGCCAAAGCTAGAATTTAGAGGGAAAAGTATTTAGAGAGTTTTTAGGAGTTTTACAAAAGTGTGGACCTAGTCTTTCAAAGAAAATGGAGTCCTATTTATAGAGCATTGGGGTGTAATGGTGATTAATTTGGTGATTAATGGATTAATTAGGAATTAATCCATTAATTAGTCTAATTAATTTAATTTATATGGACGGTTTTGAAGGTTATGGAATGATTTCCTTGCAGAGGATATGGAGTAAAGATGGATGAGATAAATTTTAACTTGTTACTTATTTTGGGCACTCTTGACTCGGTTGATGGATGATTCTCCGCTGCTAGCATGTAGGAAACCTGGTGTGTCTCGAGGGTAATTTTGTCCTCTTCACTTAAAAATCCACTTGTTGCCTCTTGATTATTTTTTGGCTCCATAATATAAATATGCTCTAATGCTACGATCACTTGAAGGCTATGCGAATAATCACGGGTCACCTACGAGTCGGAACCATCTAAAGTGGTCTGTACGACAAGCCGATGCACCTAACTTGGATTTAAGGTAAGCATATGGTACAGGAGGTGAACATCACGTGAAGGACTGTGCCTTTACTTTGGGCGGGAGCACTAACACCGGGGTGCAAGTTTATGAGCTCTCAATACATCACATCATATCTCACATAATTGAAGCAATCTCATACCTTTAATTATGAACTTACCTGGCACTTACCTGTGCATCCGCAACATCAACCATAATTATATGCAACTACTAATGCATAATGAAGTAGACAGATACTTTTCATGGCATTTCAAAAACGTATAATTATTCAAATTCATTTTCTGGGAAAAATCTCGAGTATATAAGTATATACGGAAAACCAAAAGCCCACTCACTGATATGTCAAAGGGTCGTAGCCCTCGAGCCTCGATTGATGGCGCTCGTCCTCAGGATAGGTCTCACCTATATGCGAAATAACTGAATAAACGTTATTTAAAGCACATACACAAAACTAGGAAATAACTCCTCATACAATGCTCAAATGGGGTATTTGAATATACAACTGAGACCTACTCAACCTTAGGAACATCCCCATATATTTAGAAAAAGTTTTTGACCTCCCACGCGTACCACGCGCTGGCAAAAGCAAGGCCAGATGCATCCCCACGCGCGACCAAACCCTAACTGAAACTTAACTGCCATTAAGAATATTCCGTTAAATCTTAACAGAAGTTAACTGGGTTACCTGACGCCATTAGAATATTCTGTCAGACTTGACGGAATATTCTTCTTCGTCTTCCTTGGTTCGCCGAAAAATCTCGCCAGTGCCGCTGTGATCGCCGGAAACTGGAAAATATAGAAACCTTCATATCTTCTTCATTTTTACACCAAAATCCATGAAATTTATACCAAAATGAAGCTTACAACGAGAAGAACAAAACCTTACCAATTTAAAGCCCTAAAATCCACGGGATTTCACCAGAGAACCCTCGATAATCCGGCCAAACTTGAAACTCGCCAAACTCAACTTCCCGACGTCCAATTCACTTCGTTTTTCTTCTCCGAGCTTCATGAAGATGTCCTAAAGCTCACTAGCGGCTGAAAATCTTTTAAAAACTTTGAAATCACGAGTGCATGAACAATACACAAAATCGGGGTCTTGGGTTCTCAGGTTTAACAAGCTCCCACGTTCTAAAAATGGTATAGATGTGTTTCTGAGCTCACCAGGAACACAAAGGTGACTTCAAAAACCTCGATCTGCAACAAAATGATCAGGTTTGAGGTTTGTTCGTACATTGTACGGAAAAATGGAGAAAAACCGAGAGGGAAGAGAGAGAAAGGGAGTCAATGGGGGAGAGAGAGTGTGTGGGTGTGTGTGGTCCAGTTTTGGGTCACTAACAACAACCAAAACCAAAACAATTTGAACCTTAGTTCTAATTGGGTCCAAATAATAAGGAATAGAACCTATTGGTCCAAAACCTTAGTTTATACACACACACGACTCAAGAATAAAAAGGGTAGAATCGACATTTCACACCATCAAGAAAAATATCTTGAGACAGGCTATCACAACATGAATGGTAGAAAATCTTATTAAAAATTTGAGTAGATATTATTGATGAATAATAACACAGGGCATGGCGAAAGCGACTGAAAATCTCATGCGAAATAGGATAAGGCCAATGAAGCATAAATAATAAAAAATATATATTTGTCCTTGCTCTCGCTTTGCCCTTGCCCTTGCCCTCCTAGAACGAGTGGGCTTGCTCTTATAGACAAACATCTTTTTGTCTCCTTTGTCTTATTCAATATAAACGAACTTGTTCTTTTGTCTTTTGATACAATTAAAAATTAGGATTTTTTTTAACAAATAATATTATCTATGCTAAGTGAAAATGGATGGGCTCAAACTTATAACGGGCTAACAATAATATGGTTCAAATTAGCCTTTAGCGAGATTTGAACCTATCTCTTAGATTTAACATGATTGCCTTTTAGGATTTATTTATTTTTTTTTTGGAAGACGCCTTTTAGGATTTTGATCAAAATACTTCTTACAATTTTAGTGCATAAACTCACTCTCCTTTAAAACCAAAATTACACAATCTGCCACTATAATTAATGCACACTAATTAATTCCCCTAAAAGAATTCCTAAATCAGTAGAATAAAAGTACGTAAAAATCCTAAAAACAAACGTTGAATTTAGAATCCTCATCATGGGATACATTCGTACCCATTGGGCCATTGTAGTTGCTCAAAGTCACCTTCTCCCTAGTTCTGGTATTTTAACGTACCAACATAACAAAAATGATTGGGTATCCACATATTAGCTATTGATAGCTATCGGTGACTAGTGAAGCATTTTGTAATAGTTTATGTTTTGATGGAGTAAATATAAATATAGAGAATAAATTGAAAGATGACTTTGAGCTACGACTTGAATCGTTTTTTAAAAATGTTATTTGTCCCTACTTGAATGATTTTGCTAAGGGATTCTTGGCAAATCACTTTTAGGATACAACAAAGTATGAAATATTCGATTAGCAAAACCAAATCGTATTCCCTTATAAATAACTAGAAATAAATTGTATAAATGTGATGAAGAGAGACGAGAGAGCAAGGAAATTGTGTAGACAACAAAATTTTGAATGAATTTCTCTTCTACCAATATTACTAATATATAGAGAGTATTGCACTTGTTAGACACATTCTTTGGTTTGAGCATACTTTTTCACCATGGGATACAACTCATTGCAGTGTATGTCCAATGAATATATCTGATGCAAAGCACCAATTACCCAAAGGTCATATATGTTAGTAAAGTATGCATTGGTTGATCATGGATCATGTCTTTTAGTCAAAATAGAAAAGCTTCAATGCTTCAATTTAAGAGATGATTGTTGGGTCAATAACCCAACTTCCCATCCTCCGTCAAACAGCTATATAAATAAATACACACACACACACACACACACACACACACACATATATATATATATTCTTCAAATATTAAACAATCCTTCCCCATTTTAAGAATATATAATAAATAACATATAACAATTCTCTCTTTATAATTAATCACAAGCATACTGATATAATCATGCATAAAATAAAGATTTCTTTCGAATTAAACCTTTAATTAGTGTAAGTAATTCAAAGTTATAACGAATGTGATGGTGACCTAAGTTTAAACCAACTATTCTTATATTAAAACCGGAATCACTACACACATAACTATGTCTTATTTCCTTAAAGAATTTTTTGAACTAATTAAGCACTATTATGGCCTTGTGCCTCATCCTGGTTTCATAAACATTTACAAGAGAAAACCCAACTCTTGGTAGAAATGGCACCACTTCTTATGTTCATATAGGTGAGGTTCATTCTCATGTCCCTACTACTATAACCTCATTAAGAGATAAAACTCATCCTCCTAAACGTAGCAATCTTGCACTGATCATCCTGGAATGACCTATACATTAATTTTCAGTACTTTCACAACCACTTATCAATAACTTGTTATTACCCATTAAGCTTTTAAACTTGTGATGTTCTAGACAAAGTAGGGTACCATTATTGGTGGCTAATTTTCAATAAAGGATGTTAGCCCCATTTCACTAGATGTAATAACTACCAAAGCCTTTGAAAGTGCTTTTGGTTAACGGATCCACCAAGTTATTACTTGATTTAACATAAATAATATTAATAACTCCATTAGTTATTAATTGCTTGACATATTCATGCCTAAAGCTAATATGTGTAGACTTTCCATTATATACCTTATTGTATGCTCTAGACAAAGTAGCTTCACTATCACAGTATAAAGAAATAGATGGCATTGGTTGTGGCCACAACTCTATTTCCAGTAATAAATTTCTAATCCATTCCGCTTTTGTACCTACTGCTGCTAATGCTATAAATTCAGACTCCATAGTTGAATGTGCTATACATGTTTGCTTCTTTGAAGCCCAAGAAATTGTTCCTCAGGCAATTGTAAAAATCCACCCTAATGTAGACTTATTATCATTAGCACTTGTTATCCAACTTTCATATGAATATCCTTCAAGTATTGCTAGAAACTCAGAGTAATTTCAAGTTAAAAGTTCTTTTAAGATAACCAAAAATTCTATTTATTGCTTTCCAATAATCGGTACCAGGATAACTAGTGTATCTAGAAAGTTTGCTTACTGCAAATGCGATATCTGGCCTAGTACAATACATGGCATGAATTAAATTTCCGATAACACTAGCATACTCAAGTTGTGCAACGGACTTGCCAAAATTATTAAGCAAAGTCCCATTTGGGTCAAAAGGGGTGTTTGATTCTTTTATTTGTAGATGCTTAAACTTAAGAAGCAATTTTTTCTATATAATGTGATTGACAAAACAAAAAGCGTAACCCCTATGATGCTTCTTTACTTTAATTCCCAAGATAGTATCTAATTCATTCAAATCCTTCAGATACTCTTTAGTTTCATATACACCTTTCATGTTTGTACCAAAAAATTAGCAAGTCATCGACATATAAACATATAACAACACCATATTCATTTGTGAATTTAGAATATATGCATTTATCAGCACTGTTATGTCTAAATCCATATGATAAAATGACACAATCAAACTTTTCAAGCCATTGTTTTGGTGCTTGTTTCAGCCTATATAATGACTTGACTAATTTACAAACTTTCTTTTCATTTTTAGGGAGAACAAACCCTTCTGGTTGTTCATAGACTTTTTCATCCAAATCACATTTAAAAAAGCCATTTCTACATCCATTTGATACACATGCAAATTATATAAAGATGCCAATGCAAACAATATTCTAATTGATGTGAACCTAGCTACTGATGCATATGTATTCAAATAGTCTATTCCTTTTTTCTGCTTAAAACCCTTGGCAACTAGCCTGGGTTTAAAAGTCTGAATAGACCCATCTGTATTGTATTTTCTTCTAAACACTCACTTACAACCTATTGCTTTTGATCCTTGGGGCAAGTCTACTAAAACCCATGTCTGATTATATATTAATGATTCAAATTCATCATCTATAGCCTCTTTCCAAAAGGCTACATCTCTTGAAGTCATTACTTTGCTTAGACTTTTAGGATCATCTTCAACAATCAACAATATAGGTATTTTTTTAAGAACCTTTTTTCTATTTCCTTCAACTAAAAATACAATAGATTAAGACGAAATAGAATATGGGCCTAAAGCCTTTTCTTTTCTTACTATTTGGCTTTTCCTAGGTTCATTAACAGTTTGAGATTATTTTCTTTTCTCACCTTGAGAAGAACTACTATCCAGATTAGAGAAAGGTGTTTGATTGTTCTCTTTTACAGACACTGAGCAGTCATGGTAGAATTTATTTTCTATAAATTGACATCTCTAGACTCAACTATTGTATTTGAGTCTAAATTAAGCAACCTATATGCCTTTGAATTTTTTGCATATCCTACAAATATGCTTTTAATTCCTCTTGGACCCAACTTGGATCTCTTAGGATCGAGTGCCTTGTAAAATGCTACACAACCCCATACTCTCAAATATGACAAATTTGGTTCACTTCCTTTCCAAATTTCATATGGTGACACATGTGTCTTCATAGATGTAATTTTATTGTGTATATGGCATGCAATAAACAATGCCTCTCCTCATAAATATTTAGGAGTATTAGCATTAATCATCATAGAATTAATCATCTCAGTGAGTATCCTATTTTTTCTTTCTGCCAAACCATTTTGTTGTGGTGTATAAGGTGCAATTCTTTTATGTACAACACCAAGCTCTTCACAAAAGATATCAAATTCATGTGAAAAATATTCACCACCTCTATCACTACGAAGGCATTTAATTTTTCTTCTCCTGTGGTTTTCAACTTCAGCCTTATAGTTCTTAAAGCACTCAAAAGTTTTATCTTTATTAGATAATAAATAAACATAAGTGAACTTAGAACCATCATCTACAAATGTGATAAAATATCTTTTCCTCTTCTTGATAAAACACCATTAAATTCACTTATGTCATAATGTATTAAGTCTAATAAATTTGTATTTCTTTCAGCAATTGGAAAAGGTTTCTTAGTAATTTTTGCTTGAATACTTATTTCACATTTATCATTATAATCATCATTGCAAGCAGTCAAACCATGTGTGCGCATGTATTTTAAAGATCTATAATTTACATGTGCTAAACGTAAATGTCATAAATGAGAGAAAGATTCAACAATATAAGCAGAAGAATTCACTTTATTATGAATACTTAGTTTGAACATCCCATCACAAGAATACCCCTTCCCAACAAACATCTCATTCTTCGACATTAACTTGTCAAACTCTAGAACGGTCTTTATACCATTATTACATAACAAATTTGTAGAACTGTGGCAGAATTATGCTAAAACTGTGGCAGAATTATGTTTCCCCATTGAAACCTCTTGATCATCCGTTGATGCTTTATATGTCTTGAATTTTGCCTTGTCATTGCACACATGTATAGTAGCCCTGAGTCAAGCCACCAATCGGATGATTTTATTGCCGCTGCCATATTCAATTCGGTAATAATGCCAATATGCATCATTGATACAATTGCCATAATGTTATCGATTCCAGAATTTTCCATCATATTTACGCTATTGGTCTTATTGGCATATTCCTCACTTGCTTTTTTGTGTCCACAATCACGAATGTAATGGCCTTTTTTCCCACATTGGTAGCATACACCATTTGCATTCTTTTGATTGTTGTTGGAATCTTCTTAAACTTTCCTTTGTCAATTTTCACTTTGAAGTTCTTTTGAATTTTTTTCTTTTGACAATGTGAACGTTAGATGAATCTTGACTTGCAAAATTCTTATCACAATTTCGAGTTTCCTCTTCAATTTGAACACCCTTTTGCAAATTCTCCAAACTAATATCTTCCACCATTTGTAGAAGTTTCTTTCTATAGTTATTCCATGTTTGGGGTAATTTTTCCATAATAACTGTCTTAAGTTCACGAAGCTTTGAGACCAACTATCATAGGATCCATAATAACTGTCTTAAGTTCACGAAGCTTTGAGACCAAGACCAGTAATTCATGAACTTGGTCTAGCATGGGATTGCTATCAAACATAGTGAACTCATAATATTTGAACATTAAAAATTTATCAGTACTTCTTTTCTCCGTTGTGTACTTGTGTTTAAGTGCTTCCCGAATTTCCTTTGGAGATTGAATATGCATGCGCAAGTCATATAAGCGATCAAATAATGTGCCCAATGATAGGAGCACTTTTATGCGACTTAGTTAGTTTGTTTCTTGGCATTTATTTAGTTAGTTTCTACTTATTATAGTGATTTAAGCTATTTTCATGTGTTTATAGTTCAAATGACAAAGTTGGCAAGAAAGTGTAATTTGGAGCATTTAAGAGCAGTTTTTGGCCAAGATTGGATAGCTTATGCATGGAGCAAGATGGATGGACGAATTTGAAGTCAAAAGAGGCTAGGAACATACTACAAATCTGGAGAAACAAATGCAAATTGCAAGAGTGGATTGTGCACTCACCTAACCCACCAGAAATTGAGTTAAACAAATCTCTTATTAAAAGGAGGAGAGAATCCCCCTTTCACTATAACTCACCTATATCCATCCACCACCACAATTCACCACTCCCTATATCACCCAAAAACCCTCTCAGTCGCATTCTACACCATTATACACCTTGTCGTACCCTTTGGAGAAGAAGGAGTCTTGTCGTGCCTTCCATTGGAGCAAGGACCTTGTGCACAAGCCACCTGCAACCAATGGAGTTCTAAGAGTTCTTTCTTCCCTCATTTTAGTTTCGATGTTTATTTCAGTTTGTTTTTCAATTGCTATGAACATGTGTAACTAAGTTTTTCTTAGTTAGAGGTGAATTCAAAGCCATGGACATATGCTTAATATGAATTGATTCCTTTCAGTTATTGTTTCGTAAAACATGAATGTGATTTTCTTATCTATTTGATTGATAACTTATTCTTGTGTGTTGATTAAGGATGCGTACTTAGTTTGCATACATGAATTTGATGCTAAATTATATGGAACTTTCACCTAATCGTTAGGAACTTATAATTAAAAGTAGTGGAGATTGCTAGTCACAATCGTGTTAAGCAGATTCTTTGTTGGGGTATCATGCAGTTCATAGTTACGATAGCCTTGTCAATGCTTATGATTTCCATGAAACTTAATGATCTTTGAATGTGTCTCTATCATGTTGTTCATATAGGGAACTTGAAAAGAATAATTTGGTTGCAATGTGTTGTCCATTCAATTCAATGAATTTAGGGAAATCTAAGAGTTAATTAGTGCATTCATGATTAATTTGGGGCATTGTCATTCATGGTTTAAAGAAACAATACTGAAAATCGATTTATGTTGCATATGTTCATTTGTGGAGAATGACCCTCTAACTAGCTTTTCACCTTTGAATTCACCTTAATTTCGTTTTAACTTACTTTGTTTGCTGCAATTTACTTAGTTTTGTCAAATTCATCCAAAAACCCTCTTAGTTCTTATTTGGTGTTTTAGTTTAGTTAATTGAGTTCAAATCTGTCTAATTTAGTGTTTTGAGTCAATTTAGTCTTAAATTCATCCAATTCACTCTCTAGAGTCTGTTTTAAGTCCTTTTAACTTAGTTTTGCTGTTTTGAGTCAATTTGGTCAGTTTTGAGTCATAAGAGTCTAGTTTGCTGTTTTTGAGTCTAGTTAAGTGTTTTAAAGTTTAAATTGAGTAGATTAGCATCCTTTCTAATCCCCAGCCTAGAACAATCCCTACTTACATATACTACAATCATAGGGTTTTAATTTGAGTGTTGGAATATTTCACATCAAATTTTGGCACCGTTGCCCTTGTATCTTTTTCGTGTATTTTTTTCTAACTTTGTTTTGTTTTCTTGTTTTATTTGTTTTGCTAATTACCCTATTTTGTTTAATTTACTTATGATATTTGATTTAGTTTTCTTTCTTTGATATCAAGTATTATAGAAGTAAGACATGGAAATTGCTAGTATTCAAGCTCAAATGGCAAATCTTACTTCTCAATTGTCACAGTACATCGAAAGGACCACAATACAAAACACCCCTACATTTGATATGTCCTCTACGCAAGGATATCAAGCTGATCAACATCCACAAAGAAGTTGGGAGTGTGTCAATACTTGGGGTTATCAAGATCACAATCAATTAGGGAACAATTTGTTTTCCAACATGTCCAATTCGGATTGAAGTGATCATTCAAACTCTATGTGGTGGGAATCTCAACAAGTTCAACATGAAGGATATTGACTGCCATATGAGGAGTTCTATTCAAGACCTGTGCAACCACCACAACCTCATATACAATATGCCCAACCAAACTCAGGTTCGTCAATAGATTATGATCAAATTCTTGATGAATTAATTTCTTTGGCGCAGGGCTCACAAAATCAAGCCAAGGAGGCTCAACAAGAAGAATATTGGCAGCCATATGAGGAGTTCTATACAACGCCTATGCAGCTACCACAGCCTGCCCCGCAAGAATTCTAACCAAATTCAAGTTCGTCAATAGACTATGCTCAAATTCTTGACGTACTAACTTCTTTGACGCAGGAATTACAAAATCAAGACAAGAAGTTGGGTGAATTGAAAAATCAACTAGGGGAGATTGTAGAATTTATGAGGCAAATTCAAGAACAAAGTGAACTCTCCAACTCAACTATTGTAAATTCAATGGGAGATTTTGAAATCACTGAAGCTATCACTTTGGGAAGTGCTGTGGAGATTGGAGATGACCTAAAAACATCCAAACATAGCCTAGAAAATGACAAGAAGTTACTGATTAAGGAGGAAGAAGAAGACACACCCACGGCAAGGGAAGAACAACCCTTGCCGCAGGTCCTTAAAGCTTCCATGCCATGCAATTCAGGTATTGTTGTTCCAAATTCAATTCTTTCTAACCCTTTTCCTCACAGGTTCATGATTTCCAAGGAAGAAGAGAGTGAAAAAGACATCGTGGAAGCCCTCCCAAAGGTGCCAAGTACTGTCTCGATTCTTGTTACAACAAAATAAGTTCCAGAATGTGTTGAATTTCTTGAAGAGAATTGTACATCAAGAAGAAGGATTCAAGAGAAAGAAGTAGCTAGGGAAGATGTAGAATGCATCAACGAGGATGTATGTGAGACAACAAAGCCCAATGAAGTTTAGTTTTATGACACAGGACAAGTCACAATCATCACATGAAATCTAGCCAAATCCTACATTCCTGAAACTTTCAAAGAAGTGGTGTTTATTCTTGAGTTCATGTCAAAGCAAAAAGGTAAGCCACCTCCCCAAATTTCAATTTTGTTTTATACTAATATGTTGTTAATGATTCAGGCACCCATTCTAAAATTTAAGCCATTGCCGGATCACTTCAAGTATCACCTGCCATTCAAAGATAAATTCCATGCCATGGGACCTAGGGGAGTTTGAATGGAAGTATTGTCTGGCTAGAAGACGTTAAAGCAAGCGCTTCTTGGGAGGTAACCCATGTATTCAAATAAGGAAGACCTAGGAATCGCTCCACAATCAGATTTGCGTTCCTAAACCCTTCTCTTTACTGCATTTATCTTGCCATGCTTAGTTCATTAGTTGTTTGTTTGCCTATGTGTGAATCTATGTTTGAAACATTGAGGAAAATGTTTGGTTTAAGTGTGGGGGGGGTAAACAAGTTATTTTTACATTGATTTTCGTCGGAAAGGAACATTGGGTAGAAAAGAAAATAAAAAAATAAAAAATAAAATTTATTAGAAGAATGTGCAAACAAATAGGAGGGAGCCTTCATTGGTCAGGTGGTGCCTTAGCACTCGACGGAGCTCTAGAAAGACGAAGCGCTAGAGTTTGATTTTTAGGAGCCTCAACATTTGGTGAAAATCTAGATGGCGAAGGCAAAAGTTGCCTCTGGAGTAACGCCATAAACCTTTGATGATCACTCTGAATCCGAACTTCGGACTCCTGCAGCTGGTCAAGCTTTCTCTTCATACTCGTTAAGTAGCTAGTTGCAAGCATGTGCAACTCTTTATTCTCGTGCCTGAGACCTCTGATCTCTTGCTGAAGACTAGCCACCTCAGCCATCAAAGACTTAACCTGACGAGATCGAGCAAGAAGGCGTTAGCCCATGTTTGATACTAAGCCTGCACATTGGACGCTGAAGGCCAAAGAGTCCTGAATAGCTAGCTCGTCGGACCGGTTGGAAAGCATCCTACTGTCTCTTGGAGTGAGAATATTTCTAGCAACCACCATAGCGGTTGTATCGTTCTTCGTCACAGAGTCCCCAACTGTAAGAGGACCATTGGGGGATAAGAAGGACGAATGCCAAATTTTGCCGGAGAAGACATGTCAATACCTTCCCTGACATTCAGGTCAAGGCGATGGTCAGATGGGCAAGACATTTCTGAAGGTGTTGAAGAAAAAGAAGAGGTCGGACAAATCAGGATCTCAGAAGTGCAAGAAGGGAGCTTCTATAAGTGGCAATTCAAGTGTTCCTTGGAACGTAATGCGTGCCTCTATAAAAATCAGAAATCGAAAAGACGCCTGCTTAGAAATTAAAGAGGTGACTGCTAAAAAATCGAAGAGGCGCCTGCTCAGAAATCGAAGGGGCGATACTTTCTAAAAAGCTTGGCCTACTCAGAAACCACGGGCTGATATCCAAATTTCAAAAGATCAACTTTTCCAGACTTGTCAGCACATTTCACACGCAACCTCAGCTTTGCGGAAATTACGGGCAACTTTGTCAAAGATTTCTGAAAAAGTTGAAAGCGCGTGAATCTTACTATTCAATCACCCAACGGTTGCCGATAAGAGTAAAAGAATAATACCGCTACCGATTATGAAGAAATTCCTATAAATGTCAACCTTCGCCCTCCATATCAAGGCAGACTTACTCAACCTTTCTTCATCTCCGAGAATGCATTCCTATGGAAGCGTCTCGAGTTACTCAGTGTTCCTCATCCCCTGGAGTACCTCTACAAACAAGTCATCAAGAGCAAAAGTATTTCATATCATGAAGGTTGAAAGCAAGAATATCTCATATCATGCTTTTTCCTTGTCATTTTCCTTATCTTTGTTCTCACCTGCGGGACAAGGAAAAAGAGAGCAATCAACCAGCACTTGGTATCAATCTTCTGATCTGGAATCAACTGCCTAGAACCCCTTCCTGATTACTTACCTAGCATTGCTCTTGAGTATTCATCTTCAACTGCTGATGTACTTCCAAAGAATATGCCACATCTGCCTTGAGAACAGATAAGGCAAGTGAAAATGATACCTTGAAGCATGTGGAGACAACGTGCTAATTCATCATCAACAAAGCTGAGGATCATCTGCCATGTGAGACTGCTCATGGTTCGATTTCCTTCAAGATCAAGTCTCATCTTCCTTGCTAAGAAGCTCCCCAGCCCAGTTCAAGAATAAACCCGTGGAAAGATACTTCTTCAAAAGTAAAAGTACCTCATATCATCAGAGTCGATGGCAAAGATATCTCATGGCATGTTTTTCCTTTATCCTTGCTCTTGCCTACGGGACAAGGAGAAAGAAAGCAATCGGTCGGCACTTGGAAAGATTGAACAAAGAAACAAACCATCACCTCTACCTCGTGCCTGCCTGCCATACAGAAGAAACAAGCAGAGAAGAATGCATCATGGTGAGCTATAACAGATCACTATAGCATGACACCCTTCCCTGCACAATCATATAACCCAACAAAAAGAGTCTGAGTTGAATCCAAGAGCTCGAGAAGTTTCAACAACATTTTGATGGCATTGTCGCCAAAGAGCAAAGCCTCGCCGTACAATGCCATCAAATCACCACCACCAAGGAACTCTCCTCTTCCTTGCTCAAAACTCCAATCCAGTTCAAGATCAAAGTTGTGGAAAGTCAACAAGCATGACAAAATACGTGCTGATTCATTCACTACCGAAACCAAAGATCATCTACTACATGAAGCTAAGTTGTTACTCACTGTTTTGAAGTGTTTTTAGTATGTTTTGAAGTGTTTTAATGTGTTTTAAAAGAAAATTACGAAAATTTGAAAAAATAAAATAAACAATGTTTTGAAAAATCCAAAAAGAGTTGTTTTTGTGTGTTTGTTTGTGTCTTAGGGTACCTTCTAACACAATGATAAGGATTTGGTTTTTAATTGCATGACTGTTAAAGAAAGTTACAAACATCGATGGAAGTTTGATATGCTCTTTGGTTTATGCTTAGTTGTAGTTGTCGTTTACGAATTCACATGTAATCACAAAGAAAAAATAAATAAGTCAGTTTTTGTAACATGCTTGAAGGAATGAACTCAAACTAACGCTACAACCCTGAGAGATTTGAGCCCATGCCTTATTTGGAGAATTATTAATCTGTGATTTCTTGTTTTCTAAAGTCGTTGCATGATCTTATTATTCTTTGTTTGGTTGCTACTTAGAAGGCGTTTCATCACTATAGTTCCAAATACTAAAACTCATACCCGTCTCATTCAAAGCATGGCATTGAATTGCATAACACATAAACAAGGTGAAGTTGTTAGTTAAAACCAAAACCAAAAAGCCTTACCCTTTGCATTATGTTTTGTAGGTTTAAACCCCGTTGAGCCTTGTTTAGTCTATTTTCTTTGTTAGCCACATCATCCCTACCTAGCCTAGAATAGGACTATCCATACCCTTGTTCTTAAGGCATAGTGAAGTGTGACTTAGAAGGAATTCCTTTTTATTGTCCTTATGCAGAAAAATAAGTGTGGGGGAAGGGATTTTTGTGTGTTGTGTGCCAAGAAAAGAAATAAGGTACGAAAAAATATATATTTAGAAAGGAAATCTCAAGTGTTGGTTGTTGAAGAAATGGTCCAAAAGTTTGAATCTGGCCCTAAAAGATGTGTGAATCTTTGCCTTTGTGTTTAAAGTTGATTTCTGCATGCAAAAGTGAATTCTAAGTATCAATTTCATTACGTTGTGTACTATCGCTTTAAGAACGTTTGTTTATCCATACCTTTCTTTGTTATCCAATACCCTAAGTCCTGTTACAACCCTTAAGTTCTATCTTGAGTGTTAAGTGTTTCAATATGTGGAGTTTGGGATTGGTATGAGCATATCGTGTCCCTGGTTCTCCCGTCTAAGTAGTGGCATTCCATTCATGAGATCATATTTATGCACATGTATTAATAATTCCAGAAAGTGCCTTCTTTGTTATAATTATATGTGAGTGCTAGTCTACATGTTTACATCAATCTTCTCACATATACCTAGTGTAAAGTGTGTAGTCGGAAAATCTGTGTGAAAGTAGCATGCATATCCGATAAGGAATTGATTGAATTCTCTAAGGCATGTTACTACATTCAAAATATTGTTTTAATTGATTAAATGTGAGCTAGTAAGTGGTGACAGTGATCAAGTATATGCTCGAGGGTAAGGATGGCTAAAATCTATGTGAGTAGTGATTTTTAACATGTCATGTTTCGTTGAAAATCCCTGAGCCGATTGTTGGAAGGTTTAGGTTGTTTGTTTCCTTTGTTTGTTTTGCTCGAGGACTAGCAAAAGCTAAGTGTGGGAGAATTTGATAGGAGCATATTTATGCGACCTAGTTAGCTTGTTTCTTGGCATTTATTTAGTTAGTTTCTACTTATTATAGTGATTTAAGCTATTTTTGTGTGTTTGTAGGTTTAAATGACAAAGTTGGCAAGAAAGTGTAATTTAGAGCATTTAGGAGCAGTTTTTGGCCAAGATTGGATAGCTTATGCATGGAGCAAGATGGATGAACGAATTTGAAGTCAAAAGAGGCTAGGAACATACTACAAATCTGGAGAAACAAATGAAAATTGCAAGAGTGGATTGTGCACTCACCTAACCCACCAGAAATTAAGTGGATTGTGCACTCACCTAACCCACCAGAAATTGAGTTAAACAAATATCTTACCTTTGCAAAGTTGAGTCCATCCTCTCCCTATAAATACCCATTGCAGCATCCTTATTAAAAGGAGGAGACAATCCCCCCTTCACTATAACTCACCTATATCCATTCACCACCACAATTCACCATTACCTATATCACCCAGAAACTCTCTCAGCCGCATTCTACACCATTCTACACCGTTATACACCTTTGTCGTACCCTTTGGAGAAGAAGGAGTTTCGCCGTGCCTTCCATTGGAGCAACGACCTTGTGCACAAGCCACCTGCAACCATTGGAGTTTTAAGAGTTCTTTCTTCCCTCATTTTAGTTTCAATATTTATTTCAGTTTGTTTTTCAATTGCTATGAACATGTGTAACTAAGTTTTTCTTAGTTAGAGGTGAATTCAAAGCCATGGACATATGCTTAATATGAATTGATTCCCTTCACTTATTGTTTTGTAAAACATGAATGTGATTTACTTATCTATTTGATTGATAACTTATTCTTGTGTGTTGATTAAGGATGCATACTTAGTTTGCATATATGAATTTGATGCTAAATTATAAGGGACTTTCACCTAATTGTTAGGAACTTATAATTAAAAGTAGTGGCGATTGCTAGTCACAATCGTGTTAAGTAGATTCTTGGGTAGAGTATCATCTAGTTCATAGTTATGATAGCCTTGTCAATGCTTATGATTTCCATGAAACTTAATGATCTTTGAATGTATCCCTATCATGCTGTTCATATAGGGAACTTGAAAAGAATAATTTGGTTACGATGCATTGTCCATTCAATTCAATGAATTTAAGGAAATCTGAGAGTTAATTAGTGCATTCATAATTAATTTGGGGCATTGTCATTCATGGTTTAAAGAAACAATACTGGAAATCGATTTATGTTGCATATGTTCATTTGTGGAGAATGACCATCTAACTAGCTTTTCACCTTTGAATTCACCTTAATTTCATTTTAACTTACTGTGTTTTGCTGCAATTTACTTAGTTTTGCCAAATTCATCCAAAAACCCCCATAGTTTTATTTGGTGTTTTAGTTTACTTAATTGAGTTCAAATCTGTCTAATTTAGTGTTTTGAGTCAATTTAGTCTTAAATTCGTCAAATTCACTCTCTAGAGTCTTTTTAAGTCCTTTTAACTTAGTTTTGCTGTTTTGAGTCATAAGAGTCTAGTTTGCTGTTTTTAAGTCTAGTTAAGTGTGTTAAAGTTTAAATTGAGTAAATTAGCATCCCTTCTAATCCCCGGCCTAGAACGATCCCTACTTACATATACTACAATCATAGGGTTTTAATTTGAGTGTTGGAATATTTCACATCACCCAAGATGTGTCCTCTAAATACCAATTCATCTTCTTCACACTTCTTTCGATTGGCAACTATTTTGTCCGTGTCTTTGTCACTTGGTTCACGAATAGGCTGCAGTTTCGGGTCCAACACGACATTTAGAACAGTAAGCATGAAACGCATCTTGTCCTTTCATTGGGTGAAGTTTGATCCAATTTGTCTAGCTTGTAAACATCTTGATTGATAATCTTCAAAGACATGTTATTAGACTTGTTGTTTGTGGAGCCTAAAATAATCCCAAAAATTCTAAAGGCAATACGTGAACTTTTGCTCAAGAAAGACAAGATTGCCCTTAATAAATGGGCAGGCTCCTCAAATACTCTCACTCGCAGCTCACACCCCTAAACGTCTTAGCAGCTGAATACGACTACCCACAGCTCACCTGCCTTTGGCAAGGAAAAGTCAAAACATTGAAGATAAGGATTAATTACCCAAATCCTATCTTTAATGCATTCCCAATTGAAGATTGACTTCTTTCAAATAAGTAATCCCAATTTAAATCAATTAGGGATAATTACTCCATTATCTCAAGATATTATTTCCTATTTAATATCTTGAAAATATTTCTCCATAAACCTTAGCCAATAGGATGTCACCATGTGTAGGGTACCCTAACACTATGGCTGGCCCTCTCCCCCTATATATACCCCATATTCTACCAAATTTCAGAAACTTTTGCCACCCTAAAAAAAAGCCCTAAACACTTTACTCTTCTTAGAAAAACTAACTTAGGCATCGAAGATCCATTAGCCTAACCCCCTCCCCCCACCTTGTGGGCGCGTGAGGCTTAGGACCTTGATCAAATGTGTTGATTATTTTGCAAGTGCATTTTCGTCAAAGCTAAAGACAACGGTAATTCGCATCGACATTCTCCATGACAAAAATAACACTTTATTATTCTTGAAATAGTCAACATGTTTGGAAAATTTAGAAGAATAACCAAAATTTACACCTCATATAGAATTATAAGTTATAACCATTATTTTGAATTTATGAGAATAATAACCAAAATTTGATATAAAAGTATTTATATACCCTTAGTCCTTAATGACCCACCCCCCCTCCTCTTCCCAAATCTCACAACTTCACCATCAATCCAAAGGCCATTGTCGTTTCTACCGCTAAACCACCCTTCCACCACCCCCCTGAAATACCCAGATCCCCATTTCCCATCACTTTCCTGCCTATTGTCTTTCTGTTCATCCCCTTGGGGACAGGGTATGGAAAATAGATGAAAAGGCTACTTCTTTTTATATTCAATAAAAATAAGGACTACATGGAAAAAGCCTTTCTTTCAGTTAATGGAAGAAGATTTGGGATTGGGATCGATGGTGCTTTTTGTTCTGTAATGGATTAACTTTCTCCATCCTCCTTCGACCCCTCACTCCTCAGCTGCAACCAGACTACCGCTTCAGCTCACAGAATTCTAAGTTCTTACAACATAAAAGTGATATAGACTTTAAAAAATAACCTTTGTAAAATGCGAAAGTGAACAACTTTAAATGTTCGGCTAAGGAAAATTTGTTTTATTTTAGGATAATATTAAGGAAACCAAACTTTTAAATAAAATTTGCGAACCAAATAATGCGTCACCAATAAAAAATAAGTATGTTAATTCACACTTAATTAATAATTCAATCATCAGTTGAATATCAGAGTGCGCAATGAACAAGACTTAACGAAATAATAGATATATTATTAAACAAACGAAGATGCCGAAAGGGCTATAAAACCCTAAGAGACTACATTGTGACTGACTTTTTATCTCTGAATAACAAAGCTCTCTATATATAATAAACTAACTCTAGTCCCTAATAAGCAAGGAAACGAAAACCTAATTCTAATGGGCAAGAAACTCTAATATCCTTGGCCCACAAGAAAACCATAAACAATAATAAAATAATAACTAATTTTCCAACACCCCCGGTCAAACTCATGGCAGTACACGTCATGAGTTTGCCAACAAGTAGATGTGGATGCAAGCTCCTTTAGGCGGACAAGACAAGACAAGCTCCGTTAGGCGGACACGACAAGGCAAGTGGACGAGCAATCAAGCGAGCAAACGAACAATCTAGGTAAACAAGCAAATTCGGGTGGACGATCCAATTAATGACCAGGTACACATCGTCACTCGAGTGATCATCAGTCCAAGTACTCAAGCAATTGTCATGGTGAGCAACAAAGTTCCAACAACAGGTTATTCTTATATCATCCGTCTGGGCCTCAGAAAGCCCAAACACACAAACAGTACATTTCCTTCCTTGCCCGTGTGGGCCTCAAAACCTGATTACTCTCTCTTCATTTTTTTTTTTCTTCTTCTTTTCTTTGAGTGGTCATTCGTAAGCAATTCAAACTAACAAGCAGTGGCTTCTCAACAGAGGGATCGCCAACGTACAAGTTCGAGATTCAAGGCTCGGTAATTCCAGCGGATTCGAGGTATGGCAGGGTGTAGCACCAATCAGTGTGTGCGTAGCAGGTCTGGTGTGGGCAAGAGCTACGGGTATACGGGTGGGGATGTCACGGTGCAGGTATGGTGCAGCGGTCGGGATGGTGATGGTCTGTGCAATGGTCTGCTGTGACAGGGCAAAAGGTTGGTCAGGCGGCAGCGGTAGTGCGTGGTGGTTTGTGTTCCTGATTCAGGCAAGCAAGAAATCATGTAGGGAATAGACATGCTAGACACAATCAGCAGCGGTGAGATTGATGTAGCAGTGGTGTGGTGGATGGCAGGAACAAGAACGATGGTGGATGGTAGGAACAAGAACAAGATTGAATAGCGAGGTGGTAGGCCAGGTAGGTGGGCCGGATCCCAGTGTGGCGTGGCTCTGGCGGCTCAATGCAACAAAGCTTCACTTTTTTTTTTTTTTTTTCAAACTGCAAAACCAAAACCTAGGGCACAACGAAAAACAAATCACAACAAAGAACAAGACAAACAAATTAGCTACCAAGAACAGATTTAAACCTGAAGGATCAAACATGCTCTGATACCAAGTTGAATATCAGAGTGCGCAACGAACAAGACTTAACAAAATAATAGAAATATTATTAAACAAACGAAGATGACGAAAGGGCTACAAAACCCTAAGAGACTACTTTGTGACTGACTTTTTATCTCTAAATAACAAAGCTCTCTATTTATAATAAACTAACCCTAGTCAAGGAAACGAAAACCTAATTCTAAATGGCATGAAACTCTAATATCCTTGACCCCCAAGACAACCATAAACAATAATCAAATAATAACTAATTTTCGAACATCATCAACAATCAAATCATTTGGTTTACAAAATTTGGTCTCCCTAGTCCCTATAATTACCCTTTATTTAATTTTGGTGTTTTGGTCTTCTCAAAATCTCATTTAAGGGTATATTAATACTTTCATATTCTTTTTTGGTTATAATTATCATAAACTTTAAAATTTGGCTATAATTCTATATAATGTTCAAATTTTGGTTATTTTTCCAAATTCTTGTTTGGGTACATTATTTTCTGAAATATTGATACGGACCAGTGTTCGATACATTATATTTTGCCAAATTTTGGTACGTGATAGTATTTTGGTATGTTATGTAATGTTCAATTACGTATGTACTAGCATTCATATTTAGAACATACCAAAACCCGTTAGATATGCACCTTTGGGCGGCACACAAAACCACTCCCCCTTCGGTCGTAGGCTTGCTCACGATTATTTATTGTCTTGCAAGTAATCGAGTTTGTGTAATATGGGAAATAGTCTAACATACTTATAACATTTTGTAGTACTCTTTATGTGTATTTCAGTTTTAAGATAGTAGATCACTCTGACAAATCATCATGCCATGAAAGTTGAGGAAAGAAAAAAAAAAGAAAGTAGAAACTGAATATTTAAATTTATTTTCCATCCATTATCCTCCTTTGTTGTGTCTTAGAAGGTAAATTCCTTGTTAGGGACCTCTTCCCAAGGTTAGTGTGATTGTTGAGATTGAATCTCACATCGGGAAAACAAGAGACTTTGCATGTGCTTATAAGTAATTAGGCTATTTCATAATGCTGATTGGTTTTATGTTGGGATCTCAATTTTCTTCTTGGTATCAGAGCAGTTTAGCCCAAATGGGAAACCCAATAGCCACACATGCTTCATATCACCCAGTTTGTGTTGTCCACATATTTGGCTTGAAAATTTGTCAGATGTAAAGAAGCGAGTGAGAGGTTGAGTCGGATTTAGGATCCTAGATCAATGACAGCTTTCGAAAATTTGAGAAATAGAAGCTGGCCAATGGGTTTGAGGTAGATCTGAGAGAGACTGAGTCAAGAGATTCGGAAAACGCGTTTTTAGATCCAAACAGAGCTACGCTACTTGGTTCAACAACATGAAATATTTTCAAGCAGAGGAGCAGCCGATGGTTGAGAACGTGAAAAAGGAGACGAATATGAGTAAGGATTTGAGCAAAAGACAAAAAAAGCTACACTACCTGGTTCAACAACCAGGTTAGTACTCATAATCGTCAATTCAACAAATGGGATATATTTAGCGAACGGGATTAGCCACACTCTATCATGGACAGGTCAGCAGTATGGAGTTCCAGTGAGCGAGGGAGTGGGCTTGCACCTACCACATTAACAGTTAACAAACAAATTCATGGACAAGGAAATGAGGTCTGACATTGCAATGAATTCGCAAGTTGATGTATGACATTGCAATGTTCTAAAGATGAGATACGAGTTTGTTATGTGACCAAAGTTGGTAAAATGTAATTTGCCCTTTTTATTTTTTAAATTTGGGTGTGGGAGTAGGAACGGGGTCTTACATAGGGGTGGGCAAACGGGCCCTAGGCCCGCGAATAGGGACGGGGTACTAGCGGTTCGGGGCTGGTACAAGAAAACATAGGGGCGGGGTGGATCTAGTTTTCTGAAGACACGGGCCTCCGGCTAGAACCGTATCCAATAAACACACACACACACACACTCAAATCTCACACACACACACACACTCGAATTGAACCTCTTCTCCTGAGTCCTCCCTCTCGATTTCTCTCTCCCATAGTCCTCCCTCTCGATAGCTCTCTCCTAGAGTCCAGACTGACTCTTATCTCTCTCAATTCTTAGTCTCTCTCTGTCGAACTCGAAGGGACGGATGACGAAGTCAGTCTCTCTTTATCGAACTTGAGAAGACGAACTAAGAAGTTGAATAACTCGAAACGACAAATCAATCATCTCCTCTGTCTGACTCAGATTTGCATGGAAGCAGAGCTCTGCTGACGGTCTTTTTTAGTTTTAAGGTATTGTGTTTTAGGGATTTTGTTGGGTTCTTGAATCCTGACTTTTATTCTGTTCCAATTTCAAATCTTTTGTTTAATTGAATTTGAATATTGTGTTGGGTATTTTTAATTAGATTATGTAAATTGGATTTGAATGTTTCATGCAAATTAGATCAGTGGAGCGTTTCATGCAAATTGGCAGGTTCTGAAACATGTAATCACCACAAAGAGAACTGGGAGAAGGTTGCGACTCCTAAGAGCATCTGTGTTTTGACTTACAGTGCTAATTTATTGGACCCGTGTTCAATCTGTGCAGCTACTGTGCTGCTGTTTTTTTTTTCTTTAATCTGTGCTGCTATGCAACTGCTGTAAAAAAAAATCAGTTTTTTTTTCTTTAAAATGTGCAACTGCTGTAAAAAAATCAATTTTTTTTTCTTTAATATGTGCAACTGCTATGTGATGTAGTTATTATTTTGACTAAGATGTGAATCTGTGTAAAAATTCATTTGTCCCCCCAAAAAAAAAAAAGGACAAACTGGCCGGATTAGGTTCGATTCCTGTATTAAAATTTGATGTACCTGCCCTAGTCCAGCCCGTGCCCAACCCTAGTCTTCCATGTCATCATTTAACGGCAAAATTGATAAATTTAATGGAGGTATGACATTGCAATGAATTGTAAGTTTGATGTATGACATTAGTATATTTAAAAGATAAGGTGTGAATTAACCACATGAAAATGTATGATGAGGAGTTGTCAAACAAGAGAATAGTTGAGAAATTGTTCATAAGCCTTACTCTTAACTGTGATAATATTGTCTTTGTGTTTGAGGGGACTAAGAAATTTGATGTGATTAATCCTACTAAGGTTGTTGCCAATATTGTCTTTGTGTTTGAGGGGACTAACAAATTTGACGAGATTAATCCTACTAAGGTTGTTGCCACCTCAAAACGATTTGAACAAAAGTTGCTTAGGCATGATGAGGAGAATGAAGTCACTAAGAAAGCTTTTAGTAGTCTGCTCATACGTTCCAAAGATAGCTAACAAGAAAATAGCTACAAAGGAAATAAGCCTTGGAAGAATAAGGAGAAGATGGGAGGATTTAAAACTGGTGATAGAACTACTTCATTTGTCAAGCATGGTGGAAATAAGGAGAATGGATGTGTGCAAACATTGTGACAAGTTACACTATGGCACTTGTTGGTTCAATGATAAGCCAGAGTGTCATAGATGCAACAATTTGGTTATATAGCAAATGACTGCAATACCATGGTGAATCAACTTGTTCATCATACTAAGCATGTGAAAGAAAAGGCTTCAATGTTTTATGCTTGTCATTCAGCTGAGGTTGCAAAGAACAAACCTAGTATTTACAGTGGATGTAGCAATCCATGACATCACATGAGTCCTTGTTATCAAATAATGTTGATAAATCTGTGACATTTAAAGTGAAAATAGGCCATTGTGAATTAGTGTAGCCTGGCTATAACGTGGTGCTCTGTTTATGCAAGTTCTATACCTAAATCGTAGTTTTGGGCAATGTCCCATAAATTGATGATTGAAGCTTGATTTAGCTTATATTAACTATCATAGGTTCATTAGAGGATTGAAAGGATTTAGGCAAGAAGCCTAGTGGCGAGGGACGTTCTGCTTACCTGTGAGTGGATCCCTTCGAAAACTAAACGTTTTACGTTATATATATATATATATATATAGATATGTTTTATATGTGGATGCGTATTACTTTGTTAGTCTCTAATGAGACTTATGATGATATTTGACAATATTTTAGATCGTTGGTGTTTTATTTTCACGACATGGTCATCATGTGATATTTTATTCTAGTGGACACTAGGATTATTGATTATTACCGGTATTGAGTTTAGCTAGTTGATGCTAGTATATCTTGCTTGCCATACTTATGCTAGTGGACGCTAGTATGACTGATTGAGTTCAGGTATGATTTCTGAACTTGGATTGAATGTTTTCGATTGTAGAGACTGACAAAGGAGTGGGCTCCGCTCTTGCCACGTCATCATTTAACAACCAAATTGACATCAAATTTAACGGAGATCTGACATTGCAACAAATTCATAAGTTGAAGTGTGACATTACAATGTTTAAAACATGAGATATGAGATTGTGGTTCCACCCATAATTGAGGTAGTTTTGTGTAATTTACCCTAATTAATTTACAAATGTGGAAAATGTGAAAACAAATATGCAAATGCTCATGATTGCATCCTTTACGCTTTCACAATGGGTACATTGTCAATTGAATTTTTGAAACCCTACAAACCCTTGTGAATATTATTTTAGAGGAGTTTAAAATAAATCAAATTCATAATAATTAATATACAAGTGTGAAAAATATGAAAGAAAATACAAACTCATGATTGCATCCCCTACATGTAGACGATGCCTACATTGTCGCTTAGATTTTTAAAACCCTCCAACCCTCAAGAATACAAATTCATAAATAATTTTGTAGAAGTGTAAGAAAATGTATAAAAAATAAAAAGTATACAATCACTTGTATGACAAGCTTTTCAATTTTCGTGAAAGGGTCAACTTCAAAATTCAACATCATGATCCATTGTCATTTACACTCTACTCTTCTCATAAGATTTCGTTTTTTAGTTTTTCTTTTTTGACAACATGATCTGTTAGTTGATGTAGGAAAATGAACGTTCGGATCATTAATATCACGTTCCGATGTTTATACTGAAATATAAGTCAATGTTATATAGATTCTAGAGACTTTAAAAACTCAAAGCAATACTTTCACTAACTGTAAAAATTTGAACTTGATATCAACAATCTAAAATGCTCATCTTTCTGCATTTGTTTAACAGTTAATGTTTCTAGAAATGAAAATCACTACTACAAATTTGTGTATACATGACGCAATTAATGGGTCATGTTAAAAGTTTAATGACGTAAAGGTTTAGCATCATCTTTGTGGATGCCATTTAAGATATTTTTTATGACGTTGAAAGAGTGTCATGTATGACTTCTAAGGATGCCTAACAAGAGTCATTAATCTGAAGAAAAAAAAAAAACTAATTTTGTTTAGAAGAATGGAGTATAACAGTAAACGACAATCAACGGTTAAATTTAAATTTGTTGTTTATGGGATTATTGTGGCGAATTTCAAAGTTGACCTCTTTACTAAAGTTGTTCAGCTTGTTAGTATGAGCATTTCTATATTTTTTTCTTGGGTAAATTACACAAAATTACCTCAACAATAGGTGGAACCACAATCTCATACCTCATGTTTTAAAAATTACAATGTCATACCTCATCTAACGAATTTGTTGCAATATTAGACATTTGTCAGTTTGTCTGTTAATTTCTCTATTAAATGCTAACGTGGCTTCAAGTGGGGTTCACTCCCTAGCCCAATTGGTTAGAAATATTAATTAAATATTAATAAATTAAAGAATAGCTTTTTAAATATTTTTATTAAAAAGGGTGGGACCCACCCTCACCTTTTCATTGAGAATCTTGATTCACACGCTTGAAAAAGACTTACATTCAAAGTTTCTCATTTCTCATTCGTTCATAAATTTTTCTTACTTTCTTATTCCTATAATTTTTTAATGACAGGAAATTTGGAAATCACGACGAACGGAACATCCTACGTTCAAAGATCCAAATCAAATGATGGAACACGAGATGTAGCCCCACCACGACAATCCACGAGGCTTAATATGATGGTAAAATGAGCAACTTTGCCACCAAGGAGCATCACGACCATGGCAGCCACAAAGGCCACCGTGGCAGTGGGGAGTGGGCCAGCTCCATGGCAGCAAGCCCATGGTGAGCAAGGATCAGCGAGGTAGCCAATAGCCCAGGCCTACGCCACTTTGCAGCAGCAAGCCCAGGCGTTAGAAGCAGCACAAGTTGCTACCGCAGGCCCAACACCCACGCGCATCACATGTGGGGCAGTCCACGTCGGTGATTCAACACGCTCTCATGATCCAACTCGTGGCCCTCCTAGTAGTCTAAACCAATCCAAGACCAGTTCAACCATCCCTGCTTCATATTTCTAGATCGACGATTGAACCAAGGGTACTTTCACCCCATTTCTTCATAGATTTGACATATCCCAACTCAAATCTCGCGCCCGAAGTGCATTACACTTCCATTACTCAAGGACATGCATGCCGTCCAAGTACTTCCAACCCAAATGACAAACAACACTTGTCTTGACAAGTCATAGAGTTGACAAGCGCCCTCGCATAGCAGATGACCTTGGTGAATCAGCTATTGCAGCGAACCGAGATGTAGTGTACCCCAAACGAGGTGTCCCAAAGTAGGACAAGAGCATACGACAAACCTTTCTGACAACGTCCCGGTAAGTAACCCATCGACCAACCCTGGTACGTGGATGAGCGTGCACTCTCAATTAGGCCCACAGACGAGCATACATTTACGGTTAGGCCCACACTCTGATAATCAACATGAGCAACTTTCCAAGAGAAGTGTTCATTCATAGCTAACCCATGTGTTCAACATGACGGATAGAAAGAAGCAATCACACAATCCAGTTCAAGTTCAACCGGTAGCCTACTAGTAATTCGCTTACCTGCTAGGAATGTACCACATGCACCACAGATGCGGCATAGATGAGCTGAACATATGGAAAAACAGCTTAGACCAGTAGGTCATGACTTGGGGCAGCAGAGAGCTCTGCTACCCTAATAAAGGTAAATTAAAGAAGAAGTAGAAAGGTTCCTGATCAAGTGATTACATGATTTAGTGATTGCATGATTTCCAAGGCAATGAGGTCATTGACGAGGCATTACGACGGGACATGACCAACATAAGTAGGTCATCATTCACGGACGAGACCGACCAGGCAGAGCCTCCATGCAAATTTAGCATGCCACATTTCACATCTTTCAAAGAAGATGGAAACCCGGAGAAGCACCTAAAGCACTACCGTAGCACAATGATCCCAAGGAATATTCATCCTATCGCTCGACCAAGAAAAAGTTCGAACACTTGTTCAATGTGAAGAAGAACTCAAAGAAGTCACTCTGAGACTATGTGAAGAGGTTTAAAGCAAATAAGGAAAAGATAGTAGGATGCCATGACTCGATAGTGGTGTGAAAATTATGTTGACACTCAAATTAACCCTCTTTTTATCAATTGTAGCAAAGTATGCAAGTAGGGATCGTTCTAGGCCGGGGATTAAGAGGGATTGCTAAATCACTTGAAAACTGACTCAAATACGTAAAAACAAGTTTAAAACACTAAACTAGACTCAAAGAATGCAAAACTAAACTTTAAAACACCAAAACAAACCAAAGACTCAAAACAGCAAGTAAACACTCAAAACTGCCTTAAAAACACTTTCTGGGCAGTTTCTGACACCAAGGAAGAATTTGGACGAAAATTGGTTATAACTTGACTCAAGACAAACACAAACTAAATTGATTTCTAACTAATATGACTCAACAAAGTAAAGGGGGATTGATTTTGGACGAATTTAAAAACAAAACAAAACTTTGTAAACTAGAACAGATTTTAAAACGAATTGGGTTGAATTGAATGGATGGAAGGCTAGCTAAGGGGTTCTTCTCCACACATGTCACACTTGCATATAAAACGATTTCCAATTGCTTTTCAATAAACCATGAATTCTCAACGCCCCAAGTTAATTAGGTCCGCTTAAATTAACCCTCAGATTTTCCTTAAGTTATTGAATTGGATGAATTGCATACGACAACCCAAAGCATTCCCCACAAGTTCCCTACATGAAAGCGCATAATAGAGTTCAAGCAAGGATCATTAAGTTCTATGAAAATCATAAGCATTCACGAGGCACTCGTAACTATGAATTGCATGAAACTTATGCCAAGAATTTACTTAACACGATTGTGATCAACAACCTTTACTACTTGTGAATATAAGTTCATAACGATTAGGTGAAATTCCCTTATATTCTAGCATCAAATTCATGCATGCAAACTAAGTGTCGACCCTCAATCAACATACAAGAATAAGTTTTAATTCACATAGATAAGCAAATTGAAATCACAACTGATGAAACGCAATTAGAAGTAATCAAATCATGTAGCAAGCATAATCATGGTTTCGAATCCCCCCCTAGCCAAGGGGGGGTTTAGTTCCTCATACTCGCAAAGCAAAGATAAATAAATTTAAACATTAAAACAAAGATAGAAAACACCTAGAAACGCTCCACAATCCAAGCTCCTTGAATGGCATGCACGGCTCCAAGAGTTCTTCCTTGTTCTCCTTTGCAAACTCACGGCACAAGAGGTATATTTGGGTGAATGGTGTAGTGAAAATATGGTAGAGGATGGTGAGTGAAAGGGTGCGGCAATGGATTGCATATATAGGTTGAAAATCCCATCTCCTAGATAGCCAAGGACAAGGTTTTAAAGGCCAAACCTGCATAGGATAATAACATACAATCCTAGAAGGAAAACAAGTCAAAAACCTAAAAGGAATGGGAGATAATGTGCAGCACAAAGAGTGTGAAAAGATAAGGCTTCTAGAAAACCAAAAATCCCAAGGGAAATAGGTATTGGGTGCTGCAAAAGGGTGATTTCTAGAAGATAATGCAAGGCAGATTTTTAGGCTTCTAGAAAGGTTCCTAGGTGCCATCTTTGTAGGATAAGATAAGGTCTTCTAGAAATCCCATTTTAAGCATCCTAATCTAGTTAGAAACCCTCCTAAGTGGCTGAAATGTGGACGTAAAGTTTTCTGACGAACGCAACAACTTAACCCAAAAGGTGTGCCAAGGGTAAACGAACACTAGAAAGACACACTTAAAAGCAAATTTTATCCTCGTCACCCCTAAAGATTCTACATAGGAGCAACATGTACAGGTAGTTGAGCACCACCTCATGTTGCGCGTCACACAACCCCAGCCAACCCTTGCTCCATAATTCAGCTCTAGAGTGGCTCAATACCGGCAGTTGAGTATCTTCTGCTGCGTGTAATAAAGCCCCAGCTACACATCTCCCTACCGCGCCTTTACGCCTAGCATAGGCGATGCAACAAAGCAACTCAACGACATCTCAAAGGCAATCGAGCAAGCCCTAGCCATACATGTTTCACTTGATAAAGACTTCTGGCATTTGCGCGTCGACGACGCCTCCAACTATAAAAGCTCGAGAGCAAGCATGGTCCTTGCCATCCCAGACGGTTCGATGCTCGAGATGGCAATCACTCTAGGCTTCAAATCTAACAACGAAGTAGAGTATGAAACCATACTAGCAGGTCTCCAAATGGCAAAAGGCTTGGCAGTAAAAAATCTTACAATTCATTTTGATTCCCAGTTAATCACCAGCCAAACTACTAAGGAGTACATGACAAAACATCCGAAGATGGCACAGTACCTAGAAAAGGCACAAAAACAACTTGAGGCACTTCAGACTTACACCCTCACTTAAGTTCCACGAGCAAACAATGCCCATTCAGAAGTGCTAGCCGGCCTAGGCTCTGCCTTCAACCACCAACTTAAACCATTTATACTTATGGAGTATCCAGACAAGCTAAGCATAGAGGCAGAGCTAGCAACCGAGGTGTCATAGTTTAGTACAACTCTAAACTGGCAAGATTCCACTATAGACTATCTAATCAATGACATACTCTTCATGGAAAGTTGCAGTTTAGAAAGCTTTAAACAAAGGTAGCACGCTATTATATGTGGAACGACATTCTCGTTCGAAGATCTTACACTGAACCATATCTCCGCTGCTTAGCGTCTCCCAATGACCTAAAGGTTCTAAGCTCAATACACGAAGGCATTTATGAAAGTCATTCTGGAGGTCGATCCTTAGCATTGAAGGCTTTTAACGTAGGCTACTACTAGCCTACTATGCATCAAGAAGTTAAGAAGTTAGTACAAAAGTGCGACCGCTGCTAATGCTACAAACATGTACTAGGACTACCTACCAATGAACTACACCCATAGATGAGTCCTTGGTCATTCATGCAGTGGTCAATCGACTTAGTAGAGCCAATGCAGCCCGCTACTGGGGACAATAGTGATCGTGGCAATTGACTACTTCACCAAGTGGGTGGAAGTAGAGCCTATGACAACCACAACTCAGACGGACATAGAGTGCTTCATATGGAGAAACATCATTTACAGATTTAGCATCCCTCAATCCATTATCACAGACAGCGGTCCATAATTCGTAGGCAAAGATTTGGCGAAGTTCTTCCGGAAGTATGGCATAAAGCAGCACAAGTCCACGTCGAGGTATCCCCAAGGCAATGGGTAAGCCAAAGCATCCAACAAAACAATTCTTGACTGCTTCAAGAAATCTATCTCCAAATAAGAAGGGAAAATGGCCGAATGAACTTCCCAAATTTCTATGGGCGTATTTCATAACCGAACGACAAGCAACCAATGAGACTCCCTTCTCTTTGGCATTTGGTTCAGAAACAATCATTCCTCCTAATGTCATTGTGCCAAGTATCAACACTCTACTGTCAAGCATCGAGCAAAACAGAAATGAGATGGCCACAAACTGAGATCTACCAAAGGACAAATGCGATAAGGTTATCACTCATATTACAGCCTACCAACAGCAGCTCATCTCTAACTATAACAAAAAGGCCAAGATCTGGTAGTTCTAGCGTGAAGATATAGTCTTAAGAAAAGCCTTCATTACTAGCCATAAATAAGGCTCTGAAAAGATGGATCTCATATGGGAAGATTCGTATAAGATCAGCAGAGTAGGCGGCAAGGGTAGTTACACCATCGCCACCGTGAACAACAAAGAGATTGAAAAGTAATAGAACACCTATAGTTTAAAGAAGTACCATGTGTAACCTTCAGCTACATCAAAACCCGAAGACTCAAACAGCTCGACGGCACCACCCGCAAGCCGAGGATTATCCAGTTGTTATGCAGTTCCTACTTTACAGCTAAGTTTTCATTCGTTTCACTCATTTTTCAATAAAGAATTCAGAAGTAATTCACAACTTTGCTTGGCTATATGCTTACAACAACTGATCACTCTTGCACTTCAAAAGAAAAATGCGCCCTTTTTGGGGACTTATCACAGGAATTGCGCCCCTCTAGGGACCAACCATGCTCTCCAATTCGAGAGGGTAAACCAATTCCCTAACACCACAAGGGTTTGCTCTCCAATGCGGGAGGATAAACTTTACACTCCAAATATCTAGACGTGGATAAGTCAGGCTGCCTTGGTATAACTAGGTGCACGATGCACTGAGATTCCTAAAAGTAACCACAATGGTCTTTTTCAAGGCTTAGCTAATTGAAGGATTTTGGGTCTTTTGGCCTAATCCATGGGAACTGGGCCTCAGAGACAAATACAGTTTCTAAAAGACCGCCTACTGATTTCCCTTTGAGCAATAAACCGGGCTAAACTTATACAACCACACATTTTTGTGAAAGGTTAAACAAGTTAACGTGCATATACGAAGTTTTATCCATTGCCGACATGCTACGCAGTCGATAAGCTTCACCTCTGCCTAAGCGCGGAATGATCATTTAAGATCTACACTAATTCCTAAAGTTTTGTGATACTCGCTACATAACCCATGGAATTGGTTACATAAAGGCAAAGAGTTCTCTTGGACCTTTGCTTACGAAATTCCATACAACCATGTATTTTTTATACTAGAGGTTAGCGAATTTCATAACCCAAAACTCTTTAGTATGTTGTGATGCAGGCCACACAACTCAAAAGATTGAAGAAAAACAAGGTTAACAACCAAGTGGTCACGCAGACTCGTCTGCTTCTATAAGTAAGGAGTTTGTCTGCCAACCCTATGGCTAACAACTTTGCAAAAGTTCTACAACATCACCTACGGCTGCATAGGTTATGTGGTCCAGTCTGCTTATAGAAAAGTAGCACGTCTGCCGCAAGTCTAAAGGTCAAAGGTTGGGCGAGAACAAAAGAAGTGAAGATGAAGAAAAACGAAAGAAGCAAGTTTATTAAATTTTCTAGCAAAATTGATAAATGACTAACAAAGGCCGACAGAGTTCAAGCAAAGAAAAAAGCAATAAGGAAAATAAATAAAATCCTAAAAGCTACCTAGAATATTACTCTTCAGCAGCTTGCACATCCTACGACTACTCGGTCACTACACCTTCAGTAGCTGTGATGCTCTCAGCATCGGCATCTTCCGGTGCTTCACCCCCAGCTGCCCTAGACTAGGCAGCAACCTCTCTGACTACTTCACCAATGGAAGCCTCAGAAGTATAGGAAAGCAGGTATTTTAGAGAAATAAAGAAGGTCTCGAAGTCTTTCCCAGCAAACTCAAAGTCAGATAGCCTACCAAAAAGATGATCTACATAACCCAACTTGTAAAAATTGGCTCGACTTTGAATAAGCGAAGCCTTGACCCTGAGCAGACCAACACGGACGCACTGCAGCTCATCCACTTCCTTTTTCAGACTTTCGTTGATCTTCAGTACACCTTGGAGTTCCAACACTTAGGGTTCAAGCCTGTCAACAATCTTCTTGAAGTGGATCATTTGATTATATGCAACAATCAACTCTTCATCCTTTGCGTAAACAGCAGAACGAAGCTCAGAAACGACACGCTCAAGATCTTGAATCTAAGGTATGTAACATCCAATCTTTTTCTCTGCACTTTCATATTTAACTTAGATCGCGTCAATCCTAGTCTTCAAATCAATGATCTCTTGGATAGCGGTCTTCAGCTACAAAGAAGTGGGGGTAGAGATATTAGATCCCTTTAAAGTGACGAGCTCAAATTCCAACCTCTTGATCCTCTTGGTTGAAGGATAGGTTTCAGCTGCCATAGTCTTTGCCACCTCCTTGGCAGCCTTAGTATCCTCTTGGTCAAGGAGCACAGACACGGTTGCCAAAATCATCGTTTTCTGCATCATAGCAAGCAGAGCAGTCATTTTATATTCAGTCATATGCTTCGCAAAGGAACTTGTGCAAATAACCCCTTTGACGCCATCAATAACAAGCTTGGCACACATGTCGATATCTTTAAGCAAATTTGGTTTCAAGAGCGCACAAATCACAGCACCCTCCCTAGAAACAGGCTTGGTAGATTTCTCACAATTGCCCACAGAAGCAGTCTTCTCTTTCTCAGTAGGCAAATGAGTCTCAACAGTGAGGGTAGCAAGTTTTGGCACCACTTTAGCAGCAGAGTCCACCTTATCGCTCTTCATAGTGGCAAGCCTCTCGAAAGGTAAACCAAACTTAGCTCCCAATAGACGCCTTGGCACAAATTTTGGCACTAAGGGCATGACGGAACCTCTACGCTGAGTAATCCTGTCAGCAATTATACTAGCCACATTTGGCATGGCAGGCTCACTGGCTCAGATCTAGCAGCCTCATCTTCCTTTCTTTTGGAGGAAGTCAAATCAATCATAAGCCTCTCGGTAGTAGGCAGACCCTCACGAGCAGTGGAGGAAGTCTTCGATTTTTTTCTCAATCGGTATCTCTTGAGCAAGCTAGGAAGATCTCTTCTTTCCATCTTCATTTGTAGTAGGTTCCACGACAGCGATCAGATGAGTCAATGCATTTACCTTGATCTTCTATATCTCCTCTTTTGGGAGCAACCCACCATTCTCCCAGCAAAGAAAACTAAACAGCCAATGTCATTCACGGTACTCAGCAGGGGAGCTCAGCCCATACTGGCTTTTCCTTTATTTTTTTCTCTCGGACCAGCAAGCAGGAGGCTTGCATGCCAGTATTCTAGCAGCCCAAGAGGCCCACAACCTCCTCATTTATCTCAATCACTGGCCTGACCCACGTTAAGTCCAAGAGCCCAAAGAACATGAGTCATGTGACTCACCTAGCACTACGCCCCAACGCCTAATCTGCAGCCCCAACTGCACAGCTTCCCTTAGCTTTAGCCAAGCCGAGCAGCCTAAGCAGTGGTCTCTGCCACAACACCTCTTCGATCCATGTCGAGCCTACTCTTGGCCTCTGCCAGCCGATGTGCCACACCACCTTAACTACTGCCCCGTGACAACACTATGCAAGAAGAAGACCAGGAAAATTAATTTTTTTCTTACCTCGGTGTGGCACAAAGAAGACAAAGAAAGAAATGAAATACGGTCATTTGCAAGGGCAAGTGTAGAAGATTGCTAGGGGAAGGGGACCAAATATCCTCTAGCTTTCTTTTTCTTGTAGGGTAGAATAAATTGCTCTCTAAAGTTAATTTAATCATCTACTTAAGGTAGACTTAAATAGACTTTGGAAGTGATTTATTTCCCTTTCCTAGAAGGATCTAATTTCCAATTAAAAATGGAATCTACATCAAAATAGGAAACAACCCTATGTTTCCTAAAGCAAGAGAAGATCTTTACACCTGCTGCCCTCTCCTGCAAGCAGCCCAACATGTGTGGGGGCCTTTGTGGAGCCAAAAATAATCAAGAAAATTATGGAGGCGACACGTGGACTTTTGGGTGAAAAAGACAAAATTACCCTCTAGGCACACTGGGATTCCCACATGCAAGCGGTGAACAATAACTGCTCAATTAAGGAAGAGTCAAAGGTGATCCAAATGGTATTTATTCAAAACCTTTTCATCACTCTTCATCAAAGCCCCACTCAAAAGGTAACTCCCAATTTTTCTATTCTAATTGGGATTAATTACCAAATTAATTGCAAGATATTATTTGACATAATATCTTGCAATTATATTAAAAAAAAAAAAACCACCATAAGTGGCCGGTCCCTATTTCTCGAAATAGGGCCTGCCACACCCATATATATAGTCTCATTTCTCCACCAAAAAGCTAAGTCCATTCTCTCCCTAAAATTCCCTAAACACTTTCTCTCTCAAATTCTAACTTTGGCATCGGAGATTCTTTGGCCAAAGCCCTCCCATTCATCGTGGGCGCGTGAAGCTCTTGGCCATGATCTTAGGCCATGATCTTATGTGTTATTATTTTGCAGGTGCATTTTCATCAAAGGAGAAGACGGTGGAAATTTGTATTCACATCTGCCATATCAGCATTTAATAGAAAAATTGACAGAAAAGTTAACGGATGTATTACATTGCAATGAATTCTTAAGTTGATGTATGACATTGTAATGTTTAAAAGATAAGGTATGAGATTGTTATGCGACACAAAGTTGAGGTAGTAAAATGTAATTAACCATTTTTTTCTTCCATATAACTATGTATTTCATTTAATTATTTATTGATTTAAAATATATTTTCTTAACAAGTATGGGTTGGGTCATATTACCCGTTAATATTAACGGGTCGAGTTCGGGTTGGGTTATACTACCCATTCATTTTAATGCATGTTACACGACACGACTAGTTAAGATATTAGTATGTCATGAAAATGACATGAATACGAGAAACACGACACAAATGCAGGTCTAGCTAGAAGGTTTAATTTGATTATGTTAAATGATTAAAAGTTATTAGCTTTTTAAGAAGGGAATTCTAAAGAAAAAAAATGAAAACGTAAGGGAATTCTTAGTATTAATTAACTTTAAAAAATAGTTATCATACACTTAATCACATTACAAAATGTGAAGGCCCAAAAACGAAAGGCAGTCCATGATAAGCAAACATAGTTCAATGGCCACAAAAAAAATTAAAAAAATTAAAAAATTAAAAAAAATTAGAAGATGCAAACTCAAGCAGTATATCAAGCATACAAATTAAATTGGAGAAAATGGAACTTTGCCCTCAACTTGCTTAACTGGAACAATACTTTTCGCATAATCTATAACCCTATTCCTATAGATAATAACAGGAATATGAAGATACTTTAGATTTCCAGTACTAGAATTATAAGAGGTGGCTCTTCCATCAGAGGCAATCATAAGAAGCTCGTCATGTTTCCGAAGTGTCAATGGAAACTCAATGCCCTTAAAGGGTCCAGCTGTTAGATGTTTTGTCCATGAACTCTTAACTCCATCGTAGTCATCCATTACCCATATTTCAAATAATCTTGAACGCTCTTCGTAACTAGTGCAATAATAAGTGATGGATTCATTATACAGAAAAATACCATCAAGCTTAAAACCAGATTCTCTCCGAGAAGGCAATTCTATCCTATCGAATATCTCATCACCTAAATTAAATGAACATATGTATTCCTCGTCATCGCTTGACAACCAATAACAAAATCCTTTCAAGTACACTGAACAAGAATAGGGATAGCTATACAATGATAGTATTTTACTTGATATATTTATCTTAATCTCTTTCCAAGAGTTAGCAGTTATTGTGTATACCTCAGCCGTGTGAGGAAGAGCAGTATGTTCAATATATGTTTCTTCACCATCTGAATACTCGCAATCATAATTTTCTATAATTCGCACAACCTTGTATTCTTTAGCTTTACAATCATAGCCAAATCCCAATCCTTTAACGGTCGTTTCCAATCCAAATTTTCCTTTTCCACTGGGAAGGGGTAGAAGAAGGCGTGAATTGGGAAGTTGACTGAATTCCCCCGTTGCTGGATTGCACAAAAAAAAATATTCCCCTACTGTTACACAGACGATCCCATTGCAATAACCGTGAATCTCTACTTCATGATGGTCTTCCCATTGCAATAACGGTACATTAGTTAGGTCCTCAACATCATAATGAAGGTTGCTCTCATCACCATCAATGGAAAAATTAATCATGGACCAGAAAAATTCTCGTTTCCAACTGTCGTAAGGGAAAATGGGCGTCTGAGAACGGTGCAGAAGAATACACGTGGAGGATGATAGTTTGTTGTCCACGGAATTGTTGAGGTGTTTGGCCACAAAACGAGGACTATTGATGAGGGTGCACCAAGACTTGCGTATGCATTTGAATCGCATCAGAGACTTGGGCGGCAACCTGGACAGGATTTCGACCATCCTATCTTCAAGAGCTTCACTTCCATGCCCCTGAGACATTTTGGCAGTTTTGTTCCACAAGAATTGTTCTCACGTATATATACAGAGGAAAGAACACCACGAGTTTGAGAGCAAAACTAAATCAAACTCCAAATCCCTATGGCCTGGTAAGTCAAGGTTCAATTAATAAACATACTACCACATAAGATGCCAAAGTGCAACAGTACTAAATAAACTTGGAGTTCCACAACCACAACATATTTAGCTATCAAGGAAAACCCCCCGGGGGGGGGGGGGGGGATCCAGTCAGTTTCGAGTTTTATGGAGAATCATATGTTCACATTTTTATATTTTTAGATTTTTTTATTGATACCAAAATAACCATTCAAATTTTTACCTTTTTTGTCTAAGGTTAAATTGATGATAAGGTGAGCATGATATTCGCATATAGGTCAGCGTGTAACATCACATGATTTTAATTAACGTAGGAAAATTCATATATTACACAAGTTTTAATTAATTAAGCCAATTTTTTTTTCATTAGAAATACTAGATGTGGCATTCGTATCTTGTTTTCTGTGTTCATGTCATTTTTGTGACATATCTAATAGCTTAACGGTTGTGTCGTGTAACACTGTTAAAATAAATAGGTAATGTGACCCGTCCCTTTACCCTTAAAGAAAATATTTATTAAATCAATAAATAATCAAATGAAAAACATATTACTAAATTAGTATCTACATACCACATTGTCACATAAATATTACCTCAAAACATAAAAACTTATTTGTCTTTCAAGTATCACATAGACCAAAATAAGAGCCTAATCGAAAAAACATTATTACATTACTACAAAATATCAAATGTTCAGGGATATGCACAATTATTGTTCTAAAAATCCCCAAGTAGCGCCATCTAGGCCTCGCCTAGGTGCTAGGTGGCTAGCCACCACCCCGAGTAATACCTAGGCACTTGAAAATTAAGAAAGAGCGCCCAGACCTACTGAGGCACTCGCCTAGACCGCCTAGGCACTCACCTAAGTTGTGACTCACTTAGACAGAAACTAGATAGCTTTGCATTTTATTTTTCTTAATAAATTGTAAGAGACTTGTTGAATACTTAAATGAACACACATTATATGCTTGTTCCCCATTTTTTCATTATGTTCCAATACTTCATAATATATATGTCATTCTATTTTGTAGTTTATGATGAAATTATATATATTTTAAGTTTAAATAGATATTTATTTACATGAAACATAATGCATTTACCTAGTCCGCCTAGATGCCCGCCTAAGCCCTGCCTAGCCGCTTAGGTGCTAGGCCCCAGCCCGTTGCCCGACTACCGCCTAGCGTCTTTTAGAACCTTGTGCACAATAAAGGAAGTCGAGCCCTTGAGTTTTCTGCATCCGCTTAAATATCATGTTTTAAAAAAAAATTGAAAAATGAAATCCAATGAGAAGAATAGAGTGTAAACAACAATCAATGGTTAAATATAAATCTAGGGTTTATGGATAATTGTGTCACATTTCGAAGTTGAGCCCTGCATGAAAGCTGTAAAACTTGTCATTACGAGTGATTGTATTTTTTTTAATTTTTTACATTTTCACACTTTTACATTAATTTTTATTAATTTTGTGCTCAAACAAAGAAACTATTCATGACGTTTTGGAGGGTTTTAAAAATCTAAACGATAACGTAACCATTGTCTAAGCTTAGAGGATGCAGTCACAAGCGTTTATATATTCTTTCACATTTTTCAACTTGTACATTAATTATTATGAATTTTTATTTATTTGTATCTCCCCTAAAAACATAATTTTTGAGGGTTTGTATAGTTTTAAAAATTCAAATGACGATGTACCCATCGTCAAAGTACAAAGGATGCGATCACGAGTGTTTGCATTTTTTTCACATTTTTCACACTTGTAAATGAATTATTATGATTTTTTTTTACGTGCTTTGGTAAGTTTAAATTGCTTTGTATCTTTAATTTGTTTGGAAAAAATTTAATGTCACCCACTTTTCTTCCATAAATACCATCAAACACCAACACCACATCCACAAACACCTTAACGCAGCTTCCCATGCACCCCCAATTTTGTACTTCAATAGAGCAGTTCTAGCTTGGAAGGTAAGGGGAACAAATATTGCCCAAAACTCAAAAACACTGCTCCACCGCCTAAAAGTTGAAGGGCAATTAGTAGGTCCTCATATACCCAACTTAGGCCATCTCCAATGAAGGAGGGCCAGATAGCTCATTCTAGCCCTATAGCCCTCCAAGAAATTAATATTTTAAGGAACAGTGTCAGGCCATATTTCTTACCATCTCCAACCGAGAGGCCAGAGGGTCATAAGTCAAACATAGCCCTGTGACAAAAAAAAACATCTCCAACCGAGGGGGCCAAAGGGCCATAGAGCCAAACATAATTTATTATTTTAATTGAATTAATATGGTTACTTAAATAAAACCACCTCAATAATTTTTCGAGATGGAATGTCAAGAATTTGAGTTGGAATCTCAACAATTTTACGTCTCGGATTTCAAGTGTCATGTGTCGATCTGTGAGTAACTTTGCAGAGTTGTTGTCGATAAGGAATCTCAATAATTTTACGTCTCAAGCTTTGAGGGCCACGTGTTGATCTATGAGTAACTTTGCAAATTTCTTGTCAATATGTAATCTCAATAATTTTTCAGATAGGATTTCATGTGCCACGTGTCAAGATGTAATTGGTTGTCGGAATTTTAGATAAGATTTTAATATGCATGACACTTCTTATCTTCAGCTTCCAATGTCCATAATTAGGGTGGATATTGGCCTATAATTGACACACCTTCAGCTTTGCCCTCTCCAATATATCTTTCAATTCAATCTCTTTCAGTTCCAATTTGCAATGAATTCCAACTCTGGAATTGGAAGATAAATGGGAGTAAATGAGACGAGAATATGAGAAGTCCGATGAAGAAGATGAAGCATGGTGCAATGCACCATATACGGCAACCATGGCTAAGGTCATGGCGTGTAAGGCAACTGAAGAACAACCTCAATGCGATGGCTCTATTGCTGGTCATAGCTACAAGCCACGAAATAAAGAGATGGCACATCAAAATCTAATAAACAATTACTTCAACCCCAACTCAGTGTACAACGAAAAGGATTTTAAAAGTCGCTTCCAGATGAGGCGTCATATTTTCAAGTGTTTACTTCATCATGTCTAACATATCAATCAATACTTTCGACATAAACTGGATAGATCAGGGCGCCCTGGCTTCTCACCTCATCAGAAGGTTACTATTGCACTCCAAATGTTGGCCTAAGCCTCTCTAGCTGATGTGATGGATGATACATATGTTATGTCTGAGTTTTCATGCCTTGATAATCTTGCTGCATTCTGTCACACAGTTGTTCAACTTTACAAAGAGAAGTACCTCTGTTAACCAAATCAAGCAGATCTAGATCAACTCTTTCGCAAAGCTGAAGATCATGGCTTTCCAAGCATGATATGGTCATTAGATTGCATGCATCGGCATTGGCAATGTTAAATGAGCAAGGGGGTCATAGAAACTTCTTTTTGAATGACTCCACTCAAAGTTGTTTGGAAGCATATGCTCCTATTAACTTTACACAGGACACACAAAAGAAGTACTTTGATCCTATTAGATGGGGAAGGGTGAAGAAGCTAGGACAGAAGGGTAGAGTTCAAGAAAGTAGAATGTGTTTAGGAACGTGGAATATAGGAAACTTGAGGAGAAGGAGAAGATAAGTATTATGTGCCTACAAGAAACTAAGTGGGTTGGTCTTAAGGCAAAGGATCTAGAAAACTCAGGTTTTAAACTTTGGTATTCGGGCACAAATAGAATGAGAAATGATGTTGGCATCATCGTGGACAAGAACTTGACACAAGATGTTGTAGATGTCTAAATGGTAGGAGATAGAATTATGGCAATCAAGATTGTAATAGTACAAGAACTCATCAATGTGATTAGTGCATACATACCTCAAGTAGGGTTGGATACAAGTTTGAAGGAGAAATTTTAGGAAGATCTTGGAGACTTGGTGCAAGGAATTGCTCAGACGGAGAAGGTATTTATAGAAGGAGATTTAAATAAACATGTGGGTAAGAAGACAGGCAACTACGGAGGTTTTTATGGTGGCCATGGTTTTGGGGAGAAAAACGAGGATGGGGAAGCCAACTTGGATTTTACAATGGCATATGATCTCTTCTTAGCCAACACCTTCTTTAAGAAGAGAGAAGAACATGTGATCACCTACATGAATGGGTCGGCAAAAACATAAATAGATTTTCTTCTAATGAGGAAAGGAGATCGTATAACTTGTAAGGATTGCAAAGTTATACCGGGAGAAAGCTTGGCTAATCAACATTGCTTGTTGGTGATGGATGTACATATCAAAAGAGCGAGAAAAAAGAACAAGACCTGGAAGTGCCCAAGGACTAGATGGTGGAATCTAAAAGAAGAAAAACAAACCATTTTCAAAGAGAAAGTAATCACCCAATGTGTGTGGGATAGAAAGGGGAAAGCTAGCCAAATGTGGGATTCCATGGCTAGTTGTATCCCAAAAGTAGCAAAAGAGGTATTAGGAGAGTCCAAGGGCTTTGCTCCATACCAAAAGGAATCTTGGTGGTGGAATAAGGAGGTACAAACAAAGGTAAAGGCTAAGAAGGAATGTTGTAAAACCCTATACAACTTAAATCCGTTATTGCCCTGGATTTGCCATTGGGACACCAACTTAAATCTGTCCCATCATAAGCTAAAAAGCAGTCTTTTGCATAAAAATTGATACGTGTTTGTTCCAATTTTAATAAATTTTTTGAATTTTGTATTATGAATAGGTTGTACTTAGGTATGCAACATCAATTTTGTCTAATATAGGTTATTGTCCACCTGATTACTCCGATTGAGGAAGAAAAGATGGGGCCTTACTAGAACGTCATGTTTGATGATGTTAAGGTTGGTAGGGATGCAACACCAGAAGACGAAAGTAAAGGTGTTGCAAATGCTGATCACAACTCCGAGGTCACTCGTTTACTCGAACTGAAAGGGAAGGTGAAGAAGGGATACCACACATACGTGGGAGCGTTGCCATCATCGTCCCGGCCAACGGTGAGTACATAAATCCCAGTAAATTGTAGTTTCAATTTAGACTAATGTACTGTCTTTGGATGGAGATTGGTTTTGGTGGACTTATGATGTGAAATCATTATTTTTTATACGTAGGTGTTTGAGTTTGTTTCTAAGCCATAGTTTAAAGATTTTCAGTGACGATGGATGTCGGGTTTAGGACAGTTGTAGAGACATTAAAGGATCAATGTGGCCACATGAAGTTAGCTGTCGAGCTTGAGCGTCACCGAGGCGACGCAGATGGAAAATCGTTTGACAAGCCCCCAACCCTTGATAAGTCAATAGGCTCAGGGTGAGACATAGATAATTTACTCGAGGATGAGAAGGTTGACAGTTCCCCTAAATATCCACCAGGTTATGAAAATCTCACTGCACTTTCCCCTCAACCTGAAACCTTTACTGGCGAAAGGAAATCGCTTGAGGGAAAAGACATAATCAAAGGGATATCATGCTACAAATTTGCCTACTTTTGATGTCAACTTGCTAAAGATAGTTGAGGTCCAAAATGTAAACGATGTCACCCAATCATTCTCTATCTTCAAGAGGAAAATGAGGACACATAGGTCAGCGAACATAGCACCCACATTAAAGAAGGTGTCGACGTGATTGAGGCAGTTAGTCTATCTAATTTGGAGCCCCTTCTTGGTAAGGGAATGCAGCATAAGCGGAAAGAAATGCCACTGGTGCACCCTTTCACCCCTCTCAAATCCTACAAAAGAAGGAAAGTTGGAGATAGTCATTCTACTGAGGATTTTGTTGTTGACCTAGATCCCATGAGAATCATCCCAAAGTCAAATGTGGAGGTTTTTGTTGACATCTTGACGCATTGGTGGGTTCGCCTAGGTAAGTTAACTTTCTATCGTCATTCAGACAATTGGATATAAACTCGATGTCCATATATTCATAACAACCTATGGTTTTTGTTTTTGTGTACCAGCGATAGACTAGACCTATATGGATTGGCTATTGTGGGTCATGATTTTTTTAACCAAACTCATCCAATCTGAGGGTACTCTAAACAACAATGTAAGTAATTGTTTTTCATTTGTAACTTGTTTCTGTTTACCACATTATAAGTGAGTACAAGATTTTAATTTTGGCTTTTCCAATGCATTTGACCTTGGATTTAGCACATCAATGTCAACTTTTACCTTCTGAGGAAGCATTCGATAGAGCGTCCTACAAATTTAGGGGCGCGGTGGACAACTGCTGACTTTTATTTCTGGGTAAGTGTTATGTTATTATTGTTACCCTCAAATCCATGTACTTATGCTCATAATACAGTTTTGCACCCAATTTACAAATAGGCACAAATGTCCTCAGTTTTTGTTTTATGTGGGAAAATCTGAAATTGTGTTGCAACGCATTGGTGCAAGAAAGTATGAAACAAGAATATGCACAATATGAGACCCTTGGTGGGAAAGGTAAGTCCAAGGCAAAAGAAGCTCTGATTTTTATACCTTCGAAGCCCTTGATAAAGGTCATGTCAACCGATGCCAGTGCAATTCCACACACGGTGCATGGAATGATGTTGACCAAGTATTCGTCCCATGTCATGTGAATGACGACCTTAGATGTTGGTTGATGTCCATCTTCTATGTTGCACAATCATGATTTACTATTCACATCTGCCAAGATCGGGGTGGGCAAAAATAAAGAAACAACTTGCACATATGCATTTTGTAATACCTCAACTTTTAAAAGGGACGGGATTCCAAATTGCACGAAGCAATTTAAAGCTAACCTCGAAAGCAATGGACAAACCGTTTGAGATTCAGATGAAGGCTAACTACGGTCAACAGAACAACAGGTACGTTTTTTTTTGTACTTATCTCAAACTTAATTGTAAATGCCTTAAATATCAAATGTTTGTAACCATGAGTTATTATTTTCTGATAGTGCAAACTACAGAGTTTTCTTACTCAAATTTGCTGACTTCATATCATCGGGCTTGGACATTGACCATATACAACATGAGAACATGCCTTTTTTCATACTTAAGCTTGCCATTGAGATCATCAGAGGTCGTGCATTTGTCTGAATCATTATGTGGACACCATTTATTTCAATACTTTTATTGTTATAACCAAACAATTGAGTTACCATTCAAATCATAATTTGAGTACTTAGTATGTAATTGTAATTTCAGTCGCATTGCCATTGCATTGTTTCAGTATTCATTATGTATTCTTAATTTTATTACATAGCTATTTAGGGCCTTTTGTTGTCATTGGTTGTAATTAGCGTATTAGTGTAATTTTAGTACACTTTGCAATGACATGGTTTCAGTATTGAGCATGTTATTTTTATTTTATTACTTAGCAATCAAGGGCCTTATGTTGGCATTTCTACTTCTAAGGCTTCATGATGCTGCAACCTATGTGCATGTCTTGTTCATGGCATGTGCATAACGTGTACATGTGATGTGCGTGACTTGAAGATCAAATGCCTAGTACCAGTTATTATATTGTATGTAAAAAAGCAACATCGGAAATGATAGTGGAATTCCATTAATATACATAGATAGCACTGAACTAATTAAACATTAAGGTCCTTCTTATGACAAACTACACGCGAAATGTCAAAATATAACAAAATTTGAAGGGCCCAAAAAAGAGTTCAAATTAAATTATCCCTAGCAAATGGCCCCAATGGCAAGTGCCTTGTAGTAGTCAACGATCGCCCACTTCCCGTTGACATCCATTTTGATTGCAAAGCAGCGAAATATCTCAAACCCCTCACTGAATCCCGACCGAAAGCCCTTTTTGTATTGCTCGCCCAATGCGTGTTTATATGCTTCGAATGACATGAACATCTAGATTTCTTTTGCCGTTAACATCTCCGCAGGTTGACGAGCCCTTTTCAATTACGTCTTCAAGGATGTGATGTTCTTCGCATGATCTTCCTTGTGCTTAATAATCCTCCCTACAATTGATGTTCGAACGAGCTTTGTCTTTCGTCTAGGGGAAGAGGGAAGTGAGCATGAGTGAGAACAGGAAGAAGAAGATTTATAGGGGGAGGTGCGAAGGTAGCAAGGCTGGGAATAGGAAGATGAAGGTTTCATTGCTTGACTGTGGTATATATTTCTTCCTTAAAGGGATGAGAGAATGAGGTGTTTTGTGTTTCCTTTCATACACACAAAATCACTAAAATGAAAGGACAATTAAATTAAAAAAAAATGAGATATGTTTTGTATGTTTCCCAAAATTCAAAATTAAGCCCCAAAGTTTGACGATGGTTTGAATTTCCTGTCTGGGAAAATTGTGAAAATTTAGTATTTGTAATTTTTGTGCACATACTATGCACGTTCCGTGCACAGTACATACAAGTTTTCCATGCATGTACCATACACGCAGTATGCACATAGTATAGACACTGTGCACAATGTATGCACATGATATGTACAAGTTGTCTAGGTAGAATTTCATATAGTTTCTTTAGTTCTATAGTTTTTGTCAAAAATTTCTTTAGTTCTTTTAAGGATAATTGAAAGCATGGTACATTAAATGGCAAAAAATAAAAGTGGAAATAGTCGTTAATCCCATTTCATTACAGTGAGTGGCAATCCATATTACATCAAAGTGATCAAAAGTATTATCTTGATGCATCAATGTCCCAATTTAACAAGAAGGACAATGATGTAGCAAGTTGAGAAGGTCTTTGTAAGTTTCAACTTTGGAAGACTACATAAAAAAGGGACCTTTACGCTCTACAAAAAAAGATGGCCAATGCCACACCTAGAACAAACGCCTAGGAATGAAGATGCGTTTTTCGGTCACGTCGACATCAAGCCAATCCTTGTTGGCCTTGGCACCACTGTGAAGATTGGCGTACGCCCAAAACAACTCAACTTCTCCCTTCATCTCAAGCTCCTTGGAGACCTTGAACTGGCTAACATTATCCTCATATAAACAGTGTTTCAGGAGTCTGACCTTGAAGCGGTTCCTCCAAGCTCGGAGTCTATGGTCATCCTTGATAGACTTCAATAGCTCAATTCTTGCCATACGTACCTCTTTTTCCTTTTCAATGTCGGCGATCAAAGTCTTGAAAAATGCGGCATGTTCCCTAGTCACGAGGTTTGCCGCATTAAAATTGAAGTTGCTAGTGATTTCGCTCTAGTGGTCGGATTCCCCGATTGATGTCGTATAATCAAACATTATTGAACATTGCAGGTTTGGAGGCTGATTATGTGATGAAGTTTGCAATGTGTTAGTGTTAGAATGTGTGTGTGTGTGTGCACATGTGTGGAGTTAGTAATGTGAAATGTTGTGGTTGAATAGGTGATTGCCTATGAAATAGGCAAAATATTGGCGCCAAGAAATTGTTCTAGTTCCCTAGAGAAAGGATGGATACATGGCGCCAAAAAATACCTTGGTTGGATACTTTCCACAATTTTTTAACAAAAAATGTGATAAAGAGCAATGTATTGTACGCTTTGGGATTCTCCTCAAGAATTGGCACCAAAAGGAATGATACTTACCCCATTATTTTAAGGTTTCTTTTATTGGAAAAGGCACCATGCTTATAGTTCCGTAAATCCCAACCTAAAAAGTGGAAATTGGTTAGCAAAATTGGGATTTGATGGTTTGTTTGTAAATGTATTAGTTGGCATCATAATCTTATTTATAAGACATGGTAAATGAGTTGTACATGTGTTGTACATGACCTCACCTTTATGTCTTGTCTTAACCTACTTAAGGTGTGCATACCATGTAAATGTTTAAGATGTTCTTTCTTCTCATGTCAACTCATAAATGTTTAATAATAATATGTTACAAGAAAAAAAAAAAAAAAGAGGTTATAATTAGGGTTTTATTCGGCCACTTAATTTGACCCAATGGGTTTTCATCCAGATCATGGTAGACTTGTATAAATACCCTTTTTTCACACGGACCCCATCCCCATTCAATCTGGGTTATAAACATAACAACTGAATATCCTTCTTATTTGCACAACAAATGCACGACTCAATGCATGCACAGTATATGTACAACCCATGCACAAGGAGTTGCTTCTACCATTTTTAAAAAACAAACATTTTAATCCAAAAATACCATGACCTGCAGAATACATCCACATTATAGGGCACCATATGCAATGGAAACAATCATGTGGTGTTGGGGATATCAACAAGTTCGTTGGTTATGACCAAGCTTCTGGTGACACTTGCATTTCCAATAGATTATATGTTCTCCTTGGGACTTGATACGCTGCTTCTTGGGTCTCCCGACCAGTACCTTCCTTGTTGAAGGTAGGACTAATGTGCATTCGGCTACAGTTTTGCGTTCCATTGCAGAGCGGGGAAACCAAGTATATGGAATCAAAATAGGTTGCCTTTCACTCTATATTCCTTTAGTAGGTCAAAGCCAACTCAATAAAGTTGCAGCTTGCAAATAAGTAAGCTGCAATGGCATGTTTGTAGGGCAATTGCTCAAGATCGAATTTTCAGCAAGTGCAAGTCTTGTTACATATATCAACCACGGCTTCACTGTCTGTGTGGTAAACATGAAACTCGGTGTCAGTTACTTTATGGACACACATATGCCTTGCATCCTGTACCCTTTTTCTTTTCTTTTTTTGTCACCGACTCCGGGGCACGTGGTAGTGAACACACATACTATATCATGCCTTTGTCAAAACTATTTTTGCAACACCACCTAATGAAATCGATCAAGTAAAGTATGGGCAGCCCCTTTGCCATATGCAACATCGCATTAATGCTCTCAGTAATATTAGTGGTCATTACATTGTACCTCTTCCCATTCATTCGAGCCCCAACAACTTCTCCACACCCACATCATTTAGGTACTTTGCTACCAAGTCTCTGATCTTGACGAAGTGTGTGGCGAACTCGGCCTGAGAATAGGATTTCGTTGCCTTGTGGTAGTGGTAGAAAAAGTTGTCCTTCTTTTTTAGGCGAAACTTGGCCTTGATATTCCCTTTCAAGTGATACATGTATAAACATGTTAATCTTTTTTGAAAACCTTATTGACCACGTTTGCAATGCTTGTGTTGCAGTCCGAAATTATAACCAAATTCAGTACATCCCCAATCATTCCATGGAGTTGCTTGAAAAATCACTCCCAGCAATCATCGTTCTTTGTGTAGCCTATGCTGAAAGCCAAAGGGTAGATGTTGCGGTAACAGTTGAACGATGTCGCGACTGAAAGGACACCTTTGCACTTTGAATTCAAGTGAGATGCATCAACCGTAGTAACTATCCGCATCCATAACAAGAAAAACTAACTGATGCACCAATTGCAAAGAAAAAGTACCAAAAACAATGGTCTCCATCAGTGAGGATGGTTGTCTTGCTGCCCAGATTTAGCCTCTCAAATTTGGCACAATAGGCAGGAAGATTGGCATATAAGTCCTTAGGTGAATCGCATCTTGATGACAATGCCAATCCTCTAGCCTGAGATGCTGACTATTGTGACCCCGAGACTGGTTTTAACATCTTGCACAACATCTTTGGTGTTGTACACCATATCGGGATCATTGAACATTTCCCTCATCATGTGGGAGACTTCATCTTGGACAATCCTAAACTCTTCATTACATTTCCGGTATCCGAAAATCCTCCATGGACATCGGACATTCTTACACTTGACAATGAGACACCCCTTCAAAGATGTATTGACAGGGTATTGAAAATTCCTTTTAATCGATTTCAATCGAAACCTTTTCAACAGATCTTGCTTGTCGACAATAAGGTCATCATTAGATTAATCAAGGGCTTATATGAAAAAGGACATCACGTCCTCAAAATAAAGACTTTAAGAGAGCAGTTATGCCTACGGTAGAAGGTTTAACTTGATTATATTAAATGAGTAAAAACTTATAAGGTTTTTAAGAAGGGAATTTCCAAAAAATAAAAATAAAAACATAAGGGTATTGATAAATTATTAATTAACTCCAAAAAGATAGTTATAGTATACTTTCAAAAACATTACAAAATGTGGAAATCACAAAAAATAAAGGTTTCAAAAACATTACAAAATGTGGAAATCATAAAAACTAATGGTAGCCCTTGATAAGCAAACATACTACAAAGACCACAAAGCACATTAAATTTAAAGGAGAAAAATGAAACTTTGCCCTCAACTCACTTGATCGGAACAATACTTTCCACATAACTAAGAGCCTCAAAATCAATAACCTCATTGATAATAGGAGGAATATGAAGATACTTGAGATTTCCGATACTAGAATTATAAGAGATGGCTCTTCCATTGGAGGCAAGCATAAGAAGCTCGTCACATTTCCAAAGTGTCAATGGATACTCAATGCCTTTAACGGGTCCAACGGTTAGGAGTTTTGTCCATGAACTCTTAATTCCATCATAATCGTCCATTACCCATATTTCAAATAATTTAGAATCCTCAATTGGATCATAATGAGAGCAATAAGAAGTAATGGATTCATTATACAGAAAAAGATCATAAAACCTAAAACTGGATTCTCTCCTAGAAGGCAATTGTATTCTATGAAATATCTCATCAGCTAAATCAAATGAAAGTATGTATTCATCGCCATCGCTTGCAAACCAATAACAAAATCCCTTCAAGTACACTGAACAAGAACTGGGATAGGTTTTAGTTGATACATCAATCTTAATCTCCTTCCAAGAGTTAGCAGCTATGGTGTATACCTCAGCCGTGTGAGGAAGAGGAATACTATGATAAAATGTTCGCTCATCATCTGAATACTCACAATTTTCTATAATTTGCACAACCTTGTATTCTTTAGCTTTGCAATCATAACCAAATCCCAATCCTCCAAAAATCGTCTCCAATTGGAATTTTTCCTTGGGAAGGGGTACAAGAAGGCATGAATCGGGAAGTTGCCTGAATTCCCCGGTTCCAGGATTGCATAGAATAATAACAGTTTTCCCTGCTATTACACAGACAATCCCATTGCAATAACCGTGAATCTGTACAGGATGATGATCTTCTAATGGAAACGGTATGTTTAGGTCCTCAACATCATAGTGATGGTTGTGCTCATCACTATAAATGGAAAGATAAATCATGGACCATAAAATTTCATATTTCCAACTTTTGTCTGGGAAAACCGGCATCTGAGAACGGTTGAGAAGGATACAAGTGGAGGATGAGAGTTTGTTGTCTACGGAATTGCTGAGGTGTTTGGCAACAAAGCTTGAACTATTTATAAGAGTGCACCAAGACTTGCGTGTGCATTTGAATCGCATCAGAGACTTGGGTGGCAACCTTGATAGGATTTCGACCACCTTATCTTCAGGAGTTTCGCTTTCACGCACATGGAACATTTCAAAAGTTTTGTTCCCCAGGAATTCTTTACACGTATATATACACAGGAATGAGCACCAATAGTTTGAGAGACAAACTAAATCAAACTCGAGGTTCAATTACTAAACATATTACCACACAAGATACCAAAATCCAACAGCTTTAAATAAAATTGGATTTCCCCAACCACAACTTATATAGCTATCAAAGAAAACAAGGAGATCCAATCAGTTTCGAGTTTTTCGGAGGATCATTCGTTCAAATTTTAGTATTTTAATATTTTTATTGATACAAAATGAGAAATTTTATTCAAACCCTACTTATGTATCTCTACACCCAACTTATAAATTTTCTTCACCAAACTTCCAGCTTTACCCTTAGGTAATAGCTGAGAAAATTTGGATTAGACCTAAAACCCACGAACATGAAAAAAATTCTTTATTCTTATCTCTACACCCCCTCCATACATTCCGGTGAACCTAGCCCAAGAGCCGGCGACAATTCCTCGACGTTTTCGACAGCCACCATACCTCTCCACTGTGATCATAAAGTAAATCAAGCATGGGGATGGGAAGCATTTGTGCAAGAAGAGGTAAACCTGCTGCTAGTGCTAAATTTCACATATCAAACAGCAATGGAAGATTCATAAAGGCTAGGTATGATGATGATTATTATATTGAACAAAATGAGAAGATCTTGACTCCAGACAATAAATTTTCTCTGCAAATACTCTTCGTCTGAGATCCTTGAAAAACAAGGGTGAGATAGAAGTTAAGCATATTCATGAACAAGAGTTGATTGAATCCCCAAAAACCGAAGGAAATTCAAGAAACAAAAGAAAAGGAAAAAAAAAGTGAAAAGGGAATGGTGGCCGTCGACAACGTCGGTGAAAGTGTAATCGGCGTCTGAGTTGAGTTTACATGAATAAATGGATGGGTTTAGAGATAAAAATCGTGTTTTGTTGTTCATGGGTTTTGAGTTTTAATATAATTTTTTTATTCCTTATTTAAGGGCAAATTTGGAAATGTGATAGAGAAATTTTATAAGTTGGGTGTAGAGATACAACAAACGGGTTTGAATAAAATTTCCCATACAAAATTAACCAATCAAATTTTACCTTTTTAACTCTAAACTAGATTACCTAAGAAAGGAAAATTAACATGATATCCGGATATGGGCTAGTATGTAACATCACATGATTTTAATTTAACTAATTCATAGAGTTTTATTAATTAAGCCAATTTTTTCATTAGAAATACAATCACATAACCACTTTTCATCTAGGTTTACCCCAATTTTTATCTACACTCCGTTAAAATTTTAAAATTTAAACCTTTCTAAATTCACCACATTTCTTCCAAAAATACACACAAAGACCAACACCTTTCCAAAACACCCTAACATAGGGAAAGGGATCCTCTCCGAATCCCTTTCCACCTAATCCACCTAGTCCAGGATCCGGGCTGCTCAAATGTGATCCAACGGCTACAATTATGATCACTTTTAAATGGGCCTCGATTTGAATTTTATGGCTTAATTCTCATTGTATTGCATAACTGAAAATATATACAAGAAACAATCCTTGTTTCATAAGGAAACAATAAACAATAAAGAACACAAACATATATCCTTCCTAATAAAGGATTCCTAATATTTACAATATATTTCCATACCCTTTTAATTATTACTCACGGCAACACTCCCTATCAAGTTGGAGCATAGATATCACACATGCCCAACTTGACAAGTGAGTCATCAAAAGAACTGCTACACACTGCATAAGTGAGGATATATGCAAGTTGCTCTTGCGAGTTCACAAACGGTACTGACACAATCTTCTTTTCAAGTTTTTCCTTAATGAAATGGTGATCAACCTCCACATGCTTTGTTTTGTCATGTTGTATCTGCTTCTCTGCAATCTCCCGTGCGGACTTATTATTACAATACAAATTTATGGCCTCCTTGGGTTTGAAACCTAGACCCCAAAGTAACTTATACAACCAAAGAACTTCACATACTCTATGTGCCATACCTCTGAATTCGGTCTCAGCTAAAGACCTTACACCATATTTTGTTTCTTGCTCCTCCATGTGACTAGATTTCCACCAACAAACGTAAAGTATCCAGAAGTAGAGCACCTATCAATTAGATCACATGCCCATTCAACATCAGTAAATCCCTCAATTTTCAGGTGACCAGATTTTTTATACAAAATTCCTTTTCCCCGAAGACAACTTCAAATAAGATAAAATCTGCATAACATCTGCCATATGATCCACACTCGGTGAGTGCATAAACTGATTCACCACACACTGCATAGGCTCTATCCGGACGGGTATGAGCTAAATAAATTAGTCTTCCTACCATCCTTTGATATCTGCCTTTATCTACTGGTTTTTGATCAGGATAAATTCCCAAGTAATGTTTCTCTACAATGAGAGTATCCACGGGGTTTACACCGAAGCATACCTATTTCCTTCAATAAATCTAGAACATATTTTCGTTGAGACAAGATAATACCTTTGGATGAACGAGCAACTTCAACTCCAAGAAAAAACTTCTAGTCACCTAAACTCTTCATCTTAAACTCGGCAGAAAGGTTCTTCCCCAGTTTGACAATCTCATATCAATCATCACCTGTTATTATCTTATCATCTACATAAATAATCAAGGTTGTTATTTTACCGTTCCTCCACTTCACAAATAAAATATGATGAGAATTACTCTGATAATACCCATTCTTTCTCATGGCCTGGGTGAACCTCCCAAACCATGCGCGGGGGGTGATTGCTTAAGCCCATAAAGTGACTTCCGCAATCGGCACACTCTTGATTTTCTCCCGTTACTATATCCTAGAGGAAAATTCATATACACTTCTTTCTCTAGATGTCCATGAAGAAACGCATTTTTTACATCAAACTATTTCAGTGACCAATTCAAATTTATAGCTAATAAGATAAGGACTCGTACCGTGTTCATCTTAGCCATCGGAGAGAAAGTTTCCTGATAATCAATCTCGTACGTTTAAGTATACCCTTTCACCACCAATCTTGCTTTATACCTATCACGTGATCTATCAACCTTGTATTAAACTGTAAAAACTCATCGGCACCCAACTGGTTTTTTTCCTTTTGGCAGCTCAACCACTTCCCATGTATTATTTTTCTGCATTGCCCTCATCTCTTCATCCATTGCATCGGTCCATTCTCGACTTTTCAAAGCATCTTCTACTCAAGTTGGTACTTGAATTGAATCCACATTATTCACCCAAGCTTGACGTTCAGATGAAAGGTTTTTACTTGACACATAATTGGCTATTGGATACTTCACTTTTCCTTTCGGAAAGAACCTGTCAGGAGGTACACCATAATTTTGCCTTGGTGGCAATTTATATGTACTTATAACATTATTAGTTACATGAGCATCACTAATACTTACCTCAGGGATATCCAAAGAAAACGTATTGGACAGGTGATCGGATCATATTTATATATATTTTTACTTCGAATTCACTCGTCTTTTCTTAGTTAGTTCCTTATATTTTTGAGCTATTTACCTTGTTTTTATGTATTATAGGATTTGTGATACTTTTGCCATATTGTGTTTCTAGGAGCAAAAGGATAGAGGAATTGGCAGCTCAGCATCTTCCACTAAAATTCAATAAAAGAAAAGAAAGGATCAGAGTTTTTTTTTTTATGGTGATCGAGTCCAGCTAGCATTCAATTGTTTTATTAATTAATCCAAAGTGGGAGACTCACTGATGGTGGAGGCGGCTTGAAAGAACAAAAGGGAGAGCTGAGTGGGATGGCAATATTCTAATCGAAGAGGAGAAGCATAACAGCTGCTTTTGGTGAGTAAAGAAAAGAATAAAAAATTGAAGTGTTTTGCAGTTGGTGAGTAAAGAAAAGAAACAAAAAGAAATAGGTCTTTGCAGCTAGTGGAAAACGAGTGGGAAATAAAATAATAGAAGTGAGGAGGTTGGCGTGACTGCCAGATAGAATAAAATAAAAAGAAGAGCTGGAAGACAGAGGGGAAATAATAGAAAAGAAAGGGAAATAAAAGGATAGAGAGAAGTGGAGCTCGAGGGGGGATCTTGGAGAGGACGGAGAGGGCTGCCTTTGGGCAGCTCGCAGAAAGTCAGGAGAAAAGCTGCCATTTGGCAGCTTGAGCATGGGGGAGAGCAGAAAAGAATAGAGAAGAAAGAGAGCTGCCTTTGGGCAGCGTGAGAAGGGGATTGGATCAGGGAGAAGAGGGAGGTCAGCGTGAAAAATGAGACGCAGGACAGGAGGTCAGCATGAAAATGCAGTTCAGAGTCCATGCAGTTCAGAGTCCAAGCAGCAGATCCTCTTTCGGTTCAATCCTTCCAATCTTATATTTTATTTATGTTCTAATAATATGTAAATAAACTTGTTTTGGCTAGAGCTTAATTCAAAGCCATGAATATATTTGTAATATGAATTGATTACCTTCAGTTGTGATTTCTGAGTTGTGATTTAATTTGCTTAACTGCTTGATTGATAACTTATTTTTGTATGTCGATTAAGAATGCATACTTAATTTACATGCATGAATTTGATGCTAGAATATAAGTGAATTTCACCTAATCGTTATGAACTTATATTCACAAGTAGTAAAGGTTGCTAGTCACAATCACGTTAAGTAAATTCTTGGCATAAGTTTCATGCAAATCATAGTAACGAGTGCCTCGTCAATGCTTATGTTTTTCATAGAACTTAATGATTCTTGCTTGTATCTCTATTATGCAATTCATGTAGGGAACTTGTAGGGAATGTTTTGGGTTGTCGTATGCAATCATCCAACCCAATAACTTGTGGAAAAACTGAGGGTTAATTAGTGCAATTCACGGTTAATTTGGGGCGTTGAGATTTACAATTTATTGAAAGAACAACTGAAAAATCAATTTAGGTTGCATATGTGTCATGTGTGGAGAAGAACCCTCTAGCTAATCCGTCACCTATCCTTTCACCTTAATTTCATGCTTTTGTCAATTCTGTAATTTATTTAAGTTTAATTTACTTCTCGTCAAAACCAAACACCCCCCATTATTAAATTATTTTATTTAGTTAGTTTGCATTGTTGTTAGTCTTTTAATTCAATTTCCGTCCATTTAAGTTCCTAGTGTCTAATTTGATTGTTTTCATTATTTTGAGTCATTCTAAGTGTGTTTCGAGTTATTAGAGTTTTTAGCCTAGTTTTGTGTCCTTGAGTCTTGTTTAATATTTTTAACTTAATTTAGAATAGATTAGCAATCCCTCCTAATCCCCGGCCTAGAACGATACCCTACTTACATTTATACTACAATTGTCAAAAAGAGGGTTTAATTTGTGTGTTAACTTATTTTTCACATCAACAGGGCACTGTTGAGCTAGAGAGAGGGGGCAGCTTCGGCAACAATCCTACGGTTGCTTGCTTTGGCAAGCTCCAGTCTCTCGGCTTCGGCAGCAGCTGGCTAACCATCAGCACACTCCTCTTCAGTAGCACAAATACATGGATTGGCAAACTCTTCTTCAGCAAGCAGTTGCTGATCACTTGTAGCAAGTTCGGCATGAAAAGACCGAACATCAGCTGCATCACTCGGTACTGCACCGAACATCAGAAACATGTTCCGTCAACACCTGGAATGGAGCACGAAATTCTACAACCCAAGATGGCATGTGATTTATAACATACACGACATAGGTGATGGCGTCTGGCTAAAAACTCTTGGGCACAGATCCACCAATAAGTAAAGCATGAGTAGTTTCCAAAATATGATGGTTTTTTCTCCCAGCTACCCCATTTTGTTGTGGGAGTATAGGAACACATTGTCTCATGGAGAATTCCTTGATCACGAAAAAAAAAGATAGCTCGTAGTTAACATATTCTTCCTCGTTATCAAAACGAAGAACCTTAATAACGGAAGAACATTGAACAACCACCATCTGAGAGAAAGACCAAATAGTCGTACTTACATCACTTTTATGTTTTAACACATACACCCATGTCATATGAGTGCAATCATCAACAAACGTAACAAACCACTTAATGCTTGAAATGGTATTAACGGGCAAAGGCCCCCAAACATCTGAATGCAAAAGCTCAAACAGAATCAATCTTTTATTCATACTAGGAGAAAAGGAAGCATGATGACTCTTAGCAAGAATACATACTTCACAATGTAAGTCTAATTCTTTTATTTCATGAAACATACTAGGCAACATATGCCTTAAATAACCAAAAGAAACATGTCTTAACCGACGATGTAACAACCAAACTTCTTGTAGATTACTAGTACGGGATGCTCGAACTACATTAGCTCTGCCAGGAACGATGTCATCCACATAATAGAACCCCTCTCTCTTAGTGCCACACCCAATTATCTCCTTGGTCTAAATATCCTAAAGCAAACAAAAAATGGATACATAAGTACAACACAATCCAATTGCTCAGTAACTTGGGGAATAGATAATAAATGGTGAGACAATGGCGAAACAAGCAAACAGTGGTGTAGAGAAATAAATGGCGTGAAGTCCACTGTACCGGCCCCAATCGCCACGGCAGTGGTGCCATTTGTCGTGGCAACACATTTTTATGTGTCATTGTCATATACTTAAATAACATTTTATCAAACCTCAAATGATCAGTTGCTCCAGAGTTCAGAATCCAACATGTATGGTGTTCAATACCAGAGGCTAAAAGAACACGCCCATCAATACTTGTATTGGATGAGGACTCACTAGGATTGGATCGGGTCAACAAGTCTTGACTCGGATCCCCTTGAGTAGGCATGGTATCTTTGTTTCCTATTGTTGCGGCAACTACAGGTGGACGTCTCCCATTAGCTCCGGTAGCAGCCCGCTCTTTAACATGCAATTTTTTCTTCAATTCCGAGAACCATTCAGGTACTCCATGTTTTTTAAAACATGTATCTTCCGTATGACGGGTTTGCCCATAAAAGGTACACTTCAAATCATCTTTATTTTCTCGAGTGAATGGGTGAGAATCAATTGATGAAGACGGGTCATAGGGCCAGCCAGAAGAAGAAGGTCGTGACACCATAGCCACTAGGGGGTTCCTCCTTGGTTCCTAGTGGCACTACCTCCCATCATAGTAGCATGGCATTGAGCTTCCCACCTAACTACTAAAAAGACTTCCTCCAAAGATGGTAAATACTAAGTTCTCAAGATATCACTACGGACCTTGTCAAAAATATCATCAAGTCCCGCTAAAAAGGCATACACACGGTCTAGTTGAACTTCCTCTCGAAGTGTCTTCAAGTCAATATCATACTCCATCTTGATTGATCTTCTCTGATCTAGTTCTTGCCAGACAACTTTAAGATAGGCATAGTATACACCAATAGGCCGTCCTTCTTGGCAAAGTCGGAATGACTTTACCTTCAACTCATAAATCTGAGAGATATTAGACCCATCATAATACATCCTGGCAACTTCTTACCATACTTCTTTAGCGGTACAAAGATGGGTGAAAAAACCCATTATGGTAGGATCCATGGAATTAATCAACCATCCTTTCACAATTGCATACCCTGTCTCCCAAGCATCATATTCAGCACTGTCTTTTTTAGGCTCCTTCACACTCCCTGTCACAAACCCTTTCTTTCCACGCCCAGCAATATGCATCTCTAATACTTTGGACCAAAGGGGATAATTTGATCCATTAAGTTTTATGGTATTTGGTACATTTGAAGCATCACTTCGAATTACGACTGGACTCATGACTGAGTTGTGGGATGAGCCATGCGCCTCACCCCTCCAATTTCAATCCTGAACCTCCTTTGTCACCGGCCATCAATCACACACAACAGCACACAGAGCACGGCACACCAGTACAAAGCACGACAGCAACATCCAAGGGTTTGGCTTGTCCATAAACCTTGCTGCTTTCTTCCTTACGATACACAGGTAGGTTTTGTTTTTTCTTTTTTTTTTCCTAGGGTACTGTAGGCTCTTATGCCAACTTGAATTTTACGGTTTAATTCTCATTGTATTGCATAACTAAAAATATATACAAGATACAATCCTTGTTCATAAGGAAAAAATAAACAATAAAGGACATAAACATATATCCTTCCTAATAAAGGATTCCTAATAGTTACAATATATTTACATACCCTTTTAATTATTACGCACGGCAACACCTCTTGTTTGTAGCCGTTGGATCAAATTTGAATGGCCCAGATCCCAAACTAGGTGAATTAGGTGGAAAGGGATCAGGAGATGATCCCTTTCCCTAACACAGCCTCCCACGCACCCCTAATTTCTGAACTTCATATTTTATATATATATATATATA
>VIEB01000436.1:0-125071 GCA_006547085.1 Malus baccata | reverse complement strand
TATATATATATATATATATATATATATATGCAGCAGTACTAGCTAGGCATGCTCTTAATGCTAGATACCTTTGGCAGGGCATAAGTATCGTGATGATTGTTTGAATCGGTGGGGGCAGTGTTTGAACTGCTTTCAGTTGTGATCACTACAAAGCGTGACCTAAACCAATTCAATCGTCCCAGTCTTAATTTTGAAAAAAAAAAACTATTCTTATCACATTTTTCATGCCACATTACCACCTCTCAAACTGCCTCAAAAGACTACTGAAGGCCACCAACCAGGAATTGCAATTATTACCAGCGCCACAGGATCAATCTACTCTTCTGCCATCTCAGTGAGATGATCGAGGTTGCTTCTTCTCCACTGCCTATAAATAGAGCCAGAGACCTTCAAGCTCGGGATATTCGTCAAATTCAATCTCTTTGGATTATACAAAACCTTTAAGTGATTCTTCAATTAACCCAAAACTGCTTTTCAGCACAAAAACAATTGCTCTTCAGCAACCAGGTTTTCAGCTCGTCAGCTACAAACACTAAAGCCTTCATTCAAAGAAAAACCCTGCATGTGATCCCTAAGATCTCAAACTATTTTCGTTCTGCCACCACATGGTATGATTTTTGGTTGAGGTACAATTCTAGCTACCCTAATAACCTCTATGAGTCAAATGTTTTGTAACCAGTCTAGTCTGAAGACAACGATCTCAGTGGACTTCTCTAGTATTATTCTACCGTTCATGGCAGGAATCTTGCTAGAGTCTTACTACTCTACATGTCCAGACATGCAGATTGGCCCATCGGCTTTGATTTTACCTTAACGAATATTGTAATCTTGACTCAATCACGAAATGATTACGTTCCCTTCCTCTCTGTAGTTTCCATTTATATTTATTTACTTTGGGGCATAACACACAATCTCACAATGAATTTTAAGTCCTTGTTCGTTAGAGGTCGCACTTGGTGCGATGGCAAGTGCCTTCGTCCATGAGCGGTAGGTCTCGGGTTCGAGACTTAGGAGCAGCCTCTCCATAAAATGGGGGTAAGGCTAGCCGACATTCACCTCTCCCAGACCCTGCGTAAAGCGGGAGCCTTGTGCACTGGGTACGACCTTTTACCTTTTGTTCGTTCGAGGAACAGAAATAAGCCTAGTTGAATCAGTGTCCCACTCGGCTCATAATTGCTTGGTCTAGAAGTCATTTCACGTACCTCTGCACTCACTCACAAACAATTGTTGTATGTTGTCATCCTCCAATAGTGGCATGCCTATTCTCTCTTTCTCTCGAGCCATCTCGTGGCACCAAGACCAAAAACAACACTTGGGTTAAATACGTGTTAACTACCGAGTGTCCGAGCTCTATTCGAGTTTTGGCATCAACATAGTTTTTTGGCATGCCCAGTGGGATAGTGTGAAAATTTTGTATACCTAAAGTTTCCACACGTGTCTTTAGATATTGGAAACGTAGTCTTAAAGGTAGACTGAGAATCACCTCTTCTTATTCTATTAAACTAAGTTTCTGAGCAAAATATGTGGCAAGTAGAACCTCGGACGAAAGCATGACTAATAATGGCTCTGTTACTCAGTGCCCTCCGGAGAAGTCTCCTGGTTCTCAGGGAAATCAAGACCCAAATGATTTGCAAGCTACCATTTCTCGCATGCTCAAGGCCGTTGAAATCATGGCATTTGAGAATCGAAGGAGTATTAGCAAGAGTGTGCCACTAACCGCAAGCTTCAACAGAAACTGGTCATGGCATTGCCGTTATGACAGGCCAGACCAGCCGCGATAACCAATTAGGGCTTAGGGTTCATTGAATTGCCATTGTCTGAGAAACTTATCGAGTGCTCATTTGTTCCGTTCTAGTCCCGCCGAATGGATAAGCTCGTTCCTTTCTTGATTAAAAGTATTTATTTGTGCTGCCGTTTTTGGGAGGTAGTTACTCCTTTCTGGACAGACATTGAGTTTCTATAGGCAAAATTAGTCTCCTCGAGTGCTCACCGAAAGGTATCCAAGCTCTCAATGGGGGAAGCATACAAACTAGAAAGCCACAGCACCGAGAAGAGGGACGAACCCTATATTATAGAGAAATTTTATTTGGACCTAACTATCCTATCTCTACACCTAACTAAAAAAATTTCTGTAGTAAACTTTCAAGTTTGCCCTTAAATAAATAAGAATAAGTAAATAAACATTAGTGATTTTATCTCTACACCAAGGGTTTCTAGCAAGTTGACTTGTTGATGAACTTGAGAGAATAATTTGTTGTTATTTGGGTGGGTTTTGCCAGAAATAATGGAGGAGTGCACTGGTGTGCCAGTTCTGGAGTTATGGGGTGTAGAGATAAAAGCTCCAATGTTGATTTTCTTTTCTTTTCTTATTCTTATTTATTTAAGGGTAAACTTGGAAGTTTGGTAGATAAAACTTGTTCGTTAGGTGTAGAGATAATATAATTGGAGTGGTGATATTCCTACCCCGGTGTCTTATTTCCCCACCCACCATTTAATGAAAATGTTAATAACATATTTATCATTTTAAAAGAAGACTCTTAAACCCCTATTTAATTCAATATTACAATTTTGAAAAAAAAAAACAAAATATAATTTAAAATAATAAATAAATAATGATGGGTGGGGTGTGATATATTTGGTGGAAAGAGGTTGGGAAAGATTTGGGTTAGAATCGACGGAAAGGTTGGAGGAAGAAATGAGCATGTGCTAGATGAAGGGGAGAAACTTCAATGAAGAAAAAAGAGAATTGAGTGTGAGATCTGTGGTTTTGACAAAAAAGGAGGAAGATGAGTGGTTTGGGGATCCGAGGTCTCTGCAGGGCGGCGTTAGGTGTGAAGGAGATGAAAAATGTCTAGGTCTTAGGTCATGCATTTTCTTTCATTTTTTTTTCTATTTTTATTTATTTATTTATAATATTATTTGAAGATATATTAGAGTTATTTAAAAAATATGTATTATGGTTATTTTGGGAATAATGGTGGGTGGGAAAATAACATTTTACTTTTTTAATTTTCTTTGGTGGGTGGGATTATCATGTGGGTGGGAAAATAAGACATTGGGGTGGGTCTAGTAGCACTCTATAATTGAGTCCAAATAAAATTTCCCATATTTATATCATGATAACTGCTTCCACCCATTAAGGAAGTGGTTGTCACCAGTTATTGTTCAAACCATATCTGTCCTATTTCAAACTTAATTGAAATCATTAGATTCTCTCCAACATGGTTTGTAATCCGGCTATAAAACCCTAATTAAATCTAACTTTAATACAGCTCATTTTACCTATTATTGCATCCTTTGGTGTTTGATAAAAACAAGTGTATCTTGAAAAATCGTCAATAAAGAGTACAAAATAAGAATTTCCACATTTTTCTCTTGTTGGAAATGGACCAAAAAATCAGTGTGAACGATCTCTAAGAGATCACTACTTCTTTGGGCATTGATCTTGTTTGTTGAATTAGCGGTATTGCCATTAAAAAAAATCTATGAATTAGTTGATTTGGGTTAACATTTGACAACACCATCTTTTACAAGTCTCATCATTCTATCTTCTCATATATGCCCTAGTCTTCTATGCCAAGGCATGGAAGATGTATCATCAGTGAGCATTCGTTTTGAAGCAGAATGTACAACACTGAGACATTCTCGATAGTATGTGCATTCAATTTGCCAAAGATCACCATTTGGAAATTCATAGCCAATAGAATTGTTAAATTGATCCGTAAGATAAAATTTCATTTGATTGCCATCTCCATTGTAAGAGAAACCATCTTTAATAAATTGAGTCACATAAAACAAAATCCTTCCTCTTGAAGGTACATAAAGAACATTGTTCAAAGTCAAAATGTAACTAGATGACAATCTTAATTTAACAAGATCAACTGCTTCAACTAGAACTTTATTTCCATTTCCAACATAAACACTCTAGGGCTTCTTACTTGTCTCCTTCTGACTTTGAAATCCATGCAAAGAGTTTGTTATATGAATCGAACAACCAGTATTAAACCACTGTGAGTTGTATAAAAACCATGTTTGATTCAACAATTACAAAAGCGTTAAGGACTTTGTTATCTTTCTTGATTAACCATGCTTTAAAACCAGGACATCCCCTTCTCAAGTGATCAGTGGACTAACAATGGAAACATCTTTTGAAATTAGCCTTGTGTACTTTCAGACGAGTGGATGTGGAAGCACCACCAGTTTTGGCAGACAAAGTAGAGCTCTTGAATTGTTTATTGAAACCAAGTGCAGAACCTGTTGAATAAAAAACCCCGATTGTTTCTTGCCTTTGTAGTTCTCATTTCTGTTCCCAACAACGACTTTTCCCTTGCCCTTGCTGGTATTGACATGATTTGCCAATTCCAACGTCTCAGCTTTTGATTTCTTCACTTTCTCCTCTTCTTGACAGCAAATTGCAATAAGTTCATTATACTCCATGTTTGCTTTTGATTATTATAGCTCATCTTAATATGATTATATTCTCCGGACAAGGAATATAGAGCCATGTGAACAAGAAATTGATCAGTGAAGTGGTGAAGTGGCATCCCTTTCAATTTGTTATGCCATGCTACTGTGTTTGGTTTTATTTTGTTTGTCCTTCTTTTCGATGGTTCATGACAAAGAGTTTTGCTTTATCCGAGGGTGGAACAGAATCGAATATTAAAGTTTTCGGTGAATTCATTTGAAGAAAAGCAATGCTACAACAAAGTTAAGAGAATAAGCAACAACGAATCTCACTTCTTTTATTTATTATTTCAAACTAAAAACCCTTTAATATAAAGTAGAGTGAGATTACATTAACTAATTACATTCATTCCAAGATCTTCTACTTAACAAAACAACCAAGTCAAACTGTAGGAAGTACTCTTGATAAAAATAACAAATAACATAAATATAGGGAAGTAGTCAAATTTGAACAGAAGTGCCCATGGTCCGATTGGGACATATGTAACAACCCGTCCCTAAATATTTTGATTTTTATGTGAATTTACGAAAATGCCCTACGAGGTAAAAACGTTGACTTTTGTTGATTACCTTGTTGTGTCACGTAAGATCTGTTTCCTTGGCGTATTCTTATACTTATCGCTACAACACATGGGCACAAGAGGAATCGAATTTGGAGTTACAAGGAACGTTTTACAGAATCACGAACGTGCACTACCACAAAAGGGGACATCACTGACGCTTGAAAACCGACTAGAACACCAGTTAATGTCAGATATTTGGCAAAAATCCGACATTAAATTGTGCAATGTCGGATATAGTAACCAACACCAATACTACCATCACAAAAGGGTAATGACGTTGCTTAGACCCCCTTAATCCGCCACCAAGAAGACAGGTATTATAAAATTAAAATAAACAGCAGCGTCGCTTAAAAGAGACATAAAGTCTTACGTCGCTTTTAAGCGACATTAACATGAGACATTATGTCGGTTAAAACCGACATTACCTATTAAATAAATAATTAAAAATCACACATAATGTCGGTCTAAACCGACATCATGTAAGGTAAATAAATAAAATACTCTAGGTACTGTCGTCAATAAAGCGACACCACATATATTAAAAATAATAAAAATTAACGTTCTCCCTCAATTTTCAGTTATTAACAAATACACCAAACTATAGGAAAAAAATTTCAACTATATTTCATTTATAAACCAAGGCTACGATTAACAAAAACTCATAACAAATATTTTATATTGCACATAACATACAAAAAAACTTATCCGTCATAACAAACATTAAATCCGACATTACAAATTCAACATACAAAAAAAAAAAGAAATAGACTATAAATGCTAGCACAAGTGTCATACATATCCGACAAGAAAGCGAATCACATAAACTACTCAGCAGAAGCGGAGCCCGAATGTGACCCAATTCCTTGCCTGGATCCTTCTTCAGATCCTCCTTGTGATCCAAAAACCCTCCCCATGCCAACATCTAAAGGAGCACTTGCGAGCATTCCAAAAAACCTTCCAATTGGAACATCATCAGAAGAAGGCATCTCAGGTCGATATGCAGGCACTTCATATGGCGGCTGCTGCATGTATGGCATGTGTGGCTGCTGCATGTATGGCATGGGTGGCTACTGCATATATGGCATAGGCTGTGTCGAATACATCGGATGTGAAGGAAGTTGCTGATAATAGCCTGTATACGGATATACAGGTGCAACAAGAGGTTGACTTTGGGCTGACTGTTGGGTTCCTTATGGGCATGAATATGGAGGAGGCTGACTTTGGCCTGACTGCTGGGTTCCCGGGCTATAGGGTGGTGGCGGCTAAAATATTTGCAAAAACGCCGCAAATAACTGATTGTTTACTTGTTGCTGGCTGCGTGTTTCTTCAATCTTAAGCTTTAGCTCTGCCATCCGTTTAGCATTAACTTTTTCCTTCCTTCTCAATTCATTATTCTCAGTCAACAACACTGCCACTGAACTCCTGGATGATCTTCTGGAAGAATTAGAACTAGAAGCTGAACAAGATGCATACGACATCATATCCGGAGTCACACCATGTCCACTCGTACTCTATAGTGATGCTTAGGACCCATAGTCTCTACATAAACTCAGGTCCTACGGTCACCATTATCTTCTTGCTAGACTCAATCATAGTTTGAATATGCCCCTCCATAGTTGCCTTGCAATAAAAATTTTAAAAATAAAAATTCAACTACAGATAATAACAATAATATACTGCCACAAAAAAAATAACAATTAACCCAATAAGCTCAAATGTTTCATCAATCTAAGAGTTACCTTCCGAGTATGATAATAACGAAAAGATGAAATAGGATCCGCCTTCTTCTCATGCTTTTTCCACTATAATTACAAGTCAATAAAAAAAAAAAACCAACTTTCAGCAACCATCAAATTAAAACTAAATTTCTACCAATTATATACTAAATTTAAAATTATCTATAATTCTTCAAAATGTACAACCCTTACAAGTTCTGCTCGTATTCTTGCATAAGATTTTGCACCCTTTGTGTGATTCATTGTTCTCAATCATCGATTATGCTTATTTTTTGGGCAATCTCCTAAAAAAAAAAACAAATTTTGGTGCCACCAAATTCTTTGAAGCAATCTCCTGAAAAAAAATTTATTAAACATTTACCTTTGTTTTTTCCTTATTCCAATGTGTCACCAATTCAGCCCACTGTTGTGGATACACATTAGAAGGAGTCTTCCGTTGCTCCTCAACTGGTTTATCAGTATAAAAAAATTAATTTATTTCTATATTCTTTATGTGCATGCTCCGCAATATGAAGTGTCATATGATGGATCATTGGCATTTTCGGAATATCTTCTTCTTCAAAAATAATAGTTTCCTACACTCATCATAAAATTCAACCAAATTAACAATTACTATAAATATTGCCTTATTCTACACTCTTCAAGTAACAAAAAAAATTTATACCTTTATTCTTTTCCAAAAAGCTTCCCTGCCATCTTCCTTGATCTTACACCAATCACTCACCAATGGCATACTTCTACAATCTCTAACCTCTACCGCTACATGCTTTGAAAAAGCACTAGAATTTTCACTAATGCATTTCCCAGAAGCATCAAAAGAACAACATTGTTCCTTCCAATTGGGTATTGAAGGTCCCCAACCTCCTTGAGTTGTTCCTTATACATACCAAGGAACAAAAATCATTTTTCAATGTAGGTATCATACTAGCTAGAAAACAAAACCAACAACAAAAATTAATAACCATAATAAATTAAACTTCAACTTCAAAATGATAATCCATAGCAACAGCTTCAAAATGATAATCCATAGCAACAACTTCTAGAAGGGGAAGTACAAAAACTGAAAAGGGAGAAGAAATGGAAGTAAAAACGAAATTGCGAAGGAGTAGGGGAGAAAGAAATTAGGGAAGAAACGAGAGCACGGATGAAATGGTTTAAATATGGATACTGAGTTGGCGTCTGTTAAAACCGACTTTAATTCACTGACGTCGAATTAAAAAACATGTGCGTCGAAATAACTTGGACTTGGTGTTGCTTAAAACCGACACCAACTACTGACACACATCTAATCCAACCACTTCTGACAAAATTAATTAAGCTGAAAGAGGCGTCGCTTTAATTGCGCTTGGTGTCGGTTTAAACCGACACCAACTTTTGACAAAATTTATTAAACCGAAAGAGGTGTCGCTTTAATTGCACTTGGTGCCGGTTTAAACCAACACCAACTTCTGACATCTTTACTGACATATGCCCTTAGCCAACTACTTCTGACAAAATTTATTAACATTTAAGTGGCGTCGGTTGAAACCGACACTAGATTCTGACATACTATACTGACACACGCCGCATAAAATCAAACCACACGTCACATTAAATCAAACCACCAGACGCAATCATATCCCCAAACACAGTTTCACGAACTCACGTGGTGTTGGTTTAGTTGACCTTGGTGTCGATTATAACCGACACCAAGTTCTGTTTAGCTTTCCTGAGATGCACATTGCATCGAATTAAATATAATTGGCGTTGGTTAAAACCGACACTGACTAGTGGAAAACAAGCGGGAAAATTCCCTCCTAATGCATTTCAAATTATTCGCCCAATGCCGTCGCTTAAAACCGATAGGAAAATAGTTTTTAAAAATAAAAAAAATGTTTAACCCATACAAAAAAAAAATTGTTTAACCCATAAAAAACAAAAAAATAGTCTAATTAATACTTAAAACACATAAAACAATTAATGTATTTATTCCATTTCTTCATCTGCTATGTTGTCATTGGCATTGGCATGACTAGCGAACTGTGTAGACAATGGTAATAATTCATGAAAATGAGTCTCTTCTAGGCCAACCCTTGTATGGAAATTTTCATGGTTGAGTATCTGATCATCCAAATTTGGTATGGTATGGCATAATCATCAATTGCATCATTATCCTCTAATACGTCAAACAAACCCCTTGGCTGGGTTCGAACAACTACGTGCCAATCTTTTTCAATTGTGTCCTCGACGTAAAATGCTTGTTATGCTTGTGATGCTAATATGAAATGATCCTCTTTAAATCCTAATCGATTGAAGTTCACCATTGTAAATCCATATTGATCAGTCTTCGTTCCTCGAGGACTTTCACTATTAACCCATTTGCACTTAAATAACATCATAACTCGACCCCTATCTCTAGCCTCAGCATGACCACAATATTTAAACTCAAACATATCTACAACTCTGCCGTAACAATTCACTTGTCCAATTGCACCAGGAACATTTGCAGGTACCAAGACACCACAATTTTGATTCTTATGCTTATCATCCACAGATTTTATACGAAATTTGAACCCATGAACAATGTGACTTTTATATCTCCTCACAACCCCTGCTAGAATATAGCTAGCCAATGCAAGTCTTGAGATATCAACGTGTCATTAGGATGACATCTTGAATTCATCTGTAATAAAAATGAAGATAAAAGTTGACATGATAACTATAAACATGTAATAATTAAATTATAAAAATATAAATAAATAATATGACTGTTGTATCAACTCACATGTTGCTTGAACCATTCTGGAAATTCTTTCTTGCTTAGCTTCTTGATTTGTCGCATAGTTAACCTTTCTCAATGATGTTTAGTTTTCAAGATTTCCTCATGCTGCCTGGGCATTTATGTCCAAATTAAGATAATTAATTTTTCAAAGTTAAGCAAACCAATAAAACATTAAGACATATGATTAAACATTCTTACCTTCTAAATGGGTTAACTTCCTCACAATTATTTAGAATGTATCTATGACACTGATCAATAACATTTAGATCGAGCTCCACCTTTTTTCCTGAAACCATATAACATCATTTGGAGTCAAAAATTGATAACCCACCAGACACTCCACGTCCAATACCATCTTCATTTCGGCCTCTATGGGTGCGAGAAGACTCAACATCTCTAAGATACATGGAATAGAAGGACAAGTACTCATCCACCAAATATGCTTCAGCAATAGAACCTTCAGGACGACCCTTGTTACAAACATAGTGCTTCAACATTTGCAAATACCTATAATTATAAACGAAAAACAAATTATTATAATTATAAATTAAAGTTATGACTACAATTGTAAAATTTTTATTAATTACCGTTCAATTTGATACATCAATCTATATTGAATAGGCCTTGCAAGAGCTGCTTCATCTGCCAAGTGAACTGGAAGGTGCACCATTATATCAAAAAATGCAAGAGGGAATATTTTTTCAAGTTGACATAATGTCAAGGCAATTCTTGAATTCAGTTGCTTGAATCCTTCCTCAGACTCATTCTTACTACACAACTGTTTGAAAATTGCACTCAACTCTAATAATACCATAGTAATAGTTTTAGGCAAAACCGGGCGTATTGCAAGCGGGAGTAACTGCTGCATTAAAACATGGCCATCATGACTTTTCAACCCATGTATTTTTCGTTCATTCACGTGCACATATCGCGATAAATTTGATGAATATCCATCGAGGACCTGAATAGTAGACAACACTTTGCAAAACGCAATTTTTTCTATTCTTTTCAACGTGAACAAAGCTAGAGGTAGAAATGTTCTATTTCCTTCCCTATGTGGGTGTTGACTACGTCTTATGTTCAAGACTTCAAGATTTACACGTGCGGCCAATCCATCTTTAGACTTTTCTGTATCTAGCAATGTCCCCACCACACTATCACATATATTCTTCTCGATATGCATAACAACAAGATTGTGTCTAATCAACAAATACCTCCAATAAGGTAGTTCATAAAAAATAGATTTCTTCTGCCACTGACTGTTACTACTTGTACTCCTCGAAGTTCTTTTTCTGCGTTGCCCAACTGAAGCATCTTTCTTTGGTTTCTAAAAGTAAATCTCAATGTACAAAGTTCTTTGAGGTATTGTAAACCAATCCACTACCTTGGTGCACTACGATGCTCTCGACGACCATTAAAAGTTGTGGTTTGCCTTTGAAACCTATGATTATCTTCAAGAAAACGTCGATACCCCATATAACAAATCTTACGACTCGCCAGCAAGTAAATAGATTCTTTATCATGCATGCAATGTGGACAAGCTTTATAGCCATGTGTACTCCATCCTGACAACATTCCATAAGCCGAAAAATCACTTATAGTCCATAAGATGGAAACCTTCATCGTAAAACTTTGGTTGGAATACGCATCATAAGTGGGAGTGCCCACCTGCCACAACTCATTCAACTCATCAATCAATGGACGCAAGTATACATTAATCTCTTTACCAAGACTGCGCGATCCTGGTATTAATAAAAACAACAACAAATTTGGTTGCTTCATGCACATCCAAGGCAGCAAATTGTAAACAGAAAGCACCACAGGCCATGTGCTATGGTCATTCCTCATTTTCCCAAAAGGATTAAATCCATCACTGGCTAACCCTAAATGGACATTTCGAATTTCTGACGCAAAATCCGGATATAAATTATCCAAATGCTTCTATGCTAGAGAATCTGAAAGATGCCTCATAAACTCATCCTTAGGAGATTCAGTTGTGTGCCACCTCATATGTTCAGCTGTATGCTTCGACATAAAAAATCGTTGCACTTGTGGTTTTAAAGGAAAATACCACATAACCTTAGTTGCAATCTTTTTCTCGACCTATCCTCTGTGTTAGTAATTTTATATCTTGATTCACCACAAACCGAGCACACGGTCGAATCCGAAGTATCTTTCCAATAGATCATGCAATCGTTGAGACATGCATCAATTTTCACATATGTCAGACCCAAGTCATTTATAAGTTTTTTTGCCTTGTAACAGGATTCAGGCAAACAATCCCCTTCAGGCAACATTCTTTTAATTAACTCCAGTAAAGTAGTGAAGATCTTTTCTGTCATTCCCGCTAAACACTTGATCTGATAGAGTCTTACAACTGCTTCCAATTTCTTAAACTCCTTACAACCTAGCCACAAATCTTGATATGCCTTTTCAAGCAACCTAAAAAAAGTAGCAACCTAAAAAAGTCTCCACCTCTTCTGGACGCTTTTCCCCGTAGACGGCCCAACACCTTCTTCTGTTAATGGTTGGACAAATACATCATTAAGAAAATCATGCATGCCAATCACCTCATCTCCTGTTTCTTCTTCTCCAATTGCCACATTTTGTTCTCCAATGTTTTGTTTGCCATGATGTCGCCACAAAGCGTTTTGATAATCTTTATCCATATCATACAATATGAGATGTTCAACAATACTGTTCCTAACAAAAGTATATCGATTACAACATCTTTTGCAAGGACATCTAAACTTATCAGAACCAACACCATTTGCAACTGCTTGATCCAAAAAAAATTAATTCCAGCTGTGTACGCTTCAAAATTTCGAGGTATCATCAACCAACTTTTGTCCATGCTTTACCACTTTACGAGCGTAAAATATTACGTGAACACTAAGATGCCTACAATCTTTCAATCCCTATCATGTAGGCATAACTATTAGAATTTTCAATTTCTATCTTTCAACCCTCGAACTCTATCACGATTGCAATCTTTTAATTTTCAACACCTATTATAGTAAAAATAAATTAAAATAACAACAAAAAGTTTTCAAAATTATGCTCATCTAATCCATTCTAATAAATAACAACCAAAAGTTATCAAAAGGACAACAAAAACAAATTAAAATAACAAAAAAAAAAACAATTAAAGTGCAAAACAAATTAATTTAACATAATATATTCTTATGTTAGTTTAACATAAATGCTTATAAATATTATTCATTTCCATTTTCTCATAACAATTCAAGTGACAAAATTAATTAATTTGACTAAATATTTATTAATTTAACAAAAATAGTAGAAATTTATCTAAGTACTTAAATTAGAATTTTTAAATAAATAAACTTGTGTATTATACAATTTAAAAATTAAAGAATTTAGTGATAGAAACCTGAATTATGGAAGAATTCCGACGTCGATCAACTCTTTATGTACTAAACCAGCTCAAATAAAACCCCTACAAAAATAATTTGTAAATAAAAATTAAACATAAGAGGAGAAAATAAAAATATTAGAAGCAAGAATAACTTACTGTTGCGAAGAAGGAACAAATGAAGTTGGAAGAACAAATAAGAAAGGCGCAAGAGAGAGAACACGAAAAGGTTTGTAAATTGGAAGAACAAATAAGTAAAATGCAAGAGAGGAAGAAGAAAGCACCGCCGCGCAGGGGGGTAATATAAATACCATCAATCTGTCGCTTACAACTGACACTAGGTTTCAAAATATTTAAAAAACTAAAATCTATGTCGCTCATAACCGATGCAGACTTTAAAAAATTTAAAAACAATAAGGACAAGTTTGTGTGGTGTCGAAATAAGGACAAGTGTGCGTCGATTAAAACTGACGTGTCCCTGACAGTCTCGACAGTCGCATCAACGGCCTCGAAATAGGACAAGTTTGCGTTGGTTCAAACTGACGTTATGCTCTTACACTGATACTCTATGTCGCTTAAAAGCGACACCAGTGTTCAAAAATATTAAAATGTATGTTTACGTCGGTTTAAAAGCGGCACCAGTATTTAAAAATATTAAAATGTATGTTTACGTCGGTTTAAAAGCGACACCAGTATTTAAAAATATTAAAATGTATGTTTACGTCGGTTTAAAAGTGACACCAGTATTTTATGACGCTTATAAGCAACATTAAATCTGACATCATGTTCAGTTAGTGTCGCAACTGTCTTGTCTGCCACTATATTAGATTAAACCGACACCACCCACTGACACTATAAGACCATTTTGTAGCAGTGGTGTAGGGCAATTTAGTAATTTTACATAGGAAGATATCTTTTGTGTGTGTTGTTTTGTGAGCCGTGGGGTCCACACCCCAATTCCCCTTCTTCCCTATGACATCCCCTTCCCCCCATCTCTAGAACTCTTTCTCTTTCTCTTCTTTCCTCCCCGAGTGAACACTCTCAAACTCTCTCGAACTCTCGAACTCCTTGTCTCCCTCATCTCATCTTTACACTTTTTCCTCCTCGAGTCACCCTACCCCAGCGAGACTGTGATACTCTAACCCCATCATCACTAGCCATTCATGGGACATGAGACGATGAGACGAGCCCTGAGCTCGCTGGTTTTTTTCCTTACACGGTGAGTCACTATTCATCATCTCCAGCGACCTCTCACTGATGTCGACCTAGGTAAGCTTCAAAAAAAAATCTAAACCTTCTACTCTCATTCTCATGATTCATTTTTTATCATGTTTGGGTGTTTTGAACAACGATATTGCATAGAAACGGTGAAAGGAAAGTTCCTTAGATTTCCACCCACCCTTTGTAAGCATTTTCTAGACGATCCAAACCTTGGCTCAACCTCAATTTGGTATGCCCTTGTTTCTGATCTCCTAAGCTTCAATTTGACTTTTATTTCATGAAAAATAGTTATGAATCGAGCTCGAATTGAGCTCGGGGAGTTTCCCTGCCAAAATCCCAGGTCTGGCCTTCTTCTTTGTTGGGTCTGACGACCCACGAACCTAACCAGGTGGACCCAACCCACAATCCAAAATCAGCCCAAACCCAATCCAATAACCTGGCCTAAATCCATAACCCATTAACCATAACCCAAGCCCAAACCAAAAATAAGTCGAACCTAGCAGATCCGACCCGGATCCAATCCAATAACTCGGACCCAAGCCTAGTTCCACAATCGGCGCGTGGGCTACACGTGGGTACACATCATGGTTGGCATGTGGAGCACATGCGCCTCTACCGGAGGCACTATGCTCATCCACCGTCCACGGCGGCGACCATGAAGGCACTGGCAATTTTTTCGGCAACCCAACTCAACGCGTAAGGGAACCCAAGTTCCTTTCTTAGGTTTTTCGACATGTCAAATCTGAATCTGCTATCCGTTTTCCCAAATTCGGCAATTTCAGTAGAGTTTTACTAAATGATCCCTATTTGTGTTTAGGTAGGTCGATGGGAAGTGGCACCATCCTCGCTAGTTCGAATGGCTCCCGAGCAACAAAATATATGAGTGGACCCCTTCTTAACTTGCATGTTTTAATAAAATATTTGGCTTGCATTCATGAAAAACATGATTTCATGATTTTACGTTTTATGCATTATTTACAATTTATTGAAATTACGTTTTACGAAAGGGTATGAACTATTGGACTTTCGTATATGAAATTCTATGGATTTACGAATATGAATTATCATGGATTTATGAGATGTGGATTTGAGCCTTTGAGCCCCATATTGATATGAGATTTTTGAGATATGTTTTCGGTGCTTATCTAGTGGGTTGTCATACAGCACATACACACAACCAGGTATGTAGACGTCTATGGCCATAGGACACAGTTGAGGATATTTGTGACATTCCCCCAGCTTCACTGGCCCAGGGCTTGTGTCGGTGTGATATGTTACATGTATATGTTTCTTCTCTCGTGTAATCAAAGTCGTACAGCTTCACCTTCGGATGATGAACCATGATTTCTTTACTGGCATAACCTAGTGTCGTATAGCTTCACCTTTGGTGATGGTTATGCCTTCGGGCCACTATGATATCCCTAGTGAGTACATCATTGATAAGGTTTACAAATTTGCCTTTGGGGTGACTATTTCCGATACTGAGCACTATTTTACACATACATGTTTTATGAATGTTTTTCATGGCATGTTAGAGTTTTCCGAAAACCTATTATGTAGTACTATATATGTGTTTTCAAAACTGAGGGTTAGTATGTTCATAAAGAGAATGGTTTTCTTATTATTAGTTCTATTATCATAAATTTTGATCTACTCACTCTTTTCGTTTTGCTCCCCCTTTAGGATTTAGATTTGAGGCACACGATTCTGGCATCAGGGCACTTCCACTTAGGTATCTTCGAATCTTCTCAATGCATGTCTTATTCCTTTGTTCGTACCCTTTTATACTAATTCCTTCACATTTTTCTTAATTAGTTGTATGCTCTGAACATGTGTCCGCATTGGTATATTCCTTTCTAATCACATATTTTATTTGCATGCATGTTTAAAATGTTCGTCACCCTCTGGTGTCCAGTACGTGCCTATCCTGATATTTGGGGATATCGGGATTGGGGCGTGTCAACATATCTCTTTATCCATTTGAAAATTTTTCATATTAATAAACATCACAATTATTGTCCAAAAATCCCAAACTTTTAAACTGGAAAAGAATGACATGATCGTAAGTTTCGCAAATTCACTTGTTACACTTTAATAAAATTAATAGTGGATGAATGCTTCATGCTTGTTACTGAAAATGTAAAATATATACATAACTAATAGAAACTCCTATATGTCAGGAGACCTATGACCAAATAGTGATTTACAATACATAATCGTAAATTGCTACCAAAATGAGACTTGTCCTTAGACATGAATTTTTTATTGTTAAAGTCACGTTATCATGGTTTCACCAATTCACATGTAATAGTGTAACTGCACGGTATACTCTTGTCATAAATCTATTTAAAGAACCTCAATTCATTATGATATGACAGACGAAGCAAAAATTGTTCGATTACAAAACCTCAAGTAGCTCTGAAGCCTTCTCCAGGAAGAAGCAGCTTTTTCCTAGACAAAATGGAGACTTACTTTGTTCTCTCTACAGAAACAAGGGCCAGTACTAAGGATTCTCACGCTGCGAATCGGAGAGAAGGTTTCCATCAGAATCGTAAACAATTTTCCCTGAAAATTTCAGCGGACTACAACGTTCTTCCATCATGTTTTTTTTCCTTACAAACGGCTTCGTCATCATCAGTTTCATGATCTTCTTCTGCCGCTGCCTCTACTTTCCTCCAAGAAATCATCTTCGCCATTGCAACAGCTTTGCTACCGGTCTTTCTATTTAATTTAGCCACAAACTTTACGTCTTTTGACTCAGTGTCTATGATCACTTCCTCCGTTTCCTTCTCCGATTTCTTAGTAGAAGCACAAAGGAAGATAGATGGAAAATGTGGAGAAAAATGAAATGGGGATCACGAAGATAAGATGTGTAGAACAAGAGACCATAGGAAAGTTTGGTAAAGGCCTTGCCATGGTTACAATAAGGAGGTAGCTAGGAGAGGAAATTCAAGTTTAATTATTATGATTTGCATAAGCTGAGATATTTATCTAGCTAGCTCTTCGAGTCATTCTGTGATGACGTGGAATCATGTGGTTAGTCCTGTGACAAAGTGGCTCCCAACCTGGCTCACGGTGTAGTGCAGGCTCCATGGACTACTTGACCGATTGACTTAAAGTCGTCTTGAATGGTTTTCCAACTATCTTCAATTTTGTAAAATGTTTAATGGAAATGGTCCATAGGTTCTTTTTGTATGCCCTACTTTGCTTGCTTTGTATGCGAAGGAAGAAATTTTTGGAGAGGCTTCTAAGCAAAACAATAAGCTTACCGAATTAAAAGTTTGAACGGTGGTAGGCACGATACACTTACCATACGAGGGTGTTGCACATAATGTTTGTCTTATTTTATGGGGAACTTATTTGTCCTTTCATTTACAATTAACGGACGTTTACCATTCAAACAGCATAATCGAAACCGTTCGTTCTTTTTATCATCATTTAAATACCATATCTGCCAAAAAATCATTTAATTTGGATATAGTTTAATCATCCATATGTGTTAAACCATCAATGTTTTTTATAACAAGTAGCATCCTCATGTAATATAAGTCTCTCGTACATGAGAAACCGCTAGACTACCTAAAGTTCGTAATTACCAAGGAAAACACTCCAAATACCCTTTGTTTGCTCAAAATGGAGATGAAAGTGTTTAAAATTGGACTCATGCGCCGACACGAGCCTAGGCGGAATACTCTATCACCAGATGAAGTATTTTGTCGATATCAATGAATATTTCGGCAAAGGAATATACCTTCCGTTAACAGAATATGTTGACGGCGTTAGGAAATATTGTTTCACCGTGGGAGAATACAAATAGTCTTCTACCTTGCTCCGATCGCCAGAGCTGCCGTCCACCACCACCATCTAGTTCGCTAGAAACTTGGTTATTCACTGAAATGCTTCATCGAGCCATTACAGGGTCAAATCTCAACCATTTTTTACGATCTGTATGTCAAAATGAAGCTTGGAAGGAAAGGAACAAGATTATAGCTAACTCGAAGTCGAAAGGTGCATGGCCTGAAGCTGGCCTGAGAAGTTAGTCTCAAGCCGGAGTTTTGGGATTCCTTGATTCCAAGGTAGATCCGAGCACGAATTGCTCGAATCTGAGTCTAGGGATGATAGGAGTTGATTGGTTGCTGACTTCAAACGTGTCAACATCGACGAGATTAGGCCAAGAATCCTGTCGGAGTTCTGCAACTTCGCCGAAAACTACGGCCGGCTTTTCCTCCTCTATCTATGTCAAAAACTCACCATATTCAACAACTCATATTAGAATTTGAAAGTACTCAACACGAACAAGAATACTGTCGGAGTTCGAGTCACAGCCTTTGGGCTCAGTTTTTCACAAAACGAAACTCAAATTTGAGTTCGTGGTGGCGAGGGGATGAAAATGTGGTGGTTTGACAGTCCGGTTTCTCTATGAATGACGAATGCTTCGTCTGTGAGAAATTCAAGAGAGTCGAGAGAGAGAAAAAGAGTACGTGAAGGGGGAGAGAGAGGGAGGGAGGGAGGGAGGGAGAGAGAGAGAGGGAGATAGAGAGAGAGAGAGTCGGGGAGAAGGAGAGAGTGAAGTACGAGGGACAAAACAAGATGTGTCCAGACAAAGGTAAGTCATCAAAATACTTTCGACGTCCAAGTTTCAAAAAAATTTTGTTTTAGCTCCGAATTCCATTCCGCTCATGCATTCATATGGATAAGTACTATTAGAATTTTCACTTAGCCAATCAAGGCATTTTTTCCATTATATAATTTTGGGAAATAAATTACAATAAAATTAGGAACGTGTCGTAACATATAATACTTGTATCATAAGTGTATGTATATATTTTCAAAAAATACTTCCATTTTTGGTACACTTCTTAATGATTCGTTAAATTGCATGTTATTTTAAATTCGAAATGTATATTTAAAGGTAGGTGAAGCCAAGGCATTTCATGAATAGCCTCGCATAGGCAAAAGCCTTGATGTGTGAGGCAAAACCTCATGAGACTAAAAATGTTTAATATATATTATATACAATTATATATAATACAATATATCAAATTAATCAACAATCAAACATATAGAGTCAAAATCAAACATCGAGAGTCGAAATCAAACATTATAAAAGAATAATCAACAATCAAGTCATAAATTTATTCACTGCAGGTGAGAAACCCCATAACCTTAAAATTGAAAATTTGTAGGCATGGTGCTACTCGGTGGGTGGTGGGCGTGTTCCTACTCGGTGTGGTGGCATGGTGACGTCAGTTGGTAGTGTCACGCAAGTTTCGTTGTTCCGTAGAACTCAAAGAAGAAGGAAGGTCAGCAATTTCGAACTGTCTAAGAAAGAGGACGAGTTGCAAGTTTTATGAAGAAGAAAAACCTAGGCAAAACGACATCGTTTGGGTTGGGTAGTTTGAAAAAAAAAAAAACAAAAAGGAAAATCTCAAGGCACGCCTCGACTACATCTAAGCGAAGCTTCTTCCTATTAGCAGAAGCATTTTCACCACCGCCATGCCTCCAAAGGGCCCCCTAGGTGCACCCGAAGGCACGTTTTTTAAAACATTGCATATATAATACGCGTAAATACATAGTTTTCACATTTATTATGTTATTTAGACACATTTTTCAATAATAGGCATACAATTCACATATCCGATACGTATTTTTGACATATTATTGAAAAAAACAAAAATAAATTATATTAAATTTTTGAAAAATGATCGATTTTTTAAAATATCTTTTTTTTACGTACTATACTCATTTATATAAGCTATTCTATCGTTTGTCCATAGTTTTAATATGTAATGAGGAAGGGAAAATAAACTCAACTTATCCATGTTAGAGTATGGGAATGAACATGATATTGGAGCCGGTTATAGTGTGTGAATCTGATACGGAGAAGTATTGTTAATAAGCTTTAAGTAAACCTAAATCTTGCAGGATTACTAGTTCTAAGTGCAGTCCAAGTCTTATGGATTCAAGTGCATACTAGGATAGTGTTTATACACATGTTTAATACAAACTGTGATGTTTGTATTCTATGCTGATTCTAATAGAAGATTAGTTAGGAGAACATTCAGTGTATAAACGTTAATCACTGCTCTCGCAATACCCTACTCATTCTGTCAAAGTCCTATTGTTTGAGAGCACTCGTTGTATTGCAAAGAGGAGAAGGTAAACTGTTACCTTAGGCTGTCATGGCATCATCAACTTCATCTGGTGCTGCAGGTATGTTTCTTGAGATTGATGTTCTTGTGTTCGTAACTTGACAGCATGTCCGTGATCTTTGGATTATGGTGTATACATATTCCTTACATGTGGTATCCGAGCCATGGTTGATTATAGCTGTTAAGTTCGAACGTTTTGATCAAGAAAAGAAATTGTTAAAACAAGTAGGTGAATGTTACATGGGAAATTTTATTTGAACCCATATAACCTCTTATTACACCCAACTTACTCTTTACACCCATATAATTTTTAATTAAACTATTGATATCTCTTTAAACCCAAATTTACTACCTAAATCACCCTCACAACCCAATCAAATATGTAAATTTATCTTTACACCCATTCAAAAAATTAAAAACCATAAAATTCATTACACTTTTAAACTTACCGGGTTGACAATATGTAATTGTCGCCAAAGATTCATTTGCCCAATAGATTAAAAGACTACTTTTGAGTTCCTATTTCTTCTAATTTCTTGGTTCATAGCGCACAACAATGGCAACAACTCGTTTCCCCTCGTTGACAACTTTGTTGCTACTGGTCCAATACTCTTGTATATACATACCTATCTTAAAAATAGGTTCAGTAGCAGGACAAGCCAACTTCAGCACAGACCAGGCTACTCTTCAAATCCCCACCTAGGCAACCTGCCATTTCTTGTTAAGCTGGAATTCAGAAACAACAATTTTGGTAGTACCTTGCCACTGGAATTGTCTCATCTACACAGGTTGAAGTTGATTAGCTTTATTTCAACGACTTGAATCTTTAAGGAAACCATTCCAATACATATACGTATCACGTATGTGTTGGTTTTTCAGGAATTCTAATCTTGATTGGCAGTAAAGATAGGGGAGTGGTTGTTTGTGCATGCTAATGCTCTAAAAGGTCATATTGTTGTTGTTGTCTTCAACATGTCCCCTTTGACAATTTTGGCTCTAACCCTAGACAATTTAAGTGGTAGTTTACCAGACAATATTTGCCAACATCTTCCAAGCATCCGAGGGTTGCATTTGCCGCACAACCAGTTTGATGGAGGGTGAACGTAGAATAAAAACTATGGAGGGTTTGATTATTGTGTGTGTGTTTATTAATAAATTTTAATTTTATTGTTTATTTTATCTTGTACTTAATAGTAATTATGTTATAGGGTAAAAAAGAGAATTCACTTTTAAAGTTTAAGTTGGGTGTAGAAAGAGGTTATAAGGGTTCAAATAAAATTTCTCATGTTACATTCACTAAGAAATAAAGAAACACATAAGAAGATCATTTTAATAAGGCTAAATAACCAAAATGGTTCTTGAGGTTTGCATAACTTATCACTTTTGTCCCTAACATTTCAAATCAATAAAAGTGGTCCCTGAGATTGTCCATCATCCATCATTTTGGTCCTTCCATTAAAAACTCCGTCAAGTGTCTCGGAGCTCTTGGCCGGAAGTTTAGGCAATTTTCAAAGCTTTGTAACTCAATCGTTTCTTAACCAAATTTGACCCATAATATATCAAAATGAAGATAGGAAAGTGTAAAATAAGATTATACCTATTTGGAAGCCCAATGGCTGCTGGAGATGACCAGAAAATAGCCTCAAAGTTGACTGGTCCGAGGGAAAACTAGAAAACTCACCGAAAACTGGGTAAACTTTAAACGTTCATAACTTCTTCAATACTCAACGAAATCAAGTGATTCAAAAACGAAAATCATACTTCTCAATGAGACAAAGAGAATGGTATCTTTTTAGATGGCTAAATTGTCGTGGTTTGGCCAAAAAATGCTCGAAAATGGCTAACTCAAGACCAAGACAGCCACTTTCGAACCATTTTCCAGCCAAACAACGGCAAGTTAGCCATCGAAAAAAGGTACCATTCTCTTCATCTCATCGAGAAGTATGATTTTTGTTTTGAATCACTTGATTTCGTTGAGTATTGAAGAAGTTATGAACGTTTAAAGTTCACCCAGTTTCCAACGAGTTTTCCAATTTTCCTTCAGACCAATCAACTTTGAGGCTATTTTCTGGCTATCTCTGGCAACCCTTGGGCTTCCAAATTGTATAATCTTATTCTACACTTTCCTTTCTTCATTTTAATATATTAGGGTCGAATTTGGTTTAAGAAATGATTGAGTTACAAAGCCTTAAAAATTGTCCAAACTTCTGGCCAAGAGTTCCGGCACACTTAACGGAGTTTTTAACAGAATGACCAAAATGATGGACGGTGGACAATCTCAGGGACTACTTTTATCGATTTGAAATGTTAGGGACCAAAGTGATGAGTTATGCAAATCTCAAGAACCATTTTGGCTATTTAGCCTTTTAATAAAATAAATGCTTAAAGGAAAAACGACATCGTTTATTTAAAATAGCCGTTAACTTCCTTTTAAATGAAAAGTGAAATATGACCATTATCCCTTCTGGGTTTTGTTCTCTCCCTTTCACTTTTTCGCGATTATCGATCCGCAACCAGCTCAAACCAGTTTCCTAATCTACAGAGTTATGTACACTAATTTGAGTAGATTCTACATTTTAAATAATGGTATTTCTTTTAAGTTTGAAATATGCTAGGGTTAGATGGCAAGATCAAAGTAAATTGAAACCGATGATCACCATTATATTGTTGGATCTTACTGGATATTTTCATACTCAATAATTGCTTCTGCTGCTGTTGATTGATCATACTAAAAGAATCTACTTGTAACCAAAATTTAAAATGGAAGCAGATACATGTGATGAAGAAAATATTGGCATCATTTGGACATGAACATGTCTGCTGAATTCATAATGAGTTGTTTATTCTATATGTGTCTTCTTTATAAGACTATGTATGATAAGAATGATTCATCATGTATGATTTGGAGTGAAATAGATAGAAATCATGAATCTTACAAGATTCATAATGCTGATTTCATTGTTGATTCTGCAATTTCACTTAAATCAATTAATTTGGCTTATGTGCCAATACTTTCTAGTAGGAGCAACTACAAGAAATGGCGAAAAGAAATAGAGTTGCTTTTGACACTCAATGAGTATGATATTGCACTTGATACATGATATTGCACTTGATACACCACAACCAACACCTCTCATTGACAAGAGTACTAAAGCATATAAGGTTGAATTTGAAAGGTGGACAAGAGCAAATAAGGTTGCACTTTCAAAATTGGAAAGTGGAATGACTGATATTGTGCGTGGAGGTATAAAGAAGTGTGACATTGAATCTGATTATTTCAAGGCTACTGAAGGCAAGTTCAAGGTATCACAAAAAGGAGAAGTTGCTTAGCACATGACTCTTCTCACCACTTATAAGTTTGAAGGAGGAGGATCAATTAGAGACTATATCATGAAAATGACTGATGTAGCTAAGAAACTCAATTCATTAGACATGAAAATTTGTGAGAAGCAGCTTCTTTTTATGATCCCGCAAGCCTTGCCCTTGAAGTTTAGCCAACTGAATGTCTCTTACAACACACAAGACAAAACTTGGACTGTGGATGAACTTATAGCTCAATGTGTGCAAGAAGAAAATCGACAAAAAGCAAGAGAAAAAAAAATGAACCTAAATCTATCAACTTTGTGCAAGCCACCAAGGGGAAGAACTTCAATTCTGGTAATTTCTAAATTCAAGTCTGATGATAAATCTGTTGTGCCTGCTAAAAATTTCAATTCCCCTAAATCTAACAATTTTAAAGTGAAGACTAAAAATATAGAGAAGTTAGATGTCATCACTGTAAAACTAAAGGTCACTATAGAAAGGATTGTGAATATCACAGTGCATATCACAAACTCAGTGCATGGTTTTGAAAAACAAAAGGAAACCAATTCTTTCAATGTTTTTGTTGGAGAAGGAACAAAAGTGCATGTTGAAGTTGTATGAGTAGTTAGACTAAAATTAACCATTGATTTCATAATGCAATTGGATGATGTTCTATATGCTCCTACCATGAGAAGAAGCTTAATCTCTGCATCAAAATTGATTAAACAAAAATATGTTTTCATTGGTGATGATACTTGTGTCAAATTTTTCAGAAATGGTTCATTAATCGGAAAAGCTTTCTTACATGATCATTTGTGGAGAGTAGAGTGCCCAATTATAGCCAATCACTTGCATGTTTTGAATATTACAACCAAAAGAATGCATGGTTCTGATCACACTTTCATGCTTTGGCAATAAAGATTGGGACATATTTCAAAAGATAGGATTTCTCAATTGTCAAAATTAAATTTAATTCCCGGCATTGATTTTAAAAATGCATCTAAATGTGTTGATTGCTTAAAGGAAAAAATGACTAATGTGAGAAAGTTTGATGCTAAAAGAAGTCAAAGTTTACTAGAAATTATACATATTGATAGATGTGGTCCTTTCCCTATGAAAAAACATACGTGGGAATTGATATTTTGTGAGCTTCATTGATGCTTTTTCAAGGCACTGCCACATTTTTCTGATTAGTGAAAAGTCCTCAGCTCTTAACTACTTCAAAAATTTTAAAAGTGAGGTTGAAAAACAGTTAAATACAGTGATTAAAATTGTTAGATCAGATAGGGAAGGGGAATATTTTGGCAAGTACACAAAAGCAGGTCCATAAAAGGGGGCATTTACTTGTTTTCTTGAGCAACAAGACATTATGGCTCAATATACCACCCCTGGGACACCACAACAGAATGGGGTGGTAGAGAGAAGGAATCGAACATTAATAGGGATGATAAGGAGCATGATTTCTAGATCCAAGTTGCCAGGGTTTCTTTGGGGAGAATGTTTGAAAACTGCAAGCTATAATAGAGTTCCTTCGAAATCAGTTCCAAAGACACCTTTTGAGATGTGGACTGGTAAAAGACCTAGTTTTGATCATCTCCATGTTTGGGGTTGCAAAGCTGAAGCAAGGTTTTACAATCCAAATGAAAAGAAATTGGATTCCATAAGTAATTCATGTTTTTTCATTGGATATTCTAAGAAATCAAAAGATTTTAAGTTCTATTGTCCACAGTCACATACCAGAGTGCAAGAAACTCATAATGCAGTGTTTATAGAAGATGATGATGTATCAGATCTTGTGTAGGATAGTTTTATTTTTGAAAAACTTGAGCAATTAGATGGAATTTCATCAATGATGGATTATGAATCGGTTCCAATTTTGCCAAAGCTACCTGCATCCAATTGTGACTCAGATCATAAGATAGATGAAACTGTAATTGTTCCACAAATTCAAGAAGTGGCTAAACAGTCTAATAATGATGATATTCAAGTTCAAGATCAACATATTTAAGACTCAGATCAGTTACTTGTCCAACCTTCATTGATAAAATCTGAGAGAGTTAGAAAGCCTTTTTCACAAGATTATGTGTATTTGTAAGAGGCTGAATTTGATTTGGGAGACATCGATGATCCAATGACTTACAATCATGCAATGCAAACTGCTCAAGTCATTTTGTGGCAAAAAGCAATGAAGGAAGAATTGGATTCAATGTTCAAGAACAATGTCTAGACCCTTGGGGGATTCTTATCACAAATCAAGCCTAAAGGATGCAAATGGGTTTACAAAACCAAGAGAGATGTTGCTGGGAGAATTGAGAGGTATAAAGCTAGGTTAGTTGCAAAAGGTTTCACTCAAAGGGAAGAGATAGATTACAATGATACTTTTTCACCAGTTTCTTCCAATGACTCAATGAGGGTCATCACGGAATTAACAACTCACTTTGATTTGGAATTGCATCAAATTGATGTGAAGACTGCTTTCTTGAATGGAGACTTATTGGAAGATATATATATATATATATATAGTTCAGCCTATTGGATTTGTTGAAAATAGGAAGGAAAGCATGGTATGTAAGCTTAATAAGTCAATTTATGGACTTAAGCAAGCTTTAAGACAACGGTTCCTTAAGTTTGATCAAGTAATTACGATACAAGGGTTTACAGAAAAAAAATTAGATGACTGCATCTATGTTAATTTCAATGGCTCTAGGTTCATTTTCTTAATTCTGTATGTTGATAATATTCTCATTGCTAGTTCAGATTAGCTTTGTTGCAGGAGACCAAGGCTGTTCTTAGTACCAATTTTGATATGAAGGACCTAGGTAAGCCTCATTATGTTTTGGGAATAGAAATCATGAGAGATAGAAACAAAAAACTTCTTGGTTTATCTCAGAGAGGTTATATTGAAACGGTACTAAATAGATTCAACATAGAGAATTGTAACAAAATAGATGTTCCAATTAACAAAGGAGATAAGTTCAGCAAAGATCAGTGTCCCAAAAGTGAACATGAGGTTAAACTAATGAAGTCAAAGCCTTATGCTTCATTGGTTGGTAGCCTTATGTATGCTAACATTTGCACTAGGCCAAACTTGGCATTCATTGTTGGTTTATTAGGCATACATTGGGTTGCTGCGAAGAAAGTTTTAAGATATTTGCAGAGAACAAAAGGGCATATGCTAGTGTATGGTAGAGAGAATTCATTGGAATTGACTGGTTTCACAGATTCAGACCTTGCAGGAGATAAGGATGAAAGAAAGTCCACCAATGGTTATATATTTATGATGAGTGGAGTTGCTGTTTCTTGGAAAAGTATTAAGCAAACCATTGTATCAACATTAACAATTGAGGCTGAGTTTGTAGAATATTTTGAAGGAATGAAGCAAGCAGTTCGGCTTAGGAATTTTATCACTGAAATGAAGATTGTCGATTCTATGAAAGGACCTGTGAAGATGTTCTGTGCTGTATTTTTCTCTCAGAATAATAAGAGAACTTCAGCATCTGGATTGATGGATGTTAAGTTTCTTAAGGTCAGAGAAGTTGTCAAGAAAGGAGAAATTGATATAGTGTATCTGTCAACAAGTTTGATGATTGCGGATCCACTTACAAAAGCACTACCAAATAATGTGTTTAAAGGACATGTTGTCAAGATGGGAGTTTTGGAATCTTTTGAAAAGTGGGAGTGAACAATAACATGAATCTTAAAGACTATTATTGATGCTTCTTCGATTATGGTTGGATGCTGAAGCTGCAGACTTTAAGATGTTTTAGTTAGTTGTTGGTATGAGTTACTCAATTAGTTTCCAGCTTGAGTTTTCTTTTTGGTTTTTCTGTTAGTGTTCAATTTTTTCCTTTTGGATGATTAATTGTTCAAGAAGACTATTTTGTTTATTAATGATAGTTTGGATTGCTAGAAAATCGATGTGAGATTTTGTTGAGGCTTTTCTGAGAACTATTGTTTTGTTCTTTTATGAGCATGACGATTGGTTAACTTTTATTAGTTGATAATCAGACTCTTGATTTTGACAAGTTAAGATTAGCTTGAATGAGTGGGAGTAATGTAATTTGAGATTACTACAAGATTCACATGGTTACAAAGTACAAATTGAGTGTTTTGTGATTCCAGAATTAATTTTGTATACGTGCAGATGGAGTTCTGGAGTCGTATACTTTAAAATGTATAGGTAGACTTGCGTGTGAAGATAAGCTTGATGATTAATTCAGACTTGGTGGTCACTTCCATGTTTCAAACAAAACCGGTTGTCATGTTTCATGCTCAAGTGGGAGAATGTTAGAGTATGAGAATGAACATGACATTGGAGCCGGTTATAGTGTGTGAATCTGATATGGAGAAGTCTTGTTAATAAGTTTTAAGTAAACCTAGATCTTGTAGGATTACTAGTTCTGAGTGCAGTCCAAGTCTTAAGGACTCAAGTGCGTACTAGGATTGTATTTATACACATATACAATGTTTGTATTCTATGCTGATTCTAATGGGAGATCAGTTAAGAGAATATTCGGTATATAAACGTTAATCACTGCTCTCACAATACCCTGCTCATTCTGTCAAATTCCATTTGTTTGAGAGCACTCGTTCTATTGCAAAGAGAAGGTTAACTGTTTCCATAGGATATCATGGCGTCATCAACTTCATCAGGTGCTGCAGGTATGTTTCTTACATTCATCTTTATATTTGAGATTGATGTTCTTGTGTTCGTAACTTGACAGCATATCTGTGATCTTTGGACTATGGTGTATACATATTCCTTACAATCCAGACTTGCAACATAAACAAGTTACCAGAGATTGTCGTTCTTCTCAAAGTCTTAAACCTTGGAAGTCTTAAGACTCTTAACTACTCTATCATTTTCTTTTATCAAGCACTTCATGCTATTGCATGGCCATAGTAAGTAAGCCACCTCTTTATTTATAGTAGGATGTCTAGCTACAGTGAATTGGTTTTAACTATCCGGAGAAAAATTTAAATTAATTAAATAATGGAATAAGGGTTATGTTTATATATATCCATATATTTTTAGGACATGGAAGTTCGACATAGTTGAGGTAAGGACCCTCTCATGCATTTACAACATCCACATTCATTTTCCCTTCGAGCATTTCAAACCCTCTAAAGAGGCTCACAATTTCAAGTCCCTCTCGCTCCTCCACTTATATATGTCCCCGAAATAACGTAAAATTACAAACCCTCTAATGTACATGTTGAAAAGAAAAATGAAAAGTTATAGCTAAATGATCCCTTTTCTTAATCTATAGCCTGGGCATACGATTCCCTTTTTGCTGATGAATTGCAACCAGAGACGAAAGTGCTGCTTTTTGGGAATCCACTTCTGATGAAATGCTTTTGATCAGGAAATCCTTTACAAAGCTACCAACTTTTGAGCAAACGGAACATATATAGGCAGTTAATAGTGTGCATTTTTGCTTACCACGGTCAAGTGATGGTAATGATCTTCACCCTACTTATTATCATTTGATGAGTTAAATTTGATATTTGTGTCTATCCACTATACAAATTTCGAAATTTAAACTCATCTAATGGTAATAAATAAGATGGTGAAGATCATTGTTACTTGGAGTAGTGAGCAATAATATTCTCTAAGTCAATAATAGTAAAGAATAATAAAACCATTATTATAATAGGTAGACGCCATATATAAAACTGTGAAAGTTACAATAATAGGTTCAATTATTGATAGTGGCCAAGGTGGAAGCACAATGACAGCCATAGACTTTATTCGAAGGTCATGAAATGGAAGCATTCCTCCTGGAGACTTACAAACCAATCTTAAGTCTTACTGTCAAGCTCTTGAGTCTTCTTCTTCTTATTGCAACCCCACAAATTTTAAATGCCTTGTGATCTTACAATATGTTTGAAGAATATCTTACTCCTTACCTACGCTAATTTGAATGCAAGCAACTATATTTTTCTTTCATACAATGTTATTATGTATACTAAAAGGGTGGAAAGATGAGCTACAATGAGACAAACATCAAAATTTGGTATTGAATTCCATGTATATGAGAGTCGAATCTAAAATCTATCACCTACAAATGGAGATAGACCCTAGTAGTAAGTGACATAACTAAATAAATAGTTTAGTGGTATCTCAAATTCCAAAGATGAAATAGGTTACCAAATTCGAAACCCTACTCCCCCTTCTACAGTCAGTGGCGGATCTGGCGTAACAATCTTTGGAGGAGGGGGAGAATAACAAATTTGTTAACACTAGTATAATTCCATTCAAGTTAAATTTGTTGTTAGCCAATTAACATGGAAGCTAAGAGGGACATGACAAACTTCAATCCACATGTAGATGCGCGATGCTCTTCATGTTCTTTGACTGAAATCTTGTCTGAAATCTTGTTGGTTTTCAGTTTTTTATCAAAGTCTATGGCATAGAAGTAATAATGTATTTCTATGTAAGTTATTATAATTTTTAAATTAAAAATTGAAATTTGTAGTTATTTATATTAACATATATTTGAAGAATTAAAATAATTAAGGGATACTTTGGATGCGGTTCCTAATCCTTAACATTCTTTGACTAAAACCTTAATGGTATTCAAAGTTTGATCAAAGTTCCTTGACTTTGTACACCTCATTATATTACAATTAATATTTATAGTTTTATAGTTTTGACATTAATTGTTTGAAATTTTATGAGATTTATAATCCTATAGATTTAAAATCCCTCATTATAATACTATTAGAAATGGTTACAATAAAAAAATTCGAACATTTTGATTGAATAAATGGATAAAAACTATGTAAAAATATGAAATAATAAATGGCAAAAGAATGTATCCATAGTGTTAAAAAAATTGGTACATTTTACAAAACAAAATTGGTACATTTCACATATAACAATGTAACGACCCGTCCCTAAAAATTTTGATTTTTATAATTTTAATACATGAATTTACGAAAATGCTCTTCGAGGCAAAGTGTTGACTCTTGTTGACTGCAGTGTCATGTCACATAAGATTCATTTTCTTGGTGTATCCTCGTAGTACTCGTAGTTACGGACGCGTGAGCGCAAACAGATCATAATTTGAAGTTATAACGAATGAGTTATTAACGTTTAAAGTCGAGGGCATTTTAGTAAATTGATAAAGGAGAGAAAGTTGGGCGGTGGAGATGAAGGATAAAGGAGAGAAATGAGGAAATGTGAGGCAAATCAGAAGATGATAAATGTGAGGGTGACCAATCAGAGAAGAGAGAAAGGAGAGAAGAAGAGGAGGAGGAGAACTGCCAGGTCCACCATGACCCGTACCCAACCCGACGGGAATGCATGAAATTGGGTGCTTTCTCCGGTCAAATTATGGCCAATTGCACCGGCCCACTACTTGGGAACTTCTCATCGATCATTCCTCTTCGATTTTCTGCACAAATTGGACAAGAATTGGTCTTGGTTTCGTGGCAAGAGCACTGACGACACCGTGGTGTTCTTGGTGGCAATCTGCCATTTTTGCAATGATTTCTCTCAATTGCCACCACTAATATACTTCCTTTGAGCCTAGAAACAATGTCCAATCATTTTTTGGAGTAGTGGAGTTGATTTGAGGACATTTAAGGACAAATCGAAGCACCCACAAACCTAGGGTTCCGGCGGATTTTCATGAAATTGAGGCTTTTCCAAGCCAAATTGGCCTTAGTCACAGGTATGAAAGTTTCTCTACTCATCGAGATCTTCATCCCTGTAAAATTTAGGAATTTTTAGAAATAGTTGAATTTTCTAGTGAGTCGGGGCGGTCGACCGCCACCTGCAGCGGCGAGTGGGCCGAGACATCCCCTAACCTTCCTAGTAGACCTGGTAATTTCTTACACAACCCGTTAACACGACGCGTAAACGACACGAAATAACGGGTTTCGAGTCAACACGAAATCGAGTCATTATCGGGTCACACAATAATAACCCGTTAATAACGGGTCCTTAACAGGTTTACACAAGAGTGACACGCAGGTAATCTGTTTTGACACAATAAGAAAAAAGTTATTTTGATGATTCTAATTTTTTAAACTACTAAAAAAACTTACTATAAAATACAATAGATATAATGAATATGTATATATTGTTTATTAATTATTATTATATTATTATTTTATATAAATTTTAAAATTTAAGTTTTATTTATTTTTATAGGATATTGTTGGCAAAGATTGAGATTAAAAATCATAAAACACATTAAAAATAAAAATATCAAGTAATTTAAAAATACCAAACACATTAAAAAAATTATAATAATTAATTTACATGTGCGAAAAATATGAAAAAAAAAATATGCAAATGCTCGTATTCGCATCCTCTACGCTTTGAGGATGGGTATATGATTATTTGAATTTTTAAAACCTTACAAGCTCTCATGAATAGTAATTTTAAGGGAGTTCAAAATAAACAAAATTCATAATCATTAATGTATAAGTCTGAAATATGTGAAAGCATAATAAAAATTCATAATTGCATCCTCAACGCTTATACGATAGTTACATGATCGTTTAGATTTTTAAAACCCTCCAAATCTCATGAACAGTGTTTTTTATTTGAGTGCAAAATGAATAATAATTATTGTAGAAGTGTGAAAAATGTTTTGAGTGCAAAATGAATAATAATTATTGTAGAAGTGTGAAAAATGTAATCACATGTAATGAAAAGCTTTACAACTTTCATGAAGGGGTCAACTCCGAAATTTAGTATGTATATACTAATTTAATATTATGTTTTACATTTTTTTTGGTCAAATTATGTTTTTCATTTTCATTTTTATTGATTTAAAATATATTTTTCTTAACGGGTAACGGGTCGGGTCATATTACCTGATAATATTAACTGGTTGATTTCAGGTCGGATCATATTACCCGTTTACTTTAACGGGTATTACACGACACGACCCGTTAAGCTATCGGGTATAACACGAAAATGACACGAACACGAGAAACATGACACGAATGCCAGGTCTACTTCCTAGGCTAAATTTGAATACCTTGATTCCATTGGTGAAGTCCGATTGACGAATCTCCGTTATTTGAACGTAGTTCCGTTAAGATCCACCGCTTGATTATTATAGCAATCGACAATCCAACCGTTGGATCGTCACCAAATTTTGATACGTTATAATATGTAATATTTGAGGATATTAGAAACTTACGGATCAGGAATCCGACGTACGGATCTTCCCCGAATAGGATATGTAAGTTATATGTTCTATTGATAAGAATTCTAAGACATGATTTGATAATTGTTCTAGGCGCCAATCGTTTGTGACGCCTTGATGTTTGTGCTAGGGAGTTGTAGCACGGACTCCAAGTGAGTGAGCTTTTGGTTTTCTATATACGTATATATATACTTTACATTTTCCCAAAAATTGTTTTACATGGATTTACGTTTTTAAATGCCATGTCAATTGCATTACATTTTAGTATATGCATTAGTATAGATATGCATATTATTACATGATGCTGCAGATGCCCAAGTAAGCTTTAGGTGAGTACATATTGATGATAGTGATTGCAGTGAGTATGGTTATGTTTAGACGCATTTAGTGATCATTATCCTGCACTCCGGTGTTAATGCTCCACCCGAGGCTAGGGCCAGCCTTCATATGATCATTCACCTCCTGCACCGCACGCTCACCTTGGATCCAAGGTAAGTGTCAACCTGTCGTACAGACCACATTAGGTGGTTCCGACTCGTGTGCAGGAATTTATTAATGAGCTACAGGTTCAGCCGTACAGGTCACGTTATGTGACTCCAGCTGACATATCATTTTACATTGATTTATTTCACCTGGCTTACATATTTCATTGTTGAAATGCTATTACATGGCATACTTGGTTTTTACTGCCTTTGTGTATTGTTTTTACATATATATGTAGTTTTATTTTTTGGGAAATTATACGGGTTTTACGGTGAGGGGTTATTCTTTTTGGAAAAGAGAAATGGTTTTCAAAAAGCTTTGTTTTTGCCCACTCACGTTTTCTGTTTTGCGCCCCTCTAGGTTTTAGATGCTGAAAGTTTGTATCAACAAAGATTCTTGGCGAATCTCAGTATAGGTGGTTACCTCTGAGGGTATGATCATTACCCACACTACTATACTTTACTTATCCTCTGACGTCATGTGTGAATAGATTCATTTCCGCTCATAGTGCACTCTGGTCTTTAAACATTTTTAGATTTAAATTTATTCACATTTTCCCCATCATTATACTTTATGGCTTCGTCACCTTCCAGGTGTCGGCCAGCACAGCTCAATTCAGAGTCCTAGTGGACATTTCGGGTCGGGGTATGTCAAAAAAGTGGTACATTAATAAAGAAGAATGGGTACATTATAAATAAATTAGGATACAGATAAAAGATTAAAAAATTATGAGTACAAATGAATTTTTAAAAAATATAGGCGCTAAAAGAAAATTAATACATGGGTACAAAATAAAACTAAAAAGAAAATACTACAAATTTATAAAACAAAATGTTGCAAATTAAAAGTGGGTACAAACTAAAAATATAAATATATGATACAAAGTTTAGGCATAAAACATAAATATATCATATGTAATTTTTCTATAATTAATTAAAAATATACAATATCATGTAACAGTAAACACATGGGTACAAACACAAATAAAACTTTAAAAAATATGGGCACAAAAAGAAACTAATATATGGTTACAAATTAAAAATGAAAAAAAAATTGGTACAAACTAAAAATAAAAATATATGATAAAAAAATTTAGCCATAAATATAAATATACTAATTGTAACATTTTTAACACTAAAGGAATATATTTAAAAATAAAAATATTTTATTATTCAAATAATTAATGATGTTATTAATACCCAAGGACCTTGATCAAAAATTGAAAATGAATAGGATTTTAATCAATGGAGTAGCAAAAAGAATGATGTGAACCTAATTTTTTTTTTTTTTTTTTTTTTGCACCCCATATTTTACTTACCAATATCTGCACTCCTCGTATAAAATTTAAATTTACATTATTAACAATATATCAACAATGTTTATGTTAATTATAAATACATTAATCATGTACTGTGATATTTAAATACTTTTAAAATAAACAAAAATTACAAAATCCACCACTACAGCTAACACCCACTTCAATTGACACCCTGTTTTCATAGTTTTTATATTTTGGAATATGTCAATACGAATCAGGCATTGCAACGTAGTGTTTGTTTCTGTATTCTGTTTTCTACATTTAGTTTCAGACACTGCATTGCAGTGTCCATTTCTTGATTTCATTTTTTCCATCACTAACACACCTCTTACATGTTCTTTTACATTTGGATTCAAACACTGCAATAGAGTGTTCGTTTCCCGGCTCTTTTTTTTTTTTACTTTTGGATTCAAACGCTATGTTGCAGTGTTTGTTTCCTGGTTCTATTTTTTTCCATCACTCACACGCCTCCTATGCTTCACCTCGCATGACTTCTGATTTTTACATTTGGATTCAAAAACTGTAATGCAGTGTCGGTTCTTGCCCTTGTTTTTTACATTTGGATTCAGACACTGCAATGCAGTATCCATTTCCTGGGTTCTGTTTTTTTTTTTTTTTTTTTTTTTTTTTTGTCTCATAGATGGAATTTTTTAGATTCTAATTGAAATGTTTACATTTTCAACCAGGATATTGAAAATAAAATATGGGCCAATAAAATCCCATAAATAGAAACCTCCATACTTAGAGATATAAGATGCAACAACATGAGCAGTGTGGTTGCACTTCTGATGGGCATACATGAACGTTGCATTTTGGAATGTTTGAGCGAGATTCCAGATGTCATCAATGATAATCTCCAAAGATGCATCCGTTCCAGTTTCCTTTTTAATCATCTGAACGATTTTCTTTGCATCAGTTTCGATCTCACTAGATGCCTTCCTTTGCACACTCCTGCAACGTTGCCCTCAACGCAATAGATTCAGTTATTTCAGCGGAATGGAAATACAGGTATCCCTATCCAACTGCAAAGTGAAACAGGCCGGCAAAGTCGCTTATAACCCATCCCACTCCACCTTTATGTGATTGTGGATTCCAAGTTGCATCACAATTCACCTCAAGTGTCCAAAACTCTAGTATTCTCCATTTCACCATTCTTCCTGCAAATTCCAGTTCATTGGTTCTTCCATTACATTTGTGGTTGTTGTGCTTCACCGTCATGCTTCCTTATATTCAAACATGTATATTATGTTTCTCACATTTGGTTTAGACGATGCAATGTCCATTTCCTGATTCTGTTTCCTTAAGTTGAGTAGACTCCTCCATGTAAATGAATGGCACCAGAGAGAGAGTGAGAGAATATTCATGTTCTTACTATTCATAATAGCTTAAAGCTCATATGACATTCATAAAGAGAGAAAGACGGAGAAGGATAGAAGAGTCAAGTTCTAACTATTTATAATGACTTAAAGCCCATGTGGCATTCATCATTTCCCTATGCCTAATTAGTAAAAATATATCATAGATTAAGCCTAAAACAAAAATATATCATTGTTGTAGGTATAATTTACTGAACAATTATGGAGGTCATATAGAAAGAAAGGGTGCGGCATAGAGAGAAGAAGAGAGAGATGTGTAATTGTGGGTGTCTTCTATTCCACCCCATTGTGCTTTTATTTACAATAGTAGGGAAGGTTAATTCCTTACCCCTTTAGGATTACAACTCTTAATAGATAATCAACTCCTAATAGGAATATAAGAGATATTCCAAGATATACTAGGATTTACACAATCACATTCCTAATCTAATAGGACTGCAACACTCCCCCTTGAGTGTGCAACACTCCCCCTTCAGAGATGAAGTAGTAAAGTTGATGAAGTCGTCTGCACAATGAGCGAATGCAAGTCTCAGATCAACAGAATAATGTATAAAAAGGTAAAATTCACAAAACCTTGCTACGGTAAAACCCAAGGTGGGAGAAAACTCATAGACAAATGAGAAAAGTGAGAAGTTGCATTAAGTCAAAACTATACGTCTTTTGGACGTAAGTAGAATAACTCACAAGGGTATGATCAACCCAAGATGGGTGCCTCGTTAAAACCTAGTTAGGTAGCAAAAACCCAATGGGAAAATGCTCCTAATCGTAGGGAAAAAGAGTACATCAAGATCAAGTGAGTATATTTTTGGATACTCCCCCTGAATTTGACATAACTTCCAAATTAGAACTACAAGCATTGCATATGAAAGTTAGGCATACCAATTCCTCAAACAAGCTTCTGGAAGGTTGACTTCGACAGTGACGTCGTGTAGAGGTCGGCAAGGTTGTCTGGGATTGGCTTGCATGACTTAAATCTCCTGATGCTTTGCTGATGTAGATGTAGACATAATATGTCTTGGCGTTGACTTCGTTGATGTATCATGGTTTGGTTGGGTTGATACATGAGGCATAATCTTCATGGATCGTCATCAGGACTCAACGATGGATGAAAACACAACAAGTACTTTGAAATATGTTCAACAAGAACTCCTAACCATGTCTCACTTGTGGCATAGTGAAGTGAGGTGAGTCTTGGAAAGATTCAAAGATTTTGCAACTAAGGTCATATCGTGGATCTCCAAGATATTGCGGTATCCCTAACGGTAAAAACATAACCATTCGGGGATTTTGCCTTATGTGGGTTTGATAAGTAACCTGCGTCAGCATAACAATAAGGCAAGCATCATTTTGAGGATCAGGGGGGTTGGATCCACTCGAGATGTGTTGGGATTTGCCTAAATTCATAGTTCCTTCCGGGCAGTCTTTAATACCAATTCAGTGGTTGCGTGTAGGCGTGATGCTGCATCTTTACCAAGATCAACAGCAAAGGAGATGTCCTATCTAAATACAATGAGCTAAGTACAATGAAGCGCAAAGTTGAACTTTAGATATGGAATTTCGGATTCCATAACCTCTTCAAGGGTCTTATTTGTATATAACATATGGACGATCATAGGTATACTCAAAAGTAACACCTTCGGGGTGTAGTTCGACTGGTAGACCAAAATACCGTTAAAATAAAGCTTGAACTTTAGGTCAAGGCATAAACAAGTTTTCCTAAGATCCTTCATCTCAAAATCTATCTTCAAGTGCGAGGCAGTTTTCTCAAGTCTTAGTGAGATTCGTGTCCAAGACATAAACTGTAACTCTAGCAATTTGGAATAAGACTTCATAGTTTAACATGCAAGGGCATAATTCATCCCTGACTGATCAAATAATCACTTAGACGGGTGTACCACATCCGTCGGATTGTAAGTGAACGCCTTAAACAAGTTAAGAGGGTATTCCGTGGTTTGGAACTATTTAAACCAGTCCATGTAATTCTTCGGGAACTTACATGTTAATCTCCGTATCTATATCCATTTGGAGAAAATACTAACCACATTTCATCATGCTACTATCAATCGCATGACGTTTGAGAGAAACCTTGCGCCGTAATGCGTGCATCATATCACATTATTTCATTCATCTCATAACGCTTCCTTTCCCACTTGTAACTGTTGTGTTTGGCTCATATATTTGTGAGTAATTATGAGTCATGTGTTGACAACAATTGAAGACATGGTGACTACCACAAGCAAAATTGGAAGCAAGACTTGACTTTGTGGTTGCTTGCACACAATTGTGCATGTTTTCTCTTCTATGCATTAAATGACAAATGGAGAAAAGTTGTACTTTATAAACTAGGTATAGACTTTGGTGCATGCTAGGTAGGCTAGGTAATAATTATGTCATGTGAACTTAAGACTTTTTGGTCTTGGTTGTTGGCATAGTTGCTAGTGTATGCCTATAACTAGATGCAATATTTGTGCATTTAGTAATGCTTAGAAAGTGGGAAGGTAAGCATCATAAAAGCATCCAAGGGGAGAGCATCCGGCTCTCCCATGGGAAAGGTTGAACATGGGTTGAGAGAAAATTAAGAGAGCTACAGTGAAAAGTATTCTAGTGAAAGAACTCTTGGGGTAGAGTGAGGCTCTTGAGAAAATTCTATGAGTGGGTGTGCAAAGGATTCGGGATTGAGTTATGCTGATTTAACTCATGTGTACTTATACTGTTATTCATAGTGAAGAGCAATATCTCTCCGAGGACGTAGGCAGGATTTTTGCCGAACCTCGTAAATTTCTCAGTGTCTTTATTTCTTGTATTTTATTATGTTCAACTGAGTGTAATTTGGTGAGGTTGTAACCTGAATCTCGTTTCCACATTGACGAACGGGCCAAGGCACAACAGTAACACAATAGGGTTATCTTGGGCAGTGTAGAAACGACAAGTCCAAAACACACTTTGGTAAGGAATTTAACCTGGATTGTAATTTCAGTTGTCCAATCAGTTCTACATTGTCACTTACTCAACGGAACACGATTCAATATCGTCGCATTTCATTTATGTTGGTAGTTACCATATAAATGAAAACATCGTCAATGGTAATCTCATTTCAATTCCATTTAGCTTACCCAAATTAGTATACTAGACCAAGAACTTCAAGTCTTGGGAGTAATCCGGATTAATCTCATGAGATGGAAATGATTTAAGACAGCAATCAAGTATGGATTTGTTGTTGTGCCATGTCTTCCTCTTCTAGGGAAGTGAATCCTACGAACCGAGTGATCCGTCGTGCTCCAAGCCAAGACAGATTGATTGGCTATCCGCCGGTGTACAAAACCATCCAACACGGGCGCCCAAACGGTCTAATAGGGGTGGCACACCCTTCAAGGATGTTGTCTCGACGTCTGTTGAGTACATTTATCCTTACAAGCATGTTTGCAGCTGGTATATGATCTCGTCACTTTAGCTAGATCAAAAGAATGCGTCTGGAGCAACATTCTGAAAGTTAGAATTCATCACACTTGCTTATCATAGTGGTACGGGGATGGAGATAAGACATAGTGGGCATCATCCATGCAAATTCGCGACATTCTACAGGAACGTTGACGTTCTTGTCTCCCTCTAATGGCGGGAAGAATGTCTCATTAAAGTGACAACCCATAAATGAGCGGTAAAGAGATCGCATGCTAGGGCTCGAAGAAAGCTAGTGTGAAGGAGAATCATAATCAACAAGGATTCACATTTTGAGGACCCATGTTGGTACATTGCAGCGGCGCAACTTGGCACATAGAATGCACACCTAAATGTGTAAATACAAAAATCGTCATGTTCATACCCATTAACCAATTGTAACGTCAAATAGGTTGGGTGGCAATGGGCCTCAAGGCATACCAACATAACTGCATACAAAATTGCATAGCCCTAGGCAGAAACCAAAAACTTGGAACGTTTACCAAAATCCGGGCGATCATTTAAATTGGGCTTTATGATCATTAGGCGAGGCTATTTGAGGTGAATCATGGGAATTCAATATTCAATTATAAACCCAAAATACATGCAATACTTTATCAAAAAAATCGTCGATATAAACTCACCGGCATTATCCAGTCTCTTGGACCTTAAAGGATAAGTAGGGTGGTGAGCCCTTAATTGGCCATGAGGTTTAGCAGCAATGTGTGTGGACAAACATGTGACCAATTTTTCGATTCATCAACCAAAACCATAATTATTTATATGGTTTGCATTTTGGTTGGATTAGTGCACATATATTCCCTTGAATCCACTGTGAAAAGAGAGTCGTTTCGTATCTTTGCAAGGGATGATATAAAAATCAAATTTCCCTAATGAGCAGGCTCGGCAAAGTGTGCTTGTAGGCATAAGATTCTTACTGCGGGTAAGGAGATACGTTGTAGCATCATTGTTCGACCTAAGTGTCCCAAAAGGTCGTGCCAAAGCAAGTAAACTGCTCGAATCACCTAGCTCCAGGCTGGCCACATGTGGCGTGTGCCCTACCTAAAAGACAGCCCATTGACCCCAAATCAAAGCTTTAGGCTCATTTTTGGAGGTGGTGCAAAGATATTTCACTCTATTTTCTTCTGTGGTTTCATTTATGATTATTGTCATCTCGAATATCCTTAAAAAACTCAACGACATGGAGAATTTAAGGTCCCTTAAATGGTCATTTAGTACCATTCATACAACAAAGAGCGTGCCAATGATCTTAATCAGGTTGGATAGACCTGAAGTCGTTGTTAGAGATGTGATTTAGGTGTAAAGTTAGTGTGCGTAGTATCGCATTCATTCAAACAACTAACTTCCCCACATTCTTACCTAATCACGTGTTTAATTGAATTGGTCACATGTATTAAGAAACATGATTCAATTAACTCATATTCGAGGACAATATCATTAAGATTATCCATAAGTAAAACATACATCAAACTTGAATCCAAGAACATAGAAAAATGTTCACAAAGTAAATGGTTTGCTAAAGGGATTTGGCCAACAAGGACATCGTTGGAGAAGCAAAATTAATCTCACATATTGACTACGATAATGGTACTCCTCAACAACATTGGTAGGGGCATGAACATGTGCATAACCAATGATCTATTTCATCAAAACGAAAGTAGATTTTGTAGGGTTAAGGTTTGGGAATACTATCCCTTATTCTTGAAGTTTTAGGTCTTAGGTGCCAAGGGTCATGCTTCGGGCATGATGCCACACCTTGGCAAACCCTGATTCTACCATATGTTTGTGGTAGTAATCAGATCCAAGAATTTGGTAAACTTCCGCTTTCTACACTGCTACTTCAAGGGCGAGTTAGAAGCATGGAAGGATAAGAAAAGTATTCTCTAGTCGAAATTCGATCGGATTTATAAACTTCAGAATTGTACTCATTCATTGAGTAATTATGGTGTGCTTCAGCTAATGTCTTTCATGATTAAATAGTCCGTAGAAGCGAGCCAAAAAGCCATGCAATCCTTGTTCGGAAGGTACTTCTGTTTGTAAGGCTTTAGGCATAAGTCTTCGAATGAAGATCATGGCAAAGGCTTATTCAACTCTTCCTTGCCATTTTTGGCTTCAATGGTGTCTCAGCTTCTTGATAGTCAAGTGGAGATTCACGTCTTGTACCCACATATAAAATGGTTTCTATTAGAACCGTCCAAATAAGGGAAATCGAACTTGTGATGGTTTGACAATCCACTAAATTGGAGAGAACAAGGATGTGATTGGTACTATGGGAATGAATCATACATGAGCATCAAAGTTAAAACATTCGAGTTCTAAGACATGGTTTTTATGAAAAAAAAACGTCGGGTTTTCATGGGTGTATTGTTTTATGAAAACTTCGGCTTTCAAAGGCACTAAATTTGAAATTACAGGTTCAATTTAGTTGATGAACGTTTAGTCCATAAAAGAGAGGTTCCTGCAAGAACACAGAATGCAATATGCTGATTTAAGTGTAATGGATTTGAGGTTCTTCGGGAACTCAAGTGTGAGGGCTTCGTTACTACGAAAGTATGTCAACGGTACAAAGAAAATAAATAAAATATTGAATCGTTAATGTCCAAAAGTGGGCTTCAGGTCAATAATTTTAGATTAATTATCAGATTAATGGACTATTGGTCACTTTTAATTAATTCAATAGATCGGGTCCATTTAGGGTTGATTGTAGAAGCAAAAAATAATAAAAACGTTCAGGTTAAAATTATTTTAAAATGCCAAAAATTAGCATAGGGTCGAAAAATATAGCCCTACTTTGAGCTTAGCCATGGGCACCCCATGGGTAGGTACAACTAGAAGCAGAAACGGGCCAATTTGGCTTAGGCAGGCCACACGGGGCAACCCAATCAGTGTGTGCAAGCTACAGGCTTGCAATGGGAAGGTGGGCCTTGTGAGGCTGCTGCAGGCAGCCCAACAACTTGCAAAACAAGCTTTGCAGGCTTGCTGTAGTCACGGGCTGGGAAAAAGAAAGAGTGTGCCCAGCATGTTGCAATCAGCAGAGCGGGCCGAGGGGAAATGACGGGGCCCAGCATGCGCTGGCATTTTGGATCAGAAGTCGGGGGCATGAAGCCCAGCACCAAAGAACCCAATTCATCGAGCTTGGTCCACTACACAGATAGCAAGCCCAAACTGAAGCTATCCCATTCAGTTGCAGGCTGATGGAAGATGGGCCAAGTGCGCGGACAAGCCCAGCACGGGCTAGCTTGGTCTGGTGCAGGCTAGACCAGGAGAAAACCCACGTTCTGGTACGCTACTATACAGGTCTGTGAGCCCAGTAACATGCAAAAAACCCTAGGTCGTGGCTCGGTTGAAGTTGTTCCCATAAATCTTAAATTCTTTTTCGAAATTTATAGGGTTTGAAAAAACCCTAATATGCTTCTAATTTATTTATATTTTTTTNATATATATATATATATATATATATATTGGAATGAAAGTTTAAACATAGGAGGGGTTCATGCATCATGGGGAATGCTTTCATGCTTCAAGGTCGTTTCAAATATCTTAGTTTATTTTAAGCCCTGATTGGCAGAAAACAACAAAAACCTTTGAATTTGTAGAAGATCCTTCTCGGAAAGCCTGAATTGCATCTCCAATGCGTTGTATCACGTTCAACACAAAAAAAATTAAATTGAATCAATAGCATGTAGATCAATTCAAAATAATAAATTAATCATAAAAAGAATGATTAAAACGTAATACTCTTGTGATTGAAGAATAAACTCTTTTTAGCGCAGCGTCAAGAGCGTGATGATAACGTGTTGTAGGCATAATTTACTGAACAATTATGGAGGCCATATAGAGAGAGAGGGTGCGGCATAGAGAGAAGAGGAGAGAGATGTGTAATTGTGGGTGTCTTTTATTCCATCCCATTGTGCCTTTATTTATAGTAGTAGGGAAGGTTAATTCCTTACCCTTTTAAGATTACAACTCTTAATAGGTAATCAACTCCTAATATGAATATAAGAGATATTCCAAGATATACTAGAATTTACACAATAACATTCATAATATAATGGGGCTGCAACAAACATTAATATATGGCTAAATAGTAACGTTTTTATTGACTTTTAACTAAATTACCTAAGATTTTATTTGATTATGTTAAAGGGATAAAAAGTTACAACGTTTTTAAGAAGGGAATTCTGAAGAAAAGAAAAAGGGAAACGTAAGGGAATATTGTTAATATTAATTAACTTCAAAAAAAAAATTTATCATACACTTTCAAATCGAATAACATTACAAAATGTGGAAAGCCTAAAACTAAAGGTTGTCCATGATAAGCAAACATAGTACAAAGGCCACAAAGCAAAATTAGAAGATGCCAACTCAAGCCTTGTATCATGCACACAAGTTAAATAGGAGAAAATGGAACTTTTCCCTCAACTCAATTGACTAGAATAATACTTTTCACGTAATCTACAACCCTATTCTCATTAATAATAACAGGAATATGAAGATACTTAAAATTTCCGCTACAAGAATTATAAGAGGCAACTCTTCCGTCGGAGGTAATCATAAGAAGCTCGTCACGTTTCCAAGGTGTCAATGGAAACTCCATGTCTTTAAAAGGTCCAGCAGTTAAGTGTTTTGTCCATGAACTCTTAAATCCATCATTGTAGTCCATTACCCATATTTCAAATAATGTGGAAGGCTCTTCGTAACTAGAGCAATAATAAGTGAGGGATTCATTATACAGAAAAATACCATCACGCTTAAAACCGAATTCTCCCCTAAAAGGCAATTCTATCATATCAGATATTTCATTAGCTAAATCAAATGAAAATATGTATTCCTCTACATCGCATGACAACCAATAACAAAACCCTTTCAAATACACTGAATAAGAATATGGTTCACTATATGATGATAATATTTTACTTAATATATCAATCGTGATCGCTTTCCAAGAGTTAGCAGCCATGGTGTATACTTCAGCAGTGTAAGGGAGAGCAATATGCTCGATATATGTTTCTCCATCATCTGAATACTCACAATCATAATTATCTATAATTCGCACAACCTTGTATTCTTTAGCTTTGCAATCATAACCAAATCCCAGTCCTTTAAGTGTCGTTTCCAATCCGAATTTTTCTTTTACCCCGGGAAGGGGTAGAAGAAGGCATGAATCAGGAAGTTGCCTGAATTCCCCCGTTGCAGGATTGCACAAAAAGAAATTTTCCTCTACTGTTACACAGATAATCCCATCGCAATAACCGTGAATCTCCACTTCATGTTGGTCATCCTTTAGAAACGGTACATTAGTTAGGTCCTCAATATCATAATGAAGCTCATCACCATCAATGGAAAGATTAATCACGGACCATAAAACTCCTTGTTTCCAACTCTCTTCCGAGCAAACGTGAGCCTGAGAACAGTTGAGAAGGATACAAGTGGAGGATGAGAGTTTGTTGTCCACAGAATCGCTGAGGTGTTTGGCCACAAAACATGGACTATTGATAAGAGTGCACCAAGATTTGCGTATGCATTTGAATCGCATCAGAGACTTGGGTGGCAACCTGGACAAGATTTCGACCATCCTATCTTCAGGAGTTTCACTTTCACGCACCTGGGACATTTTGGCAATTTTGTTCCATGCACATGAATTATTCACACGTATATATACACAGGAAATACACCACCAATTTGAGAGCCAAACTAAATCAAACTCCAAGTCCCTAGGGCCTGGTAGGTCGAGGTTCAATTATTAAACATATTACCCCATAAGATGCCATAATTCAACAGTACTAAATAAACTTAGAGGTCCACAACCACAACATATTTAGCAATCAAAGAAAACAGGGGCGATCCAGAGTAGGCTAGTTTTTCGAAGAAAACAGGGATGAGCCAGTCAGTTTCGAGTTTTATGGAGAATCTTACGTTCAAATTTTACTATTTTTCAATTTTTTTATTGATACAAAATAACAATTCAAATTTTAGTTTTTAAGTCTAGACTAAATTGATGATAAGGTGAGTGTGATATCCGTATATGGGCCAGCTTGTAACATCACATGATTTTAACTAACTAAAAAAGAAAAATTCACATGTTCACACAATTTTTAATTAATTAAGCCAATTTTTTCTTTAGAAATACAATCACATAACCGCATCCTTATTACAGCTAAGAGTTTTTCTATTTAAACACCACTTCTCATTTAAGTTTACCCAAATTTCTATGTACGTCCAAGGTTCTAATAAACGCTAGGCGCTAATCAAGCGGCATGCTGAGACCTCGTGCCTAGACTTCTAGGGAGATTTAACCAAATTTATTATATATTGAATAAATAAGTGTCTATTTATACTTAAAAAATATATGAATGAATAGAGAAACAGAAATTGTGAAATAAATAACATATATATTGTAAAGTATTAGAACATATTGAAAATATGGGCCCAAGCATATACAATGAGTGTTCATTTAAGTATTCAACAAACCTCTTACAAAATACAAAATGAAAACAATCGATTTTTTGTCTAAGTGAAAATCACGATCTAAACAATAGCGTGTCTAGGTGCACTTTCTTAATTTTCAAAAGTCTAAAAACTAATCAGGACTAGCCGCCTAGTGCCTAGGTGAGGCGTAGAACAGTGTCAAGGCCCCATTTAAATTTTAAAATTTAAATCTAAATTCACCACATTCTTCCAAAAATACCATCAAACACCAACACCATATCCGCAAGCACCCTAACGCAGCCTCCCATGCACCCCTAGTTTCTGAACATAGTAGAGCACTAGATATTTGTGCCCGCGCGTTGCTGCGGGATTGAAAATTTCATGAAAGATTATGCAACTTCATTCTCTTCGTAAGCAATGTTTGAGTTAATTTTGTTCCACTTAAGCAGCAATGAGAAATTGTAGAAAGGCAGAATTAACGTATGCCAAATGTATTTCAATGGTACTAATTATATAGAATTGGGAAGTCAAATAAATCATATATAGCCACAAAATAGTAACAGGTACAGATGAGATTAATCAACATCTACCAAATCAAAAGTAGATGTGGAAATTGAGATAATAAACCTTGTTTTCTGTTCAAAAAGTCATGCAACAATGGGAACATGACTAACCGGATAGAACTGTGATTAACTCACTCCATCCGTAAAGAAAAGAAACCCAAACCAAGTTCAGCAAGAATTATGCACGACCTTTTTGAAAACTATATAATGAATTATAAAAAATTGTTAAACAAACATGGACCGGAGGTTATCTTAAAATTCATTTAAATGGAAAATGGTAAATTTGGTTCACTTGAGATGCTAACCTTTCAAAATGCGATACTAATATAAGTTGCATATTAGGATGAAATGCATTAACGCTTACACTTCATAAAAGAAAAAACCAACAAAATTCTAATTTGTTTTTCTACTCAATGTTCCAGGAAATTGCCTAAATAGCAAGAACAATTGCACATGGAGCCTACCTTCTGAGTAGCACTTAAAATCTCTCTTTGAACTCTCCTCTGCTCATATGAGAGGGAATTTTGTCGTCGCTCAATTTCAAGTCTAGCCTCTCTTTCCATAATGAGAGATTCCATTGCAGCCTGATAGACATATTCAAACATTTAATAATGTACAGAAGCTAACTAAATTCAGCCACATTGAATATCAAACCCATCTACTTACCATCTTATCCAACTCTTATTTCGTAAATTTCTCTGGTAAAGAAGCATAGTTTTTCCTGAGCCCCGCAATAATCTAATTCAATTCTTCTTCCTTGCCTTTCAATAAGATCCCTATTATCAAACAAACACAATTACTGTAGTAAACAACTTCATTGAGGATTCAAACGCACAAAATATGTTAATTCATACCCATTTCATCGCGATGCCGCTCTAACCATGAAAAAATAAAATTAATAATAATCACTCAAATCAATTACAGTTTATCACAAACTATGTCATCTAATAATCAATAAATTTAAGAAAATTTAAAATGAAATCAAAATCTTTAAATGTCCTAATTTTCTCAAATCTCAGAAGCCAAAACAATATAAAAAAAAAAGGAAAAAAAAAGGAGATGGATGAGAAGTGAAGGTTGAGTAACTAACTTGTCAGGATTTGGATAAGAGGCAGGAAGAGAAGGCCATGATCGGAACGCAATCTTCCTCCTCTTCTTGTAATTTATGTTTCTCCTTTCAGATTTCAAATACAAAACAACCCATACTTAAATGAACTTAATCCCTGTAAAAAGTTTGGTATAAAACTTTCATGACACTTCTATAAAAATCCAGCATGCATAGTTCTTTTAAAATCGACACATAACTTCATTTTAAACTTGTATAGACACAAACTTAATCAATTGATTTATATTTAAATAGAAAGAATGTAGTGGTCAGTTTTACCTATATTTTGTTTGTTGTCACTCCATTTCTATTTTTAATTAAAAGCTTGTAACTTATACGCATTTCCTTATAATTTTTACTTCCCTTCCCCTTCCCTGCTGGGTAAACAGTAGAGTAGCTCTCGTTTACCTACAACAAATCAAAAACCATTTGGAGAAAATAACTAAGCATTTGGTTATTAGATTCTTAGTAGGCAAAGCAAGAAAATTACACATAACGAAACTATTGAAACTTTAAAACCCACTTCCCAAATTAGGTTCTCAGACTGGCTAATGAGCATATTGATTTTAAACTATCATCCCAAACCTGCAATGCCTGAGGTTTTTTATTTTTTATTTTTTTGGACAGTCTAATTAATCATTTTTAATAGAAGAATACAATTCATATAACAATAATTAGTAGAGAAAACGAACGCAGTAATGTAAAAATCATGGGGTTACTTAAATTTTGAGGGCTGAGGAGGCACCAAGTTCCATTTTTAGTCAGAGTTCGAAACTGAATTTGAGACTCTTATAGGTTCCTGTTAACAAACATAACATGGTGGACCAAATTAAAAACATATTTAAACCAAAAATTATAATTTGAGTTTTTCTAATTTTTTCTATAAGAATTCTCATAACTCTAAACAAAAAGAAAAGTTTACCGTAAGGTTGGAGCTAACTGGGGTCATTCTCCTTGCTCTACAACTACAATCACACAAAACAAAAATCAAAGTTCAAAACTTAATATAACCTCATCTGCCAATTCAAAGTCCAAACAATTAACTAAAAAAATCCAGAATTTATAAAGTTAAAACCATAATTATTGAGGTTAGATTGCAGGAAAACCAACCTCTACTCGTTTTCTGGCAAATTTGGGGTCCTTTGATTTCTAGACTTTGAGTAGAAACTGATTATACCATGGGCTAATATTCAAGTACCACACAATATAATTTTATCGTAGTAAGCTTTTCAATTCACTCCAAACGAAGGTATTATATGTTCACATATATATATTCACAACCATAAGAAAGAAGAAAACAACTTTTGGTACAGAGCAAAAATGAAGCACTAACAGATTCCCACACACCAAACTCTGAGAACAAACAAAAACAGAACCAAATTATATAGCAGCATGCAAGTCACGAAGGAACAAAGAAAAAAGAATACTCATTTGCAAATCCAAAATTAGAAAAAAGAGCATAGACAAAACTGGAAAACTCACCACAAAACGCTGGTCGTCGGAGTTTTTTTTTTTTTTTTTTGGGCAACGAAATTGGAAAATCTGAAAAAAACTTGCAGCCGCAATTTTTCAGCAACAAAGCTTCGGTGTCAACATTTTATAACAGAGACACACAAAAGTTAGACACGAAAAGAAAACGATGCATTGAAAATTCTGGAAAAAAAAAAAGGACTTACAGTGACAGACGGCGGAGGACAGAGCAACAATTGCGGCTCAAAGAAAACCCTAGCTTGATCCACGCCGCGAGTTTTGGACAGTGTAGAAATCGAAGGAAAACCCAAATCCAAGGAAAAGCAAATGGCTTTTCGAATTCCATTTATTTATTTATTTATTTTGGAGTTTGGCCGCTGTGATTTGTAGTTTTTGAGAGAGAGAGAACTGGAGAAATTTCTATTGGGTTGGTCTTTTTCAGCAGGAAAGTGAGAGAGAAATCGAGATCGGAGAGCGAGGGAAGGCAAGCTTTAGCAACATAAGGGTTTGTGGGAGAGATCGAAATGGATGGAAGGCTTCTTGGGTAGAGAAAGAAAGCATGAGAAAGAGTGAGAGATGAGAGAAGACCGCGAAGTGAAGGAGAGTCAGAGGAAAAGTCGAGAAGGAGTCGAAGCAGAGCCCTTCGACGATGATCGACGCGTGGACCGGATGATTGAAGAGGAGGTGTGCAGAGCGATGAACGCGTGGGCAAAAATTACAGGAATTGCGAGGAACGATGTGCGGAAGAAAGGAAAGACGTGATGAACAGTAGTGGGGAACTGTTCCAGATGCCATGATGTTGTGTTTTTTAATTATTTTTTTCTGGTGATAGACACCCTCTCTCACAATCCATGCTCAGCTTTTGTTTCTCTCTCTTCCTTTTTCCCCTTTTCTATCCATTTTTATCCGCATGTTCCAGATTTTTGGTTTTTTAATTATTTTTTGGTGGAAAGGCATGCATCACTGCTGCCAGATGTGGATCAGTTATGGTTTTTTAATTATTTTTTGATGGAAAGGCAGGTACCATTTGCTGCCATGTGTGGATTAGGTAAGGAAAAAACGCTGGAATCGAAGAGGGAGTCAGAATTTAAAAGAAGATACAGGTTGAACAGTAGCCCTCTCACGTGATGAACAGTGAGCGGGAACTGCTTTAGTAGATAGCTACAACAATATAGAAAAAAAAAAGGAAACAGGAAAGTATCAACACGTGGCCTTCGAGGGCAAGGCAGTCCTTTCACTGTGGAAAAGATGGCAAAAATTTGGCTTAACAAACAAATTGAGGAGCATTTTAATTCGCTCACTGTCCGTGAACAGTAAACGCTGGTTTGGGTTTTAGTATAGGTATAATTTCCAGCGGTGGAAAGCAAGGGAACAAATGTTGCCCAAGACTCATAAACATTGCTCCACCACCCCAAAAATTGAAGGGCAATCAGTAGGCCCTACTATATCCAACTCGCTTCCAAGGCAAGTCTTGCCCGAGCTGCTAGGCAAAGATTATTGGGAAATTGACAGAAATGGGCATTTCTTTAATCTTTAAACTAAAATAGGATTTTTGTGATATGCAAGAACTTGTACATGACATGCATCACAATATGACAAAAATAGATTTCCCTAAAACTTAAAATGACAAATTGCTCTTTTATATAAATGAGTTAGGGATGTGATATTCACACATCCCTTTTTACTTATCTCACATTTTTTTTATTTTTGACCGTCAGATTGAATGAATTAAAGAAGATCAACAGACATAAATTAATAAGAGCTGTGTGAGAAGTAAAAAAAATATGTGCTAGATAGCACGTCCATGAGTTATTTCGTCTAACCCATTCAGCATTTTCTTCTTCCCTCTCCGAGAACCTCGAATGGCGTGGCCCCCAGCTCCTTGTCCAAAACCCCCAACCGGCGCCACCCCCTAACTCGACGAACCTTAACCTCGAACAGCGCAACCCCCTACTCGACAAACCTTAAGTTTCCAAATCCTTGTCCACTTTTCAAACCCACGGGAAGTTTCCAAATTCTGCTACACTTTTCCGACCGATGACAAGTTTCGAATTTTCCGACAATCGGCGCCGTTTTAACTCGGATTTTGCGCAAGTTTTGCGGCCAACGATTCAGACAGATTTAATGGCAAAATAAAAAAAGAAGTACGTTTTTAATTGAATTCATTATTTGATCTTAGGATTTTTTTAAATTTGGGAATTTAGGGTTTTGGGTGTGATTGACTGTTTTGTGCAATTAATTTGGGGAACGTAAACGGACTAGAGGGTCGTGTAATTGCATGTATTTTGAAGTTAATTTTGGACATGGTTTGTTCCATCTATATTGAATTTCTCATTTTTGCATATTGTGTACATATTCTGGGCATGTGTATATGATATTGCTGGAAATTATTAATTGATTAAGTTGTACTTTGGTTGATGAATTGGTGTAGATGTTGGGCATACTTGCTTGAATTTGGTACATATTTTGTGCATATCATATGGTGCAGATGTTGGGCATACTTTCTTTGAATTTGATTGATGAATTGGTTCAATTTGATATATATGAAAGAGTGCATATACTATGCATTTCCTGTGTGCATGTTTATGTTATTAACTTGATGTGCGTATAAAACCTTATGGTTGTCATTGTTAGATTGAAAGGCTGTATTAGATATCTTGCAAATGGTTCTCCTCCGACAGAACTTGTGTGTCCGCCTGACGAAGTGTTTCTTGCCATCATTTCGTGTCTGTTGTACACAACGGGGTTTCTTTTTAACATAAGAGGGAGATTTTCAAGAGAGCACCTAAACAAATTCGAGGATCCTTGTTTCGGTCATCTCATTGACGTGGACCGTATTGACTGGTTTGGACAGCTGAACCACTACGCTATATTTAAGGCTGTAAAGGATAAAGTGACCAATGATTCCATATCCTTTCTTTTTGGGGAAGATGTTGCAACATTCGGGAGTCGGGAATTCTGTTTGATCAGTAACCTAAAGTTTGGAGAATTCCCGCTAGAAGCAAGAGGAATGTCGTGTTTGAGAGACATATCTCAGAAGAAAGAAGAAGATATCCCTAAAACAATTGGAGGACCAACTCAATGTCTGCCAAAATCAAGATAATATGTACAAGTTGGGGCTAGTGTACTTCGTCCACTTCGTTCTTTTGGGGAAACATAATGACTCAATTATCTAGTACTATCTGCTTGACTTGGTAGACAACGAAGAAAAGTGGGAGACCTATCCTTGGGGTTCGGCGTCGTTCCATTTGTTGATGCCAACCATCAGGATCGCTGCTTTGACCCGGTACACCTTTATAAAAGAAAAAGGGGTGACTACCTACCAGGATTCTTATGTCTTCCAGGTAATTTTATTTTTCTTTTTTCTTATAAGTTTAACGTACTTTTACATTTGTTTCCATTGTAACTTTTTGATAGTATCAATTTCAATTTTGCAAATTACGTTGTTCGAAACCTTGTCGTACGCAAAGACAAAAACAACTCGAGGGTGTGGATTGAGATTCCTGAGTTGTTGCCCCGGATTTTCCCACTAGATATGAAATTCTAAATCCACCAGAGGATGACAGTATTCCTACATGTGATTTAGAATTGCTTGCCAAAATATTAAAATGTCTAATTAATGGTTCTATACAAAGAATGAAAATATAAGGCAAGAGGGGGTTACCATGTCGAATTCCTTTCTTGGGGTAAAAGTAACCGTGAGTAGACACATTTATCACAATCGAGAAAGATGTAAATGTATTACATTCCATAATCAGGTTCACCAACCTTTCCGCAAAACCAAATCTAAGGACATACGTAATGAACTCCCAGTTTAGATAACCATAGGCTTTCTCCACATCCAATTTAATCCTCATCCCTCTCGCCTTGCCTTTCTTCCCTTCAAAACTGGAAAACATCTCATGAGCAATAAGAATAGTATCATGAATAGAACGTCCAGGATTAAAAGCCCCTTGATTACCTAAAATACAAAGATCAAGAAGAGGTTTCAATCTCTTAATAATAACCTTGGTAATTATTTTAGGGTATTGTTATTAGCACTTTAACTCCGCCTGCGTAAGTCTATCTTATATTACCGGCCCCAAGCCCGGGTAAAGGAGGAGGGAGAGGACGTCAGGTAGTCGACAGCCGGCACTCCACAGTTACGTCGAATCCTTATGAAAATGAATCCAAAACGAAATCGCGCTAAAGTTAGGGCGTCACCCGTAAGTGGCGCACTGTGTGGCCCGAGCACAGTGATAAGTGAGCAAAGGTCGCTGTATCTCCATCGGTATCCAGATGCAAATGTTAAATGAGCAAGGGAGCCATAGAAACTTCTTTTCGAATGACTCTACTCAAAGTTGTTTGGGAGCATATGCTCCTATCAACTTTACACATGACACACAAAAGAAGTACTTTGATCCTATTGGACGGGGGAAGGTGAAGAAGCTAGGACAGAAGGGTAGAGTTCAAAAGAGTATAATGCGTTTAGGAACGTGGAATATAGGAACCTTAACGGGAAAATCTATGGAAGTAGTGGAAGTTATGGTGAGGAGAAGGATAAATATTATGTGCCTACAAGAAACTAAGTGGGTTGGTCTTAAGGCAAATGATCTAGAAAACTCAGGGTTTAAACTTTGGTATTCGGGCACAAATAGAACGAGAAACGGTGTTGGCATCATCGTGGACAAGACCTTGACACAAGATGTTGTAGATGTCAAGAGGGTAGGAGATAGAATCATGGCAATCAAGATTGTAATAGGACAAGAACTCATCAATGTCATTAGTGTGTACGCACCTCAAGTAGGGTTGGATACGAGTTCGAAGGAGAAAGTTTGGGAAGACCTTGGAGACTTGGTGCAAGGAATTGCCCAGACGGAGAAGTTATTTATAGGAAGAGATTTAAATTGACACGTGGGCAGGGAGACAGGCAACTATAGAGGTTTTCATGGTGGCCATGGTTTTGGGGAGAGAAACGATGATGGGGAAGCTATCTTGGATTTTGCAATGGCATATGATCTCTTCTTAGCCAACACCTTCTTTAAGAAGAGAGAATAAGATGTGATCACTTACAAGAGTGGGTCGTCAAAAACACAAATAGATTTTCTTCTAATGAGGAAAGGGGATCGTATAACTTGTAAGGATTGCAAAGTTATACCGGGAGAGAGCTTGGCTAATCAACATCGCTTGTTGGTGATGGATGTACATAATATCAAAAGAGTGAGAAAAAAGAACAAAACTTGGAAGTGCCCAAGGACTAGATGGTGGAATCTAAAAGGAGAAAAATAAGTCATTTTCAAAGAGAAAGTAATCACCCAGTGTGGGTGGGATAGAGAGGGGAAGCTAGCCAAAGGTGGGATTCCATGGCTAGTTGTATCCGAAAAGTAGCAAAAGAGGTATTAAGAAAGTTCAAGGGCTTTGCCCCACACCAAAAGGAATCTTGGTGGTGGAATGAAGAGGTACAAACAAAGGTGAAGGCTAAGAAGGAATGTTGTAAAACCTTATACAAGGACAGGACCGATGAAAATGGTGAAAGGTATAGAAGAGCGAAGCAAGAGGCGAAGAAAGCTGTGATAGAAGCTAAGTTAGCGGCTTATGACGACATGTATAAACGACTAGATACCAAAGAAGGAGAGTTGGATATCTATAAACTAGCTAGAGCAAGGGAAAAGAAGACAAGGGACCTAAACCAAGTGAAGTGCATCAAGGATGAGGATGGAAAGGTTCTTGCTACACAGAATGCGATCAAAGACAGATGGAGAGGTTATTTTCATAATCTTTTCAATGAAGGACATGAAAGGAGTACTTTTTTAAGGGAATTGAGTAACTCAGAAGAGTGTAGAAACTACTCCTTTTATCGTCGAATCATGAAGGAAGAAGTAGTTGTAGCTTTGAAGAAGATGAAGCATAGAAAAGCAGTGGGCCCAGACGATATACCGATCGAAGTGTGGAAAGTCTTGGGAGAGACAGGTATAGCATGGCTCACTGACCTTTTCAATAAGATTTTGAAAACGAAGAAGATGTCAACTGAGTGGTGAAAGAGCACTTTGGTGCCTATCTACAAGAATAAGGGCGACGTATAAAATTTCATGAACTATAGGGGTATTAAGCTAATGAGTCATACAATGAAGCTCTGGGAGAGAGTCATTGAGCATAGATTGAGGCAAGAGACACGAGTTTTGGACAACCAATTCGGGTTCATGCTAGGGCGCTTAACCATGGAGGCAATCTATTTCTTACGAAGATTGATGGAAAGATATAGAGATGGGAAAAATGATTTACACATGGTCTTTATAGATTTGGAAAAAGCGTATGATAGGATCCCAAGATACATTCTTTGGAGGATTCTAGAGAAGAAAAGAGTACGAGTAACATATATCCAAGCTATAAAGGATATGTATGAAGGAGCAAAAACTGTCGTAAGAACTCATGAATGACAAACCGAAAGCTTCCCCATAAATGTAGAATTACATCAAGGCTCATCCTTAAGTCCTTACCTTTTTGCGTTGGTAATGGATAAGTTAACAGGACATATTCAATATGATATTCCTTGGTTTATGATTTTCGCAGACGATATAGTGTTGATAGATGAAACTCAGGAATGGGTAAATGCGAAGCTTAACCTTTAGAGAGAAGTGTTGGAATCTAAAGGTCTTCGCCTAAGCTGATCAAAGACAGAATATATGGAGTGCAAGTTCAGTGCAAATGGAGACCAAAATGAGTTAGGAGTGAGGATCGAAGATCAGGAAATACCAAAGAGCGATCGTTTTCGCTACTTATGATCTATCTTGCAAAAGAACGGAGAATTAGATGGAGATCTCAACTATAGAATACAAGCTGGATGGATGAAGTGGAAGAGTGCGGATGAGTTAACAGGACATATTCAAGATGATATTCCTTGGTGTATGCTTTTCGCAGACGATATAGTGTTGATAGATGAAACTCAGGAAGGGGTAAATGCAAAGCTTAACCTTTGGAGAGAAGTGTTGGAATCTAAAGGTCTTCGCCTAAGCCGATCAAAGACAGAATATATGGAGTGCAAGTTCAGTGCAAATGGAGGCCAAAACGAGTTAGGGGTGAGGATCGGTGATCAAGAAATACCAAAGAGCGATTGTTTTCGTTACCTAGGATCTATCTTGCAAAAGAACGGAGAATTAGATGGAGATCTCAACTATAGAATACAAGCTAGATGGATGAAGTGGAAGAGTGCATCCGGCGTGTTGTGTGACCGTCGTATGCCACTGAAGCTCAAGGGAAAATTTTATAGGATGGCAATAAGGCCGGCGATGTTGTATGGCACAGAATGTTAGGCGGTGAAGCATCAACACGTACACAAAATGGGTGTAGCAAATATGAGGATGCTTCGTTGGATGTGTGGGCACACGAGAAAGGATAAGATTAGGAATGAGGATATCCGAGGTAAAGTAGGAGTAGCCGAAATTGTAGGAAAATTGAGAGAAAATCGGTTACGGTGGTTTGGACATGTGCAAAAAGGCCTATTGACGCTCCAGTTAGAAGATGCGATTACGGGACAAAGGTTCAAGGCCGGAGGGGTAGAGGAAGACCTAGGAAAACTTTGGAAGAGACTTTAAGAAAAGACTTAGCGTATTTGGATCTAACGGATGACATGACACAGGACCGAGCACAATGGCGTTCTAAGATTCATATAGCCGACCCCACTCAGTGAAGAAGGCTTTGGTGTATTTAACACAATACGTTGAAATGAAGCAAAGCTTATTTATTGATATCTTCGATAAGTTACAATTATGTACATATACATGAGTCAAAATAAACAAACAAGAGGGAGCCTTCACAAAGATTGCTTAGGAGAAGTCTCAGCAGTCGGTAGAGCCCTATAAAGAGAAGGCACCAGAGGGGGATCATTTGGAGCCTTAGTACTGGACAGAACCCTAGAAGGATGAGGCATCGAAGGTTGATCATTTGGAGCTTCATTACGCGGTACAGCCCCAGAAGACGAAGGCAATAAATGTCTTTGGAATAAACCCACAAACCGCTGATGATCAAGTAAAACCTGACCATCAGATTCCTTCATCTGGTCAAGCTTCCTCTTCATGTTTGTAGCATAGTCATGTGCGAGCTGGTGCAACTGTTTATTCTCATGCTTGAGCCCTCTAATCTCCTGTTTGAGACTCATCACTTCAACCGCCAATGATTCAACTTGGCGGGTTCGAGCAAATAGGCGCTGGGCCATATTAGACACAGAACCTGCACGCTGAACACTTAGAGCCAGAGAATCCTTAACAGCCAACTCATCAGACCATTTGGAAAATAGTCTGTTATCTTTGGGAGAGAAGGTTTCTGGCCACCACCTCAGCAGTCATATTATTCTTCATCACAGAATTCCCAAAGGTAAGAAGACCAGTAAGGGATAAGAAGGATGGGCGCCATATGTTGTTTGGAGAAAGCGTGACTGCCTCTTCAACGAAGTACAAGTCAAAACGACGGTCGGAGGGGCTAGACATTTTCAAATGTGTTGAAGAGAGAAGAGGTCGAACAAATCAAGATCTTAGAAGTGCAAGAAGGGAGCTTCTACTGGTGAAGATTCAAATGTGCTTTGGAACTTAATGCCAGCCTCTATAAAAATCTGCACTCGACGGAGCTTCAGAAATCGAAGAGGCACCTGCCCAGAAATCGAAGAGGCGTTTGCTTTCTCAAAAACTGGGCTGCTCAGAGACTACGAAGGTCGATCTCAGAAATCGAAGAGGCGTTTGCTTTCTCAAAACCTGGGCTGCTCAAAGACCACGAAGGCCAATCTCAGAAATTGAAGAGGCGCTTGCTTTCTCAAAAGCTGGGCTGTTCAGAGACCACGAGGGCCAATCTCAGAAATCGAAGAGGCACCTGTTTTTTTTAGCCTTGTCAGCACCTGTCACATGCACACTCAGCTTTGCTGAAATTACAGGTATTCTGTTGAAGATTTCTGGTGAAGTAGAAAGCACGTGAATCTTACTGTTCAATCATCCACTTTCCACACGCACCATCAGCTCATGGGTACCACAGATAACTTTGCCAAAAATCTCTGACAAAGTTTAGACACGTGAAGCTTGCAGTCCCCACTACATCGCTATGACTAAGAAGGCTAAAAGAATAGCAAAGAAACAGCACTAACAAAGTTTAGACACATAAATTTTGAAGATATAGCTACCATATAATTACCCACAAGGGTAAAGGAACAGCACCGTTGCTGGATAATTGTAAAGTCTCTGTGTGTCAACCTATGTGCTATGTGGCAAGGTAGACTAGCAAACATGCCCAACCTTTACTTATATTCGAGAAAACACTCCCAACAAGATTGCTTGCTCCAAAATCGAAGAGGCACCGTCCTTCGAATCTCGAGAGCCAGACTCCCAACATGATTACTTTCTCAAAAATTGAAGAGACACCGCTTTCCGAATCTCGAGAGCCAGACTCCCAGCAAGATTGTTATCTCAAAAATCGAAGAGGCACCGTTCTCCGAATCTCGAGAGCCAGATCCTCGATAGGATTGCTTGTACGAAAACCAAAAAGGAACCGTTTTCTCAACTTCGAGAGCCAGATCTCATTGGATAAAGCTTGTCTGTAATCTTCACACGCAACATTAGCTTTCCAGATACCACAGATCACTTTTTCAAAGTGCTCTGACACACGTGAAGCTGGCAGCTCCCACTCTCATGCTATGACCAAGCAGGGTAAATGAATAGCATTACTACTTGTTGTTAGGGAAACTCTTATATATGTCGACATCCATCCTCAACGGACAGGCAGACCTGCAAAAATGCTCAACCTTTCCTTATATCTGAGAGGGCACTCCCAACGAAGCCTCTCGAAATCCTCAGCTTTCTTTCCCCCCGATAATACCTTTGTAAGAGCAAGAATATCTCATATCATTAAGGTTAAAAGCAAGAGTATCTCATATCATGCTTTTTCCCTATCTTTTCCTTTGGCCTTGTTCTTACCTGCAAGACAAGGAGACAGAGAGCAATCAGTCAGCACTTGGAATCAAGCTTCCAGTCCCCTTACCTGATTACTTACCTGGCATTGCTCTCGAGTACTCATCTTCAACATCTTATGCTTCCAGAGAAGATACCACATCTGCCTGAGGAACGGATAGGGAAAGTGAGAATGATACAAGGAAGCATGTGGAGACAAACGTAACAGAATACGTGCCGATACATCCACTATTTTGTCAACAGCAAAAGTATCACATATCAGCAGTGTCGAACGTACTCTAGATTTGATGGACTTGTTTTGACCCTCAAATTCTTCAGTCGGCCTTATACTCTGGAGGAAACTAGAAAATCCTCCAGCCCAGTTCAAGAATAAGCATGTGGAAAGTTACTTCTTCAAAAGCAAAAGTATCTCATATCATTTGTTCTCATTTTTTTCTCTTTATCCTTCATGCTGCCTGCAAGATAGGGAGAATGAGAACAATCAACCGGAACTTGAAATCAAACTTCTGATATGGGACTGATTGCTTGGAGCTCTGATTGCTTACCTTGTCTGTCACCTCTTTCAGCAGATCCCCTAACTCGGCGACTTGGGGGACTCCTACTACATGGTTTGTATCGCGCTTGACCAAGCCTGAAACTACAAGTAAGCTTCAAGTGAAATTGATACATTACCTTGTGCATCTCCACTAGTTAAAGATACCACCCCTGGATGGAGGAAACGTACTTCCAGAGAAGATGCAACATCTACCTATGAGACAGATAAGGCAAGTGAAGACGAAAGCTTGAACCTATGGCATTTGTACTAAATCATTCACTTGTACTCACTAAAGGAGAGCTTGAACCTATGTACTTGCGTAAACCCTTCACAATTAATGAGAACTCCTCTACTCCGTGGACGTAGCCAATCTAGGTGAACTACGTACATCTTGTGTTTGCTTTCCTGTCTCTATCCATTTACATATTTATCCATACTAATAACCAGAGCAATCTAGCGAAGATCACAAACTTAATACTTTCTGTTGTACCAAAGTCCTCACTGATTTTGTGCATCAACAATCCGTAAGTCCTTACCTTTTTGCGTTGGTAATGGATGAGTTAACAGGACATATTCAAGATGATATTCCTTGGTGTATGCTTTTTGCACATGATATAGTGTTGATAGATGAAACTCAAGAGGGGTAAATGCAAAGCTTAACCTTTAGAGAGAAGTGTTGGAATCTAAAGGTCTTCGCCTAAGCCGATCAAATACAGAATATATGGAGTGCAAATTCATTGCAAATAGAGGCCAAAATGAGTTAGGGGTGAGGATCGGAGATCAGAAAATACCAAAGAGCGACCGTTTTCGCTACCTAGGATCTATCTTGCAAAAGAACGGAGAATTAGATGAAGATCTCAACCATAGAATACAAGCTAGATGGATGAAGTGAAAGAGTGCATCCGGCGTGTTGTGTGACCGTCGTAGGCCACTAAAGCTCAAGGGAAAATTTTATAGGATGGCAATAAGGCTGGCGATGTTGTATGACACAGAATGTTGGGCGGTGAAGCTCAACACGTACACAAAATGGGTTTGGACATGTACAAAGAAGGCCTATTGACGTTCCGGTTCGAAGATGTGACCACGGGATAGAGGTTCAGGGCCGAAGGGGTAGAGGAAGACCTAGGAAAACTTTGGAAGAAACCCTAAGAAAAGACTTAGAGTACTTGGATCTAACGGAGGACATGACACAAAACCGAGCGCAGTGGCGTTATAGGATTCATATAGCCGACCCCACTTAGTGAGAAAAGGCTTTGTTGTTGTTGTTGTTGTATTGTTATTAGCACTCTAAAATTCTCTTTTTGTACTCCAAACTTTCTATAATTAGAAAGAAAAATACACTCGAGAAGTGTAGAATGAGATTTTGCAGTGTCTATAACAGTTCCTTTATTTTATAACTAACATTACAAAGACTTGTAGGTCTGCAATTATTTATCAATTCAGGATTTTCAATATTTTGGATAAGAGAAATGTTAGTGTGATTAATAAGCCTTAAGCTTGAATTCTTCTCATAGAAATCCTTAACCATTGGGACAACCAAATCTTTGATCGTATCCCTATACTCATGGTAAAAACTTGCACTAATTCTATTCGGACCAGGAGCTTTCAAAGCACCAATGCTTTTAACTGCCTCCCATATTTCATTTTCCTCAACAGGCTTTAGTAATTGATCATTTTGATGATTGTAAATACAAGGGATGATAACGTTAGCCACGGAAGCAATATCTGCTATAGATGGGTATCTATCACAAGAAAACCGCAGTTTGAAATCCTGCACAAAACTGTTCTATCCCATCCCCATAGTTCCACCAAAAACCAATACTATCTTTAATCTTCGTGATTTTTTTTGTTTTTTGTTTTTTTTTTTGTTTTTTTTTTGGGGAATTGGGGCTACAGTTTGGAAATATCTTGTATTTTTATCCCCAAGCTGTAGCCAATTTGCTTTGGCTTTTTGTGCCCAAATAGTTTCTTCCTGATTTAGTATTGTATTTAGCTCATCACTAATTAAGCTTCGTCTCCAACTCCAACTCTCTATCAATGATTTGATTCTTCATAATCGTTTCTTGTACCTTACTTAGATAACTTAGGATTTTTTCTTGCGTTCTTTAAATTACCAAAAGTTGTTTTGTTCCATTTTTTCACAAGATACCTAAAAGTGACAGCACACGCCCTAAATTTATCAATTGGAGAAAACAACCCATTATAACTCCATGCATTTTTAACAAAATCCTTGAAAGTAGCCACAAAGCTTCGAATTTAAAAGGGAAACTATTTTTAATTTCATTAAACACGTTGCTGGTTAACATAATGGGGCCATGATCAGATTCATAAATTGGATAGTTATGAGGATTGTAATCAGAGCACTCAGTTCATCAGTAAGAGTTAGCAATACCTTGATCAAGTCTTTCATAAATTCTAGTACCATCAGAGTGACAGTTGCACCAAGTATAGGGTACTCCCATCGCATTCAAAGATATTAGGTTTCCCTTATTCAAGAAGTTAATTAAATTGTTCATGTAAATCGTTGTATTTTGACAACCTCCTCTTTTCCATGAATGGGCTCATTGCTGACGATTTTCCAAAGCTCAATGGAGGTTGAAACCCTCTTCGAACCTAATGTCGGAGACCATTAAATCATATTATCGAACAAAGTTTTAGTTTTCTCTGAAGACTTAACGCTAATTTCTTTCCTTTCCCCATTCAATCTTAACTGTAACCCTACGACCCACAACCCATCAGAAGGGGAGAGCAGCAGCCCCAATTTCTGTTGCTTTTGCCCCCTCAGCAATTGAAAACCCAACCTAACGATTGTCATTTCCTTCCTACGGACATTAGTTTCCTCATGACCTCAACATGCTTTTCGAAATTATCTTCCTTTCCCGATGTTAACTCCCCTGTGAAATTAACTTCTGCAAGTATTAACCAAATCCATAATATGAAGATTATCTCGCAGCAACTGAGCTGATTCAGAGTTCATGCGCCGTCCACGCCCCAAAAGCTGTCGAAACCCTATAAGCTATTCTATCGTTAATTTGTCCATATCTTTAATATGTAACGAGGAAGGAAAAAAAATTCACTCAACTTATCCAGACTTGCAACATAAACAAGTTACCAGGGGTTGTCATTCTTCTCGGAGTCTTAAAACCTTGGAAGTCTTAAGACTCTTAACTATTCCATCATTTTCATTATCAAACACTTCATGCTATTGCATGGCCTTAGTAATTAAGCCACCTCTTGAATTGTAGTAGGATTTCCAGCTACAGGGAATTGGTTTTAACTATCCGGAGAAAAATTAAAATTAATGAAATAATGTACCAAGGGTTATGAAGTTTATGTATATCCATATATTTTTTGGAAAACTAACCAACACACACAAAAAACTTTTCTTTTAATCATCAGAACAAAACAATTCTATAATACCCAAATTGGGCATGGGAATGAAGACAAGGGAAAAAGCATTTCAGGGATATCATATGCAAAAACTAAAATTGGGCTCCAGGAGACAGCCATGCAATAAGCTCACATGCATTTATTAAGACAAGCAAGTTCACATGCAAAGCAAAAAGAAGACAAAACAAGTCAGACCACATTTCAGAAACAGTGCTGACACTTTCAGCAACAGTAGAAGATGACAAGTACCAAGGAGTTGTCTATACCATACATTTGTAAAGATTTTAATTTTTCGATCAGAGTATTCTCACTCAGTCTATATAAGAGAAGTTCCCTTCATTGTACAAACACACCAAAGCATCTCAACACCTAAACACCCACTCTCACCATATACTCACACCATCTTCATCCATAGCATCCTTGTGAACACTTCCTGGTAACCACTTTCTTGTAAACAATTATCTTTGTAAACATTCTATATATCAATAAAAGTCCAAGTGTACATATTTAAGCAATCTCCAAGTCTTAAGTAAGCTCTCTTTTCTTTCTTTATTGTGTTTGTTTAATTAGACTTCCAGTCCAAAATAGGGAAACATTATTATAGTTATATTATTAACCTGCTAAACTGACGATCATACTTTGTTTGAGCACTCTGTTATAGTTGAATGTTTGTCATATAAATAATTGGACATTAACCAGGGCACCTCTGAGTTCTTCGTACCTCTGAGTTTAGCCGTTAAAGCCTTATACTTGTACTGTGAGTGGCCATCATGCTAAAACATGTCAAGTTCCTTATGCAAGGTTTTATATCTAGTTGTTATAATTGTCATCCGACTATTTAACCAGGTCTGCTTCACGAATCTGGTATCAGAGCCAAGTTTAGTATTTTAATAGTATAAAAGTACCTTGAGGACGGAAGTCATTAACACAACTGATATCACACTTGTTTATTTTGTATGAACAACAGATATTATTGTCCTTGTAGACCTTGTCAACCACAACCACCAGGTATTTATTGTCTCAGACACCCAACTATAATTAGCATAAAGAGAAGATTAGCATATATATCCAAAAGAATTAGCATGACCATGAAGAAGCAAAAGTTTTATCTTGGTTATCTTGAACATCCTTCATTTATTTGTAAATATAATAACACATAAGTGCAACATAAAGTTTTAGAAGCAAAAAGAGCAACAGATCAAGTTTTAGAGACCTTGAGAGAAGAAAGAGAGTTTCTAAGAAACCAGTTAGCCGTAACTTTAGAGAAAGGTAGACTGTAGTTTATGATAGATTATCTTAATTTAGAAATTAGTGAACCTCAAAAAAGAAAAATAACCTTAGACCAAAATAGTTTAATTTGTTATTTTCCATTGAGAAAGCATAATCATATTTTGCATAGTGAAGAAAATTCACAAGTCAATAATATTGTAGATCTTATTATTAGTCAAGCAGAAAATATAAAATTAGAAAATAATAAGCATAATCATTTATTAAACCAGTTGTTAGAGCATTTTCAGAAAAATTTCATAAAAACAATTAGATAAAATTTAGATCATATTACATCTCAGTTAGAAGATAATAATAAAAATATTCAAAGGTTTCCTAGCAAAAGATAGATAAAAGAGCTTATTGACCTCATAGATAATAAGCCTTAGCAAGTAGAACTTAGACCACTAGAAATAGTTGAGCAGTTAAAATTAGAAGTTTAAAAAATTCAATTAGTGCAAAAGGAGTTGAGTGAACAAGTAGATAAGCTACATAATAAAATAGATAAATTATTAGTTTAATGACCGATTCTATAACTAGCAAAAAATATATCCAAGCTTTGAAAGAAATTAGTAAGCTAGATAAAGAACCAGTAGGTTTAACAGATTTTTCAACACAAGTAGCCAGTAGTAATATTCTCATTAGGCAAAATAATTTAATTATTCAATTAGTTTTAAATTTGGCTAAAAAAATTAGATCAAATTGAAGAACAAATAGCAGAAATAAACCAAATTTTACATAAAACATCTTCATCACTTCCACCATCTTTGTTAGAAAATTAGGAAATTTAACTTTAAGTACAAATAATCATATTAGAAGACCTAAGATAAATCCTTTTGATAACGGAAAATGGAACTTTTTAGGAGATAAGGAAAATAAGTAGTTAGAGCTGAAGATATTTATCCAAATGAAGAAGAAGCATAAGAATTTATTAGAAGAGGTTTTGAGAGAACACAGAAAAATAAATATAATTTGTATCAATTAGGTTTATTTGAAAACAGAAGCAAAATTGAGTAGCATCAGTCAACATAAAGTTAGTTGTATTGATGAAGAAGTTACACTTAATTTAATTAGTAAAGAAGCAGTTGCTCATTTGAGAAAATCACATTTCAGTCAAATTCACATAAGAACAATATTAATTGGAATAGCAGGATTAACCAGAGCACAAGTAGGCACAAAAGCTTTAGTATACATATATGATGATAGATGGGATAATCACCAACAAGCAGCAATAGCAACAGCTAAAGTAGACTTAAGTTCAAACTTAGCAGTCATATGATGTATTCCAAATTATGTTATGACAATTAATGAATTTAGTAACTATATTAAAGTAAGCATAAGAACAAAAAATTATAATATGAAAGGAGAGTATAAAAATTTGTGTATTAGCTTTGTTGATGTACAAAACCAGAGGGGTCTTGGAACAACGTAAATCCGACCGTGAATCTACAAGAAAGTAAATAAATCAAGATGTATCGTGTTTTACCCCAATGTTTGGGCTATGCCCACACTGATTGTATTTCTCTGACTGTATGTATGGATTACAAGGGTGAGGGGGAGTCCCCCAGAGAAAGAGAGAGTTTGAGAGGGCTCTCTGTTTGTGAGCATGAGAGCTTGAGAGAGATGAGCTTTGTGAGGGTGAGAGGGCTTGAGGCTTGTAAAGGTGAGGAGGCCCTTTTATAGAATAAGGGCTCCTCCCCTTTTTATATATTTGCCCCTCCATTTATCACATAATTACATTTGAGTCCCCCGAGTATTTATACGAGGTCTAAATACGGAGGCCTTAAGTATGGTACAAACAGTAGTCCCCCAAGTCTTCAGTCAAGAGAGTCTTTTGGCTGGAGACTTGAAATTCAGTTCATGTGTGGGTCGAAGTAACTAGATGTCGTCTAGAACTGATACTTGATATGAGGCGGTGCCCAATCTGAAATGATGCTCAACTAGAAGTAGCACATGTTGCGAGGCTGCTCTGCTTGTGGCTTATGTTGCCTTGGTTGGCTCGGCTTGTGGCGTTGAAGGTGAGGGAGTCCCTTTTGTAGAATAAGGGCTCGCTCCTCAATACATAAGTGATGGGCTAAGAGTTATGCTCGCGGCGAGACGGTTGCTCAGCTGGCAGCGATGCTCTCTAATGATGGTGAGGGAGTCCCTTTTATAAAATAAGGGTTCGCTCCTCAGTACATGAATAATGGGTGCTCTCTAATGAAAGCGAGGGAGTCTCTTTTATAGAATAAGGGTTCGCTCCTCAATACATAAATAATGGGCTAAGTCCCCCAAGTATTTTTCATGAGGCCCAATATATGGTACATAATGTAGTCCCCCAAGTCTTCAGTCAATAGGGTTTGTTAGCTGAAGACTTCAAATTGAATCCATGTATGGGCCGAAGTGGCGGTTGTTCGGAGGCGGTATTTGTATACCCAGCACTGAAGCTTTGTAGGTGAATCTTTGCAAGTGAAGCTTTGAAGCTAGAGCTTTGTGAATGAAGCTTTCGAAGCTGGAGCTTTTGTAAATGAAGCTTTTGAAGCTAGAGCTTTGTAAATGAAGCTTTTGAAGCTAGAGCTTTTGTAAATGAAGCTTTTAAAGCTAGAGCTCTGTAAATGAAGCTTTTGAAGCTAGAGCTCTATAAATGAAGCTTTCGAATCTTAAATCATTTATAAGTGAAGCTTTTGAAGCTAGAGCTCTGTAAATGAAGCTTTTGAAGCTGATTAGCTCATGAATGTTTATGTTAATTGACATAAGTGATGCTCATGGATGTTGACATGAGTGATGCTCATGAATGTTGACATGAATGATGGTCATGAATGTTTATGTATGATTGACATGAGTGATGCTCATGAAATGTTTATGTATGATTGACATGAGTGATGCTCATGTATAATTTTGGAGTACTGGACGTACTTTTGATCACCTGGTTGGTGATAATAGCAGCAGGCTGCCGAATAATTTTTTAGAGTACTGGGCATACTTTTGATCACCTGGTTGGTGATATTAGAGGGCCTGGTTACATGTTTTCAGCATGTTGATGGGCATCTTCTGGTCCAATAAAAAGTGGAGACGGGGAACCTTGGTGGGCATCTTCTTATCTTTAATCATGTTATCTCATGGGATAGTGGAATAGTGGAATAGTGGAGCATCTTCTTTTCTGCTTTTCCTTTTCTGCTTTCTTTTACTTTTACTTTCTATTTTCTGCTTTTGTTTCTCATGTGCTCCCAAGGCCCTTTTTTCTTTTTCTTTTTCCTTTTACAGATGGTAGACAAGGAAATCATGTGGAGTGTCTCTTTTCCCTTTCTGCTTTTGTTTTTCCTGTGCGCACATGACCCCTCCATGACTGCACCACTTTTTCTTTACACAATTTTCAAAAGCAGCTGGATGATTAAAGGAAGCCATATCTGATCTGTTTGTTGCAACCGAGGACGATGACAGAGAGGAAGCGGCTGTGCTGGAAGATGGAACAAAGATAGCAGATGAAGATGATCAGACTAACCTATGTCACAAACTTCAACCATTTCTTTGATGCATCCTTAAAATGATGTGGAGATGTTACGCCGTTAGACTATTCCCCATCTATAGCAACATTAAGATTCGTTTTACTCTTTTCATCTTCTGATAACCGCATAGCTTCAATGATTGCTCTTCTATATTGCCCATACTTTTTGTGCCTTTCTTGCTTGAGCTACACACTCCTTCACCTCAACGGGTGTCAGTGCAGGGAAATATCCCAAGTATTTCATGGTTGCAAGCTCATAGCACTGAACCTTGGTCTCTGCTTGTGGTGTCCTTCCCCTCGTAGGTACGTATATGAAACTGTTCTCCTTCGTCTGATTCCCATCATCCAACATATCAGAAGCATCGACTTCGAGGATGAAAAGAGGAACCTACAAACGGCGTAAGCGAATCCGAGGACGAAAAGAGCCCACCAAAAATGCCATCGTTTCGAAGCAGAATACAAATCAAGCACCCTTACGCTGCAGAGAGAAGAACATTGTTTACTGGGCTCTTCTTCCACTTTCTTCGCCGGGAAATTCTGAGATGGACGGCTACGATGGCATCTTTGATCTGGTCAGGTAAGCTCTGTGAGGTAGAGTGAGGACCGAGGATGGTGAAGACTGGGGGCATCTAAGAACGAGGTCGTTTTAGTACGTTTGTTTGGGGTTTTCTGGGCAGAATGAAGACTTTAAAAAGCAGAAGAAAACAAAAAAAGAATCTTTGGGGCTCTTTTATGGGCGAAGACCGAGAGAGAGAGAGAGATCGAGTTTTTTTTTTTTATTTTGCAGTGCAGGTGTTTGTTTCTTGGTTTCTGCAGACTCATGGTGGTGAGATGAAAAAATGAAAGAGAACCGACATGATTTTTTGTGTCGTTTCCCACAGACGGCGCCAAATGTTGATGCACAAAATCTGAAGGGTCTTGGAACAACGTAAATCCGACCGTGAATCTGCAAGAAAGTAAATAACACAAGATGTATCGTGGTTCACCCCAATGTTTACGTCCACACTGATATTGTATTTCTCTATTTGTGAGAGGATGAGAGGGTGAGAGTCTCTATAATGTGAGAGTGAGGCTTTGAAAGGGTGAGAGTCAGGCCTAAGAATTGGCCTCCCCTAATGAAGAGAGTGAGGAGTCCTTTTATAGAATAAGAGATCCTCACTTATTACATATTTGCCTCTTTCTTTATTACATAATTACATTTAAGTCCCCCGAGTATTTATACGAGATCTAAATACGGAAGCCCTAAGTATAGTACAAACAAGCTTAATGTATATTTGTAAAGTATCTGGTAGATATAATCATAAGTTTAATTTAGAATTTCAAATTTTAGTTCAAACATTTGATAGTAAACATGTAAATATGATAGAAGCAAAACCCGTAGATAATAGCTTTTTAGAAGGAATTCAGTGGACATTATCTAATTTACAAGTAGCAAGAAAAAGACAACCAGATAAAGTACAAATATATGAAACTAGTACAAGTCAAGCAACAATTAGGTTTAGTAATTACAAGCAACTAGAAAAAATAGAAGAGGATGAAAGTGAGATCGAAAATGAGAGTATTCATATGACTTTTGATAATTTAAATATTAATTTAGTTGAGCAAAACTTTGATCATATTGTAAATAAGCTTATAGAAGATATTGATCATTTAGATGACGAATAATATTTAGAAAAATATAAGACATATGATTTAGGACTACACAAAATTTCGGATAAAAAGATGAAAATTTTAATTTTAGAAATAGGAGTAGAACATATTTTAGGATCAAAAGAATATAATAATTTATTATAATTGAAACCAGAATGTAATCCAACAGAAGAAAGTAGCATATCAAAAGTAGAAAATCCAAATCCAGGATACACATGTATAACTGACCAACAATTTTTTAGACCAACAAATGAACAATGTAATGAAAAAGTAAGAGTAGATTACATTGAAGAAATTATGACAAAACCACCTAGAAAAAATAGGATTCCATATTTGAGAGGGTTAGAACAAATTAATATAGCAGGAAATATATTAAACTTATATAATGTAGATCCACAAGATTGGAAGAGAACAATTGAAAGATGGGGAAAAGGTTGCATACATGCAACATTAATGTTAGATTTTAGTAATTCACAAAATATGTTATATTATTTTGAACATACTTTAGATGGTTTAGTTTTTTATTATTTCCAATCATGGAAAGTTCAAAATCCATAACAGCATCAGGCAGCCAAAACGCATTTTAATATTGACGGTTTTGTTACTTTGATTAAACAAGAATTTTTAGATCATAATAGGTTAGATGGCAGAAGTGAACAAGAACAAATAAGAGCAATTAGAAATTTAGAACAATTACAAATTTGTGATTTACAGTATATAGCTGAGTATACCACAAATTTCTTTAAATATTCAGGAAGAACAGGTAGAATTAGTGATATTAATTTATTAGATACTTATATGACAAAAATAAAATGACCAATAGGTGAAAAGATTTGGAATGAATGTCAAAAGCATCCAAAGAAAAAAGATATTGCAATAGGACCTAGAATTCAACATGTATATGATATACTTAGACAAGAGTCTAGTTAAATAAAAGCTAAGAAACAAATTAGGAAGCAATTTTATATGAGTTGTAAAAATATAGATTTACCACAACAGTATGGTTGCCATAAGAAAAATAAGCATAAGAAAATATACAGAAAGAAATATAGGTCATATAAACCCTACAAACAACATAGGAATTTCAGCATAAGACCTTCAAGAATATATAGGAAGAGAAAATATATTCCAAAACAATTTAAGAAAAGAAGTGGTAGACCTTGGATTAGAAAATATAAAGTACCAAAAGATAAGAGTAGTTGTAAATGTTATTCATGTGGAAAGACTGTACACATTAGACCTAAATGTCTAAAATTAGGAAAACAGTCGAGAAAAAAGGTACATTTGATGGAGTTGTTTAAGTTAAAAGAAGATGAAGACATTCAATCAATATACAGTTTAGATGATTTAAATGATAATGAGAGTATTAACATGATAGATTCAGATTCTGAAGATTCAAGTAGCACAAATAGTGATTTAGAAGAGTATATGTGTGCATTCATAGAAGAGCAACATGAAAAAGAATATAAATACATTAATTTAGGTTGGCCAGAAAAATGTCATAAGTGTAGTAAATTAGTTGCAAATAAATATTATAATACATATTTAATATTGTGCAAAAAGTGTTATAATAATAAGTTATTAGAAATTAATTCAGCAAAATCACAAGAAAATACTGAAATATTAGGAAATATTGTTTATAGTATAGAAAAGCCATAAAATAGTTCTTTAATTACCATAAATTGTGAAATAGAATTAGCAAAAGAACATGCAATAAAAACAACAGGCATGATAGATACATGAAACACAAAGAGTGTAATAAGAGAAGAGTTGGTACGAGAAAAATATAGACAAAAATTGGCAAAAACAGTAAGAATAACACAGTTTGATGAGAGACCAGTTTATTTAACACGTTGTATTAATAATGAGTCTATTAAAGTAGAAAAACAACAATTTAATTTACCATTAACATTTGTTTCACCAGTAGGATTATACCCATTCATTTTAGGTTTAAATTTTTTGAAAAGTTTATAGGATTTTTTATTTATGAATCCTAACATAACGTTTTTCAAAACAGACATTACAATAACTAACCAAAGTAATACTGTAGAAGCATACAAAAGCATAAGTATAGAAGAATCTAATGGTCAAGATAGTTATCATTTAGAAAACTCAAAAGAAAATGATGAAGATAATAATATAGAAGAGTTTGATGAAGAAATATTTGAACATGAATATCTGATTTTAGAAGAAGGAACCCGTATAGAAATATTACAATTAAATAAACCAAAGAGTTTAGAAGAATTATACAATTAGCAGAACAAATTAGAATTATAGGAGAAGACCCACAATTACATTGGAATAAAAATAAAATACTAGCAAAATTAGATATAATTAATCCAGATTTAACCATTAAGCCATCTAATATACCTTGTAGTTTATTAGATAAACAAGAGTTTGAGCAACAAATAAAACAGTTGTTAAATTTAAAAGTAATTAGACCCTCTAAGTCTAGACATAGATCAACAACATTTATAGTAAGAAAACATTCGGAACTAAAGAGAGGTAAGGCTACAATAGTTTATAATTACAAAAGATTAAATGATAATACATATGAAGATAGTTATAAATTACCAAATAAAGATGAGCTTATAAATAAAATTCAAGAGAGTAAATATTTTAGTAAATTTAATTGTAAATCAGGATTTTGGCAAATACGATTAGCAGAGGAATCAATTGAGTGGACGGCTTTTACTTGTCCAGAATGACATTTTGAGTGGCTTGTTATGCCATTTGGACTTAAAAATGCTCCATCGATCTTTCAAAAAAAGATGGATCAAATTTTCAAGAAATATGATAAATTTTGTAGTGTTTATATAGATGATATTTTAGTACATAGTAAAAATAGAAATGAACATATAAAGCACTTAGAGATATTTCTACTAGAATTTATCAATAATGGAATTGTGATTAGCAAAAATAAAATAGCATTAGAAAAGCAAGATATAGAATTTTTAGGAATGTATATCAAGTCAAGTACAATACAATTACAAGATCATATAGCTAAAAAGGTCTTAGAATTTCCAAATAAGTTAGAAGATAAGAAACCGTTACAAGCATTTTTTGACACACCCCAACCCAGAAAGTCTCACTTGGACTCTGAATCGAGTTCTGTTGGCCGACATCTGGAGGGTGACGAAGCCATAAAGTGTAGTGTAGTGGAAAAAGAATGTGAATAAATTTAAACCTAAAAGTGCCTAAACAAAGGAGTGCGCGAGTGAGCGGGATTGAACCATTTTCACACATGATGTTAGAGCATAAGACAGTATAATGAATAGGATAAGGGTTATACCACTAATGATAACCATCTCCTGAGATTTTTCAGAATCCTCGTTTATACGTAAGCACATCTACTAAACCTGGAGGGGCGAAAAACAAAGTTGAGTGAGTCAGCAAAACAACGTTTTGTAAAAACCTTTATTTTCGAATATACTAACCCCTCGCCGTAAAACAAGTATAGTTTCCATAAAACATAGGCGTTCTAAGATTCATATAGCCGATCCCACTCAGTGACTTGGATTTTCCAAGTCTCCAACCGAGAAGTTTTCCTCACTCAGAAAATTAAGGGAACACTACCCCAACCTACATGCTCCACTCAGAAAGCTTCAACATACAAGCTTCAACAAAAGAAAATTCAAAGAACTTAGCGAAGAAGGCTTTGGTGTATTTAACACAATATGTTGAAATGAAGGAAAGCTTATTTATTGATATCCCCGATAAGCTACAAATATGTACATATACATGAGTCAAAATAAACAAACAAGATGGAGCCTTCACAAAGGTTGCTTAGGAGAAGTCTCAGCAGTCAGTAGAGCCCAAGAAAGAGAAGGCATCGGAGGGGGATCATTCGGAGCCTCAGTACTGGACAGAACCCTAGAAGGAGGAGGCATCAGAGGTTGATCATTTGGAGCTTCATTACGCGGTACAGCCCCAGAAGACGAAGGCAATAAATACCTTTGGAACAAACCCACAAATCTCTGATGATCAAGTAAAACCTGACCATCAGTTTCCTTCATCTGGTCAAGCTTCCTCTTCATGTTTGTAGCATAGTCATGTGCGGGCCGGTGCAACTGTTTATTCTCATGCTTGAGCCCTCTAATCTTCTGTTTGAGACTCATCACTTCGGCCGCCAATGATTTATCACCCACTTCCCACACGCAACAATAGCTCATGGGTACCACAGATAACTTTGCCAAAGTCTCTGCCAAAGTTGAGCACGTGAAGCTTGCAGCTCCCACTACATCGCTCTGACCAAGAAAGGTAAAAGAATAGCAAAGAAACAGCACTAACAAAGTTTAGACACATAAATTTTGAAGGTCTAGCTAACATATTATTACCCACAAGGGTAAAGGAACAGTACCACTGCTGGATAATTGAAGTCCCTGTGTGTCAACCTCCGTGCTTCGTGGCAAGGTAGACTAGCAAACATGCCCAACCTTTACTCACATTCGAGAAAACACCCCCAACAAGACTGATTGCTCCAAAATCGAAGAGGCACCGCCCTCCGAATCTCGAGAGCCAGACTCCCAACATGATTACTTTCTCAAAAATCGAAGAGACACTGCTCCCCGAATCTCGAGAGCCAGACCCCCAGCATGATTGCTTTCTCAAAAATCGAAGAGGCATCGTTCTCCGAATCAATCGAAGAGGCGCTCGCTTTCTCAAAAGCTGGGCTGCTCAGAGACCACGAGGGCCGATCTCAGAAATCGAAGAGGCACCTACTTTTCTAGCCTTGTCAGCACCTGTCACACGCACACTCAGCTTAGCGGAAATTATGGGCATTCTGTCGAAGACTTCTGGTGAAGTAGAAAGCATATGAATCTTACTGTTCAATCACCCACTTCCCACACGCAACAATAGCTCATGGGTACCACAGATAACTTTGCCAAAGTCTCTGCCAAAGTTGAGCACGTGAAGCTTGCAGCTCCCACTACATCGCTCTGACCAAGAAAGGTAAAAGAATAGCAAAGAAACAGCACTAACAAAGTTTAGACACATAAATTTTGAAGGTCTAGCTAACATATTATTACCCACAAGGGTAAAGGAACAGTACCACTGCTGGATAATTGAAGTCCCTGTGTGTCAACCTCCGTGCTTCGTGGCAAGGTAGACTAGCAAACATGCCCAACCTTTACTCACATTCGAGAAAACACCCCCAACAAGACTGATTGCTCCAAAATCGAAGAGGCACCGCCCTCCGAATCTCGAGAGCCAGACTCCCAACATGATTACTTTCTCAAAAATCGAAGAGACACTGCTCCCCGAATCTCGAGAGCCAGACCCCCAGCATGATTGCTTTCTCAAAAATCGAAGAGGCATCGTTCTCCGAATCAATCGAAGAGGCGCTCGCTTTCTCAAAAGCTGGGCTGCTCAGAGACCACGAGGGCCGATCTCAGAAATCGAAGAGGCACCTACTTTTCTAGCCTTGTCAGCACCTGTCACACGCACACTCAGCTTAGCGGAAATTATGGGCATTCTGTCGAAGACTTCTGGTGAAGTAGAAAGCATATGAATCTTACTGTTCAATCACCCACTTCCCACACGCAACAATAGCTCATGGGTACCACAGATAACTTTGCCAAAGTCTCTGCCAAAGTTGAGCACGTGAAGCTTGCAGCTCCCACTACATCGCTCTGACCAAGAAAGGTAAAAGAATAGCAAAGAAACAGCACTAACAAAGTTTAGACACATAAATTTTGAAGGTCTAGCTAACATATTATTACCCACAAGGGTAAAGGAACAGTACCACTGCTGGATAATTGAAGTCCCTGTGTGTCAACCTCCGTGCTTCGTGGCAAGGTAGACTAGCAAACATGCCCAACCTTTACTCACATCCGAGAAAACACTCCCAACAAGATTGCTTACTCCAAAATCGAAGAGGCACCGCCCTCCGAATCTCGAGAGCCAGACTCCCAACATGATTACTTTCTCAAAAATCGAAGAGACACTGCTCCCCGAATCTCGAGAGCCAGACCCCCAGCATGATTGCTTTCTCAAAAATCGAAGAAGCATCGTTCTCCGAATCTCGAGAGCCAGATACCACATACCACTTTTTCAAAGTGCTCTGACAGAGTTAAAACATGTGAAGCTGGCAGCTCCCACTACCGTGCTATGACCAAGCAGGGTAAAGGAATAGCATTACTACTTTTTGTTAGGGAGACTCCTATATATGTCGACCTCCATCCCCAACGGACAGGCAGACCTGCAAAAATGCTCAACCCTTCCTCATATCTGAGAGGGCACTCCCAACGAAGCCTTTCGAAATATTCAGCTTTCTTTCCCCCCGATAATACCTCTGCAAACAAGCTATACTAGAGCAAGAATATCTCATATCATCAGGGTTAAAAGCAAGAGTATCCCATATCATGCTTTTTCCCTGTCTTTTCCTTTGGCCTTGTTTTTACCTGCAAGACAAGGAGAAAGAGAGCAATCAGTCAGCACTTGAAATCAAGTTCCCAGCCAGGAACTGACTGCCTGGAACCCCTTACCTGATTACTTACCTGGCATTGCTCTCGAGTACTCATCTTCAACATCTTATGTGTCCAGGGAAGATACCGCATCTGCTTGAGGGACAGATAGGGCAAGTGCGAAGGATACAAGGAAGCATGTGGAGACAAGCGTAACAGCACACATGCCGATACATCCATTACTCTGTCAAAAGCAAAAGTATCCCATATCAGCAGGGTCGAACGTACTCTAGATTTGATGGACTTGTTTTGACCCTCAAATTCTTCAGTCGGCCTTATACTCTGGAGGAAACCAGAAAACCCTCCAGCTCAGTTCAAGAATAAGCCTGTGGAAAGTTACTTCTTCAAAAGCAAAAGTATCCCATATCATCTCTTCTCATTTTTCTTCTCTTTATCCTTCATGCTGCTGCAAGATGGGGAGAAGGTGAACAATCAGCCGGAGCTCTGATTGCTTACCTTGTCTGTCACCTCTTTCAGCAGATCCCCTAGCTCGGCGACTTGGGGGACTCCTACTACATGGTTTGTATCGCGCTTGACCAAGCCTGAAACTACAAGTAAGCTTCAAGTGAAATTGATACATTACCTTGTGCATCTCCACCAGTTAAAGATACCACCCCTGGATGGAGGAAGAGTACTTCCAGAGAAGCTGCCACATCTACCTATGCGACAGATAAGGCAAGTCAAGATGATACCACACTCCGATACTTAGAAGTTTCGTGATTACGAGATCATTCTCCCACAATATTTCCTAATGTCATTTGTACTCTAATGTCATTTGTACTAAATCATTCACTTGTACTCACTAAAGGAGAGCTTGAACCTATGTACTTGTGTAAACCCTTCACAATTAATGAGAACTCTTCTATTCCGTGGATGTAGCCAATCTGGGTGAACCACGTACATCTTGTGTTTGCTTTCCTATCTCTATCCATTTATATACTTATCCACACTAATGACCGGAGCAATCTAGCGAAGATCACAAAAAGCGACCGTTTTCGCTACCTAGGATCTATCTTGCAAGAGAACGGAGAATTAGATGGAGATCTCAACCATAGAATACGAGCTGGATGGATGAAGTGTAAGAGTGCATCCGGCGTGTTGTGTGACCGTCGTAGGCCACTGAAGCTCAAGGGAAAATTTTATAGGACAGCAATAAGGCCAGCGATGTTGTATGGCACAGAATGTTGGGCGGTGAAACATCAACACGTACACAAAATGGGTGTAGCGGAGATGAGGATGCTTCGTGGGATGTGTGGGCACACGAGAAAGGATAAGATTGAGAATGAGGATATCCGAGCTAAAGTAGGAGTAGCCGAAATTGAAGGAAAGATGAGAAAAAATCGGTTCCGGTGATTTGGACATGTGCAAAAAAGGCCTACTGACGTTCCGGTTCGAAGATGTGACTACGGGACAGAGGTTCAGGGCCGAAGGGGTAGAGGAAGACCTAGGAAAACTTTGGAAGAGACTCTAAGAAAAGGCTTAGAGTACTTGGATCTAACGGAGGACATGACACAAAACTGAGCGCAATGGCGTTCTAGGATTCATATAGCCGACCCCACTTAGTGGGAAAAGGCTTTGTTGTTGTTGTTGTTGTTGTATTATAACCAGAAATATGCCAAGTCATGATATAAAACTGCCACAATAATAAAATCATGTGATAATCAAGTATAGCTAAGTGCTCATCCATCTAAACTAACACACGAGTTCGAACAGATAATTTCTGACACGAACAGGACTGGGTGTAATCAATATGCTCTAGTACTACGATCACGTGAAGGCTGGTGCAGAAGTACGGTCACATACAAGTCGGATTGCCTAATGCAATCTACTCAACAAGACTGGCACCTAACTTGGATCCAAGGAGAGCGAATGGTGCGATATGAATATACACGTGAAGGACTGGCCCTGGCCCTAGGGTGAGTACTAACACCGGTGCAACAAGATGAGCATGTACATATATGTATGAATGTCATTACAGTAATATCCCAACTATATAGCAGCATTTATCACATTTAATATTGCAGTTATCAATTATTTGGCAATATAAACGTAAAGTGAAGTAAACACACATTTATGGAAACTATAATTATGTGTAAGTATAAAAAAAAATTGCCTCCTAGCCTTGCTTAACCTCGTACGTCCTCAGGATACGTTTCCCCTATATGTGAAATTACTTATTAACTTGGTTTAATAACACACACATGAAAACTTAAATAAAACCTCCGTAGATTGCTCAAACATAGGGTTTGAATACATGAAATCGATCTACTCGACGTCACGGACCTACACAAATTGACAGAAGGTCAATCGGAGGCCGGACACGCCGCTACAAGCGGTTTCACTGGCAGCCACGCGCTGCACACGCCGACCATGTTGGGCTCTCCATGCGCGCCCACGCGCCTGAGAGTACGGCTGTACTCACCTTCCTCACGAGCTCATGTGTTTTACAGGTTGAAGGTCCAACTACCAAAGCTCCTAACGAGCTCTGTTGATGCACAAAATCGGAGGGGTCTTGGAACAACGTAAATCCGACCGTGAATCTGCAAGAAAGTAAATAACACAAGATGTATCGTGGTTCACCCCAATGTTTGGGCTACATCCACACTGATATTGTATTTCTCTATTTATGAGAGGATGAAAGGGTGAGAGTCTCTGTAATGTGAGAGTGAGGCTTTGAGAGGGTGAGAGTCAGGCCTAAGAATTGGCCTCCCCTAATAAGGAGAGTGGGGAGTCCTTTTATAGAATAAGGGCTCCTCACTTATTACATATTTGCCGTTTCCTTTATTACATAATTACATTTAAGTCCTCTGAGTATTTATACGATATCTAAATACGGATGCCCTAAGTATGGTACAAACAGTAGTCCCCCAAGTCTTCAGTCAAGATAGTCTTTTGGCTGGAGACTTGAAATTCAGTCCATATATGGGACGAAGTAACTAGATGTCATCTAGGACTGATACTCGATATGAGGCGGTGCTCAATCTGAAATGATGCTCAACTAGAAGTAGCACATGTTGCGAGGCTGCTTGGCTTGTGGCTTATGTTACCTTGGTTGGCTCGGCTTATGGCGTTGAAGGTGAGGGAATCCCTTTTATAAAATAAGGGATCGCTCCTCAGTACATGAATAAGGGGTTAGGAGTGATGCTCGCGGCAAAGCGGTTGCTTAACTGGCGGCGATGCTCTCTAATAAAGGTGAGGGAGTCCCTTTTATAAATAAGGGCTCGCTCCTCAGTACATGAAGAATAGGTGCTCTCTAATGAAAGTGAGGGAGTCACTTTTATAGGATAAGGGCTCGCTCTTCAATACATAAATAAATGCCTAAGCCCCCCAAGTATTTTTCATGAGGCCCAGTTGAGACCCAATATATGGTACATAATGTAGTCCCCCAAGTCTTTAGTCAATAAGGTTTGTTGGCTAAAGACTTCAAATTGAATCCATGTATGGGCTGAAGTAGCGGTTGTTCGGATGTGGTATTTGTATACCTTGCACTGAAGTTTTGTAGGTGAAGCTTTAAAGCTAAAGCTCTGTAAATGAAGCTTTTGAAGCTAGATTGACATGAGTGATGCTCATGAATGTTTATATTGATTGACATGAGTGATGCTCATGGATGTTGACATGAGTGATGCTCATGAATGTTGACGTGAATGATAGTCATGAATGTTTATGTATGATTGACATGAGTGATGCTCATGAATGTTTATGTATGATTGACATGAGTGATGCTCATGAATGTTTATGTATGATTGACATGAGTGATGCTTATGTATAATTTTGGAGTATTGGACGTACTTTTGATCACCTAGTTGGTGATAATAGCGGCAGGTTGCCGAATAATTTTAGAGTACATCACCTGGTTGGTGGTAATAGCGGCAGGCTGCCAAATAATTTTGGAGTACTGGGCGTACTTTTGATCACCTGGTTGGTGGTAATAGCGGCAGGCTGCCGAATAATTTTTTGGAGTATTGGACGTACGTTTGGTCACCTAGTTGGTGATAATAGTGGCGGGCTGCAGAAGAATTTTGGAGTACTGGGCGTACTTTGGATCACTTAGTTGGTGGTAATAGCGGCAGGCTGCCGAATAATTTTTTGTAGTACTAGACGTACTTTTGATCACCTGGTTGGTGATAATAGAGGGCCTGACTCTTTTGGGCATATGGGCATTCGCCCTCCACATAACATTCCAGCCCATTATTTTGGGCTTGCCTTTTTCTTTTTTTTTTTTTTTGATTACCCTCTGATAGGGTTATACAAATGTCTTCGAAAGATAGGAAAAATAAATTACATCATTCAAAAATAAATAAAGCAGTCATTGGTGCGTACTGGGTTGTTGCAGATCTTTTTCCACGTGCGTATTGCGCCTACTGAACGTTTTACCTTTTCCTTTCTCTTTATTTTTCTTTCTTTTGGCAGGTGACTGACAAGGGAATAATGTCATTTCCTTTTTTGTTTTTGCTTTTGCTTTTGCTTTCGTTTTCGTTTTCTGCTATGCTTTTGCTTTCGTTTTCTGCTTTGCTTTTGCTTTCGTTTTTCTCAGCTCACTTGATTGCTTTTGCCTTTTGTTTTCTGCTTTGCTTTTGCTTTCATTTTTCTCAGCTCATTTGATTGCTTTTGCCTTTCCTCTGCACCTTTGTTGCTTTTGTTTTTTTTTTTTTTTTTGTTTCTGGATCTTTTCTCTTTTCTTTTCTGCTTTACACAACGAGCAGCTCCCGCACTTGGATCTGCAACTTGGTGGCGATGGACCCAGATGAATCTTTTGGTGGGTCATGACTCACTCCAATGCTGGAGACATCTTTTGTCTCCCCAAATCAGATTGATCTGCAATACTGGAACAACCGATGTAGCTCCAAGAATTCTTACAATGACGACAGCATCAACAATCTGATTCCTCTGCTGGTTCACACCTCCTAACGCCACTACCACCAAGAACTCTCTGATACCCGAGGCTGACGTCCATGTCAGACCGTATTTGCAAGAGAGCTAAAGTCTCTTGGTGCGGACACCATCACAGCGAGGGAGAGAGCTAAAGCAGGGAGGGGCATAATGGGTAAGGTCACTGACATTTTCAGAAGTTGATATGCAATTCTTAGTAGCTGGGCAGAGAGCCAAAGCTTGTTGATTTGCTGCTCCTTGCTAACACCATCACCGCCAATTCGCTGCTCCTCAGTATTATTTCCCTTTGACCAATTGGGAAGGTGGGTTTATGGTCGTTTTGCTACTGCTGCTGCTGCTCATGAGAAACTATGATACAATGGGGAATGGAGAAACTGGTACGCTGTTTCAGTTTGCTGTAATTCTTGTAATGGTTGTAGGAGGAGGAAGAGCTTGCTGGGCACGCCATGTAAGCCATCTATTTACTTTCTGTTTCTTTCTTCTATTTTTCGTTAGAGGGGGGAGGTGGCTAGATCCGTTTCTAAAATGGGTTGGTTGAATTGGGTTATGGGTCTTCTCCATTTCATGTGCTCTGTTCTTGCAGTTGAGCTCTCTGTGAGAGGCATGGCTGCCTAGAGAGATTAAAAAAAAAAATGAGTCAGAGACATGAAAAGACACAGTGGTAGTTGTGTTGTTGAGAGAGAGATGGAAAATCGGTTTTTTTACAGATTTTGCAGGTTCACGACGAAGGTGAAAAAATGAGAGAGAACCAACACAGCTTTTTGTATCGTTTCCCACAGACGGCGCCAAATGTTGATGCACAAAACCGGAAGGGTCTTGGAACAATGTAAATCCGACCGTGAATCTACAAGAAAGTAAATAACACAAGATGTATTGTGGTTCACCCCAATGTTTGGGCTACGTCCACACTGATTGTATTTCTCTGACTATATGTATGGATTACAAGGGTGAGGGGGAGTCCCCCAGAAAAAGAGAGAGTTTGAGAGGGCTCTCTGTTTGTGAGCATGAGAGCTTGAGAGAGATGAGCTTTGTGAGGGTGAGAGGGCTTGAGGCTTGTGAGGGTGAGGATGCCCTTTTTATAGAATAAGGGCTCCTCCCCTTTTTACATATTTGCCCTTCCATTTATCACATTATTACATTTGAGTCCCCTAAGTATTTATACGAGGTCTAAATACGAAGGCCCTAAGTATGGTACAAACAAGCTCTATTCTCAACCAAAAACAATTCTACAAGGACCAAATTACAGCTAGGAATGTAATGAATCGATCCATATTCACAGAAAGTTCAAATATGGTCTGTGTTGACTAGGAATTTGGCCTGAAAGTAGCCAAATGACCACGGATCCAAATTTTCAGAAATCTAGGAATTTCTTCCCAACTTTGAAGGCTAATTTCTAGCTCGATTCTTAACCATTTTCAATGATACAAAAACGAATATAAAGCTAGAAATGTAGCGAACAAGGCTATACCTATTAGAAGCTTAGTCGTGGTCTGTGTTGGTCGAGGAAATGGTTTGAAAGTGGCCTGATGGCCACGGTTCTCCTCCAAAGAATCTGGGGAGTTTCTTTCTTTGAATCATTTCTGCATCAAATCATCAACAAGAAAAACCTATAACCTAGTTATTGTTGCAGGACAACAAAAAGGGTATAAGAAAGAGGGTTCTGGTGGCCTACCTTGATCAAAAAATGAAGTTTCACTGGAGAAGGAAAGTGAGCAGTGGCAGTGGTCATTGACAGTATAAGTCCTAGTTCTTAGGCTGAGAAACTTGCATATCTCATTGAAGCAACCCTGCTAGTAGTGGTGATGGTAATATGGCATGACAGAGGTGGAGGAACTCGTCAGAGCGACGTTTGTGTGGTGGTGTTGTCTCTGTGGTTGTTCACCAGGAGAGAGAGAACCTTCTGATTTCTAATTGGGTGCAAGGTTGAGGGAAAACAATTTGATTGGTGGAGGGGAAAAGAAGGAAAATGCAAAAGTTTGATGGTTGATGGGTGTGAAAGAATGGACCGAATCCCTTTTAAGGATTGGATGGATTTGTACAATTTTTTAATGTACAAATGTGTCCTTTCGACAATGTTTCTACACCGTAAATCCGTACGCGCATGTACAAAATTACCCGTGACTAATGTACTTTAACGGAGAGTAACTTTCTCGTTACAGATCCAATTCGAGTCTAGCACGCGCTCACGCATTCGTAGCGACGAGTACTATTTGAGTACGAAACCAGGAAAGTGAAACTGAAAGCCAAGAACCACATCCACGTCAGATTCCACTTATGTTCAAAAAGGGTATGACCGTCAAATTACACCAACAAAAAGAAAATTACAGTGAAAAGTAGGGACGGGTCGTCACATTTTTAGTATTGTTAAATTATGCAAGAAATTTTATCCCTGATTTAGAAAGAAAAATAGCAGCATTACATAGTAAAACTAGCAAAACAAGACAAAAATATTTTAATAGTGAAGATATTAAATGAGTTCAAAATATAAAGGAAGAAATTACTCAACTTAAGCCATTAACATTACCATTAGATGATAGTTACAAAATAGTTGAAACAGATGCTTCATCATCAGGATAGGCAGGTATACTATACCAGAAAAAGCATAAAGAGTCTCCAAAGTCTGACGAACAAGTTTGTAGGTATTCATTAGGAAAATTTAGTGATGTACAGTCAAGATTACTGTCAATGAATTTAGAAATTTTAGGAATAATTAACTCACTTGAGGCATTTTCTTTATTTTTACGTAATGAAGTATTTACTATTAGAACAGATTGTCAAAATATAGTTTCTCATTATAACAAAATACATGCTAATAAATAGGCAGCCCGAAGATGGGTTAATTTTATTGATTCAATTACAGGAAATGGTTTTAAACCAATTTTTGAACATATAAAAAGTAAGGAAAACTAATGAAAAGGGCTTGAAAACCTTGAGTTTTAACGATAAGGACAAAATAAGGTACTGTTTGGTACGCAGACGGGACAGAACGGGACGGGATGGGATGGAACAAAACGAAATAGAGGTTCGTGTTATGTTTGGTATGCATAGGACGGAACGGTTCGAATTTCGTGTTAAATGACTAACTTAGCCTTGTTTGTACACCTTCTTCCCTCCGACCCACCAAACTGCTTCACTCTCTCTCTCCCCAACCTCCCTCTCTAAATCGGGTGACTCCGTCCTAATCCAATGGTCTGACGCCCTCCCGACTCGACTAGCTCGGCATCTACTTGCCCCTTTCCTCCCACCACAACAACTTTATAGACTATAAGTTTCTCTCATCCACCCCCACATGGAAATCTAGGTCGGGCTCCATTTCCCTCCCTCCGGTCAATCTCCGATTCAACTACTCATTCCGGATTTTCTGCTAGAACGAGTCCGAGGTCGACCCCAACCACCTCGACCAGGACCACAACCCCTTCCCCGGCACTGCCCACCTGCTCGCCACCTCAGATGACGAACTTAGCTTTGAATCAGGTCGTGTTCCAAATCAGATCCACCTCGCTTACATGGACAGAGATGACGAGATGCGGGTCATGTTCGTGACGCCAGACGGCGCCGGAGAAGAAGAGGGTTTGCTATGGTGACATCGTCGTCGTCGTCGGATGGGTTTGCTGGGATTGGTTTAGCAGTTGGGTTACTGGGTTTGTGGTGGAGGAAAATGAGGGCTACGAGAGAGACAAGGGTAGAAGAGAGGGAGGTTACGGGAGAGAAAGGGAGGTAGACAATGTAATTAATGAAAAATAAGAGGGGTATTGTTGTCCAAAAAAATATAATTTTGTGTCCCACGGGATGGAAAAACCCGTTCCAGGGGGGAAAGGAAACCAAAATCTAACCCATTTTCGTTCCCTGGGACGCGCGTTCCACATAATTTTAGCGCACCAAACGTGGGACGGAACGCGTCCGTCCCACTCTGTTCCATCTCATCCCACGTACCAAACGCACCCTAAAGGGTAAAGTGAATAGTACCAGATTTGACTTTTTAGTGTAAAAATATGATTTTTTATTAAAATGAATAGTACCGCGGGCTTTTCGTTAAAACTCCCTAAAAAGTAATGACAATACATTAGCTGATATCTTATCAAGATTAATTTGTTGAACAGGAATGGAATATCGTTGACCATCATCCTCAAATGGCACAAAACCATAAGGCAGAAGAGCATCTTTCAATAGCATAATGATGTAACATGGACCTACATTATTCAATAGTTTCCAAAATAGCATAAACAGATTAGCATCACCACCAGTACCAACTTTCAACTTTAATGGCAATATTGTTGAAGGAATCATAAATCCAACTATGAGAAATAGGTTAAGAGTACCAGGGCTTTCTGATAGGCAGCAGGTTCTCTTAGATAATTTTTGGAATATCCAAATCAAATAGCCAAGCATGAGGTTAGGTCATGAAAAATTAATTATAGCCTTAGAACAAGAGTTTAATAGTTTTAATTTTAGTATCCATCAAAACCAGCATCATATTCATTCTTTTGAGAACAACCTTCAAGTCTTTTCTAGGGATCATGAGTCATTACTTAGTAAGTTTACCAAAATGAACCAAGAACTCTAATCTCTTAGAATGCAGCAAAATGCAAGTGACATCCTAAAAAGAGAATTGAAAATAGGTTTGGAAATTGATCAGCATAAGAATAAAGAAAAAGAGGTTATTGAACCCATAGAATAAGAGGCTGATGAGCCCATAGAAGAGATTAAGATTGAGCTCTTAGAAGAAGACATTGAAATGGAGCAGCATCAGCATCTGAGTGACAAAGAAAAACAAAAAAGATATGAAAGTTTTCTTAAGAATATATCTTTAGACTTAATAATAGATGATATCCTATTAGAAGAAATTTCAAAAGCAAAATTAAGATAATGCCACCAATTATGCAAAATGAGATCCTGAGCAGAGCATCACAATTCATGAAAGAGTTACAATTACAATTACAATGTGTTTTGTATCAGTCCATCTTTGATCCAAAAACTAGGGATGGATATTATTACAAAGATGTATCCACCATGTCTTTGTGATAGTACAAAGAATTGTATTTGTAAACCAGAGATTAGCATAGTTTCAGCCATGATTAACATAAGAGATTTTAGACCATGACATTTTAGTTATGAGCATCAGAAAAAAACATAATGTGGTAGAAGTTACCCCGGCCTTACTATTAAAGTTTGGCTCTCTTGATAAAATATTCATTAACCATATTTCCCAACTAGAATCATTTCCTGAAAAACTTATAAAAGTAGCATAAGATTATCTGGAAAAGTGGAAAGAAATTTGCATAAATTTTATTAGTAGTCCTCCAGATTAATATGTACATATGCATAAGGAGAAAGCTAGGCATATAGCCATGATTAATGAAGAGTCCCTTAGACTATACCCTACCTCCTCACATAGGTGGACTCCTTCATACAAAAATATTCTAAAATTTCAAGAGATCCAAATGCTAACCTTAGATGAGTTTAAAGATTTTAGGTATGATATGGTATTATAGCAGAAGAAGAAGAAATGTATATTTACTGCAAGACAATGATCAGTCATCAGCCATATTGGAAGCCTCAAATTTTCAAAGAAAAAACAACAGAAATGTACTACAAGATGAAAGAAGATAAAGAAAAAGATGCATAGCTAGTAGAAGAGATGAACTGTACTGGAACAATTTGACAGAAGATGAGCTGTATAACATCGACAACATGATGGAAGCGTGAAGAACTGGCAGCAAATTAGCATAAGTTGAATAGCATCATGTAAAATAATGTATTTCCAGACAAAAATGTCAACATCATTGTGAACCCCACTACAATAATCAAATAATGGCGTAAGAGTAAATAAAGAAAAAAACTTGATCCATTATGGACTTATCATACACAAATTGTCCTTTTTATTAAGAATGAATAATGCTAGGTTCTTTTCGTTAAAACTCCCTATATTTTTTTGGGCATGGAAATTAGACAACGTAAGGTAAGGTCCCTCTCATGCATTTACAACATCCACATGCAGTTTCCTCTCGAGCATTTCAAACCCTCTAAAGAGGCTCATAATTTCAAGTCCCTCTCGCTCCTCCACCTATATATATGTTCCATTACCACACAATTTCAAACCCTCTAATGTGATGTTGGAAAGAAAAATGAAAAGTTATAGCTAAACGATCCCTTTTTAATCTTTAGACAGGGCATACGATTCCCTCCGTGATTGATGAAATGCAACCAGAGACGAAGTGCTGCTTTTTGGGTATCCACTTTTGATGAAATGCTTTTGATCAGGAAATCCTTTGCAAGCTATCAACTTTTGAGCAGACGGAACATATATAGTCATATAATAGGGTGCATTTTTTCTTACCACTGTCAAGTGTTAGTAATGATTATCACCCTACTTATTACCATTGGATGAATTTAAGTTTGATATTTATGTCTACCCACTACACAGATCTCGAAATTTAAACTCATTTAATGGTGATAAATATGATGGTGAGCATCATCACCACTAAGGGTAGTGAGTAAAAATATTCCCTCAGTTAATAATAGTAAAGAACAATAAAAGCATTATTATAATAGGTAGAAGCCACATATAAACTGTGAAAGTTACAATTAGGTTCAATTGTTGATAGTGGCCAAGGTGGAAGAACAATGCCAGCCATAGACTTTATTCGAAGGTCATGGATTGGAAGCATTCCTGCTGGAGACATATAAAGCAATCTTAAGTCTTAACTATCAAGCTCTTGAGTCATCTTCTTCTTAAAGCAACCCCACAAATTTTAAATGCCTTGTGGTCTTATAATATGTTTGAAGCATGGTCTAAAATATCCATAATATCCCGATATTTCTATCGAAATTTTCGTGTTTTTGGACTACCGATATTTTTTTGGACTACTGATATTTCCGATATCATCAATATTTTAGACCTTGCTAAGTCACTCATGTATCTTACCATGCAATGTATAAAGTGTAAAATATTGTACTAATTCATTATATATAAATGATTATGGTGTGTTTGAACTTCTTTCATTAATTACTACATATTTTCTACACTCACAATGTTTGCCAGCTCGTTATATAATCAACTTAAATCAGTTATATCTATCATACAATGTATTTCCTTCCAATTTTTTGTGATAAACTAATAGATAATTGACTAAATAAACATCATGCAAAGTTTCAATAAAAATTTTCAAGTTTTTCTTACAATTTCCGTGGTTTTTATTCAATTTTTATCGATATCGATAATATCCCGATATTTCCTTCGAAATTTCCGTATTTTTGGACTACCGATATTTCCGATATCATCGATATTTTATACCTTGGTTTGAAGAATATCTTACTCCTTAACTACGCTAATTTGAATGCAAGCAACTATATTATGTTTTTCTTAATAGAACTCTATTATTTATACTAAAGGGGTGGAGACATGGGTTAAGTCACACGATGAGACAACCATAATAATTTAGTATCGAACTCATTGTATATGAGAGTCGAATCCAAGATATGTTACCTACAAGTGGAGAAAGACCTTAGTAGTAAGTTCAACTAGATAAACAGTTTAGTGGTATCTCAAGTTCAAATGCTGAAGTAGGTTACCAAATTCGATACCCTACTCTCCTTATTGTAGATAACATCTTTTGTTAAAAAATTAAAAAAGTGTTATTCTCTTCACTTGTAAATGAAAGGTTTCAGGTTTGATTCTCGCCAACGGCAAATTTGAACCACATTATTGCTAGCTTATTGTGAGGCTAAGCCCAGCCCTTTCCCTTTAGTGTAGATAATATCATTTGTTCAAAAAAATATATGGAAACCCCTCTTCTACAGTCAGTGATGGATCTGGCGTAATAAAGAATCTTTTGAGGAGGGGGATAATAACACATTCGTTAACATTTATTTTAGTGTAATTACATGCAAGTTCAATATGTTGTTAATTAGCCAATTAACATGGAAGCTAAGAGACCATGACAAACTCCAACCTACGTATAGATGTGCGATGCTCTTCTAATGATTATAAGAAAACGTCCCCTTTAAGGAAAACATAATTAAATTAGTTGGATTGATCCTATGGATCCGACTTCGAATCCTTCTTCCCATATTTTATATTAGTTTAGCAAAATATCACTTGCTAGAAAAGAAAACAAATATGCCCATCTTGAATTTAGTTTATAAACTAATTAATGAAAGGAAATAGTTGCTAATTGATCCATCAATTCCACAATAGGAACAATAATTTATTCATAAGTTAACTGAGAATCAAAGGAATGACTTAGTACCTGACCTCACGTATATCTGTCTTCCAAAAGCATATCTTGAATCATTTATATAGCTCTTCATCTTAAATAATAAACGCTCGCTACTAAAGAGAAAATCTAAATTAAATAATGTGGTCAAGGGTTTTGAAGCAGTTTATCTTCATATATATTTTTAAGGGCATGGCAACTAGAAGTAGTAGTAAGGTCCCTCTCATGCATTTAATACATCCACATGCAATTTGCTTGCGAGACATCTCTCAAACCATCTAAAGAGGCTCACAATTTCAAGTCCCTCTCGCTCATCCAACTACATGTTCCCGAAATAACTAAAATTACCTAACCGCATGACCTAAGCCTTTACCACTTCCATGCACCCCAAACGTAAGCCACAAGCTATCTAGCTGGCATATCCAAAAACAAATTTAACGCCCCTTACATTCCTTTTCTTTTCCCACCCACTTGTACGCTCTCTTTCTCTCTCTCTCTCTCTCTAGCCGGAAATCAATGGCATCGCCACCACATCAAACACTCGTTATCATGCTTTTGATTTGTTCTTTAGCAAGTGTCACCGCCACTACTTCTGATGATCATCAACCTTTGGTGTCTAAGGAAGTGGACGCGGGGATAAAATGTGGAACGTGCCCTTGTGTCAACCCATGTGAACAGCAACAGCTGTCTCCACCACCTCCACCGCCACCACCACCGCCAAAGACTCCAACGACAACTCAAGATTGCAACCCTAATCCAAGCCAATACGTGCCAGTAGCGCCGCCGCCTCCAAGGTTTGTTTACGTGACAGGTCTACCTGGAGATTTACCGCCGCCACCTCCGAGGTTTGTTTACGTGACAGGTCTACCTGGGGATGTGTATCAGTACCAAACCGATGCTTATGCATATTACTCAGCTGCTCCACGTCATCACTACAGCATGGGGTTGCTACTCTTGTTGGTATGTGCAGAAGTAATAATGGCTTTTGAGGGACTCTGATAATCATATTATCTAGGTAACTAATTTGGCCATGGTCTATTAATTTGTCCATGAGATCATGGGATGTATCAATTAAAAGGCTAATTAAGTATTCAATCCAAGTTTATTAATTAGCTAGGTCTGTTTGATTAATTAGTACTGTTTCTATAATGCTATTGTTGTCCTTAAGTAATGCTTGCAATTTTCTAATGCTAATGTCGAATTAACTCGTTAAATATTCGCATCTACGTACTGTGGTATACGTTATATCGTATCCCTCTACAGTAGAAAGCTCACTAGTTCGTTTTAGAAATTTTCACGGCTACCAAGCTAGCTTTATTCAGATTAACTTGCAACAACAACGTGCTTGAATTCTTATAGTATGCAGTTTTACTACAATAATTGTGTTTCTCCTTGTGGGGGATCCACTTGTCCCCATTTGTGATTAACATATTTTCATCCTATAAATATCATAATTGGAACTATTCATTATCTTTATCATAATCTAAAGATCATCTCTGTAAAAAAAATCATTTACTTTAAATATCGTTTAGTTATTTATATGTATCAAAACATGTATGGTTCATCATAAGAATGCTATTTTATATCAAAGTTGTTGACTGGTTTTGACTCACATGGATGACTAAAAGATCTCCAAATTGAATATTTTTTGCACATATGATTTTTAAATGATAAGAAAGAGAATAAATAGTTCCGATTATGATATTTGTACAATAAAAATACATTGATCTCAAGTAGAGAGAACAAATAGGTTGTTCGCGGGAGGAGGGAGGGACACAAGTATTTTCTAATGAGAGTTTTAACAAAAAGCCCGCGGTAATGTTCATTTTAACGAAAAACCACATTTTTACACTAAAAGGTCAAACCTGGTACTATTCACTTTACCCTTTATTTTGTTCTTATTATTAAAACTTAAATTTTTCAAGCCATTTTCATTAGTTTTCGTCAAAAAACACCTTCTCTTTCTCCTTTGTTAACCTTTTCAAAGTTAGGGGTTTTTTTTTTTTTTTTTTTTTTTTTTGAATGAGAGAGATAATCATAAAGAATATATAAACAGGATACAAGAGAGACTGGAACTCTTGTCCTTGGAACTTAAAACATTTTCTTCCTATGCATGATACTCTTATTGACATTTCAGCAAAGTCACGGGATTTCTTTACACTTTAAAAGTGTGATTTTATATTTTGAGGTGGCTAGTAACTACGAAAGTATTGTACTCATGGTTAATTCATATCACATTTCGTTGATTACGTCTATTGACTTGTCCACGGCTGCCTTCATATATTTGGTAAATTGCCATGCCAAATTAACCCGCCCATGTAGCTCGTAACAAACAGGATTTGGATCCTCATCCTAATAAAATTGAAAAATAATAACTAACCCCCTTCTTTTTTTCTTACACATTTTCATTTAGTAATGTCCGTTAGTTTTCATTTGATTATTCAATCTAATGATTATAATTAAACGGAGGTGTGCAAGTAAGAAAAAAAAAACTAATGAAAAGGGTTTGAAAACTTTAAGTTTTAATGATAAGGATGAATAGTACCATGTTTGACTTTTTAGTGTAAAAATGTGATTTTTCGTTAAAGTGAACAGTATCGCAGGCTTTTCGTTAAAACTCCCAAAGAAAAAATGTGTGATTATATTTGTTTTTTTTTTTTTTTTTGAGAAAGGTGATTATACAAACATTAATAGAACATTATTTGTCAACTAAAAAAGAGTGAAAAGATTATTTAGTCTTCTATCACAACGAAAAAGTTAAGGGCAGTAACATAATTTCACAAAACTAAATTTTTTTTTTTTTGTTTAGACATTACCTACAGGTAATTTTAACATCTTTTATTTTAAAAAAAATAAAAATTTACACACAATTTGTGTGTGGGCATATACTTGTCGTATCCCAACATAATATTTTAGTTGAACTTGACGCCCACTATGTATTGTTGACTTTCCTGATGTCTACATGAGATCCACCTAGGCACCTATGGTCTTTCTTTTTTTTCTGGTCATGATTTATGTAAGAGAAAAGTCTCAACAATTTAAAAACTGAACCGAAATAATTTATTTTGGTTTGGTTCAATTGTGATATTTTTGAAAGTTGCCAAAATCAAACTGAATCAATTGTATATCCTTTAATATGTCAATTTATTATAGGTATTCGGAGGTCTTATACACATTATAAGTTGTAATAACTATTACCAATTAAGAAATTTGTTTGTATTTTATGCTTATGTGAAATTGTAACTGATAAATGTTTGCTCAGAGAAATTTATTGAATTGAACCTTGGTCCTAGTGGAGTTGTCGAAATTTTTTATGTTCTGAAAAACTTAATATTTTGATAAAATTGAAATGTGCGATGTGTGGATCGATGTTTAAAAAATTAAAACTCTTTAAATGTTAGACGTTTTTATTGATTCACTTGAATAGGCTTATCCAAATTAAATCAAACTAATAATCAATGGTTTGGTTCGATTTCAATGGTGGCAGAGCAATGGTCTCAAACGAACCAAGCCGAACCGCTCAAGCTAGTTGGTTCGATATATTTTGTGTCAAATAAATTCAAATTGAACTGCGCCTACTCCTAGTTTTATATGCCATCGCACCAGCTTGTCCCAATAAGGAGTTCGTTTTTCCTTTTGACAGGAGAGCGGGTGACGACTCTAATGTAATCGATCAACATGAATAAATTTCCATATTTGGTTTCTGAGAGCGGTTGACGAAAATAACCCGAAAAGTGTTACACAGCCTCCGCTCGAAATCTCCTTGTATAATGAACCTGGAATCTACAAATTTCACTAATGTAAAATCGGATTAGTTACACATGATACAATCATAGAGATTCTCAAGAATTTTGCTGACACGAGCTTTCAGATACAAGAACGAGGGATGATATCCATCACCGGAATTGGAAGAAAGGCCACTTTTGGGAGATTGGAACAATTCCACACTTCGATCCGAAGATGTTTTGTTTCTGACTGGAAATGGAAGATTTCCAGAATTGAATAGTGCTATATCCTTCAGATCACAAACCAGTGTAAAATACGTTCCAATGGCACCGAGAAACTATGGCTGTCGTAGCCATTTGGTTTCTAGTCCGTCCTCAATCACAATCACTCTGTACAGTATGGGGAGTCCGACCAAGGGGAGTAAGGTCGAACATTCCCTCAAGAATAAGTGAATTCCCACCAGCCAGCAGAGTCCCATATTACATCAAACAAGGGAAATAATCAATACCCTGCTGAGTTAATTTTAGCCTTCTAGATGCTGAATAATCAATACCCTGCTGAGTTAATTTTAGCCGACCCCACTTAGTGGGAAAAGGCTTTGTTGTTGTTGTTGTTTGTGTAGATGCTGAATAAGTTTTTTTGCCGATACAATTACAAATTCCTCACCCAGAAAAATAGGCCAAAACCACTATAAGCAATCCTTTTTTCACCTCTGACGAAAACTCAGGCAGCTCGCATATGCGAGATTGATCAAACACTCACAGAGCTGGCTTTTCCGGATAAAACCATGTGATTATCAACAAATTCTTACCTCACAATATTCCATTCAAAACCCTCTGATAATAATCATATTGCCTTGTTCGCCACGCATCCAAGCTGCTGCTGATCAACGAAAGCACCAAGGATACGCATTGCTGATATAAAGCATCAAACAACACTGTTACAACAATAGCAACGAAACATAGTACACTTGAACAGCAAAATAAGAAAACATAATCAAACCTCTTCTGTCAAATTCAAGTGAAATCTTTTCCGTAGGTTCTGTATTGTTCGTGTACCACCTTTAAAGCATGGGAAACCAGAGTCCTGGGCCAAAAACATTTTACAACAGTAGCCTGAGTAAACCAACCATCATAAAAGGGGGTATTTTGATAAGAGATTTTCCCTACTTTTGCATGCTCATCAGTCGATTACACAGGCACATTGTTGAGTTTTTCTCTTTTTTCCATGAATAACAACACTTTATTGAATTGAAACGGATACAGAAGATATCAGCAAACAAACAGTATAACATATATGAACAAGCTAAAACAACCAAGAATCACGAACTAACTACAGCTCTCCAAACCAATAAGGTAAAATAGTAATTCCAGACTCATCAAAATAGTGATTTCAAAATGCCCTTTTTCACCTCTTGCCACTCTGTTAATCCTGACTGTATATTTTACTTTAATTGTTCGATCTAACGGCTACAGAACATGAGGGGTTTTGTATGAGGTGAGAAAGGGTGTGAAAATCATTTCTCCTCCTGAAATTCTGAAGACGCCACATCCTCAATTTCTTTTTATCCCATGGTTGACAAAAAGAAAAAAAGATCAGAGCACTGACAGCTAAATTTGGTTTTTACCTGCAACATCTCAACAAGAAGAATAATGCGTTCTGCATGCTTCCGACATGTAAGGAATCCTTGAATGCACAAAACCTGAAAACAGCACGAGAGCTTACCCCCAGAAAATATAACATCCAAAGACATAGATGTCCCTGAACCTGAACAAAAACAAACTAAATTTTTCTGTTGTTACCTTAAAATAATCAAAGAACTCGCTAGGAACTCCCTCAGCATCAGAGTCCATGACCTAGCATAATCACACTTTCAACTTAGATGGAAAAAATGATTCACCCTAGAATGTTTACAAGCAGCAAGGAAGATTATTGGACACAAATATGGCAAGAGATTAACCAATGTAAGCATATGTCTCTTACCTCAAGAAGTTCACGTGTTAATTTGAATGGAGCACTCTCAAAATTTACACCCCCAGGCGAATTGGAGAGCATGAAACCAAAATCAATATGTATAATATGACCTTCTTCATCCATTAAGAGGTTCCCATTGTGCCTATCCTTTATCTAAATAACAAACACATTGGTGAAAAGTTATTATATGACCTTCTTCAAGGACTAAACAAGGAGAAAAAACACTAAGGATCAAAGGTATTTGAGAAACTAAATGTGCCTCGAGTGCATGCTTCTGAAAATGAAAACAAATGTCAAACATACAGTAGATAATTTAAATCTTCATTAACATTTGTTATTTTCATACATATATGTATGCAACATATGGCAGATTCCAGGGTTAACTTATGGTACTATCTCTTATGCATAAATGTTTAGGAAAGAGATTATTTTATTATACCAAAGAAAATAATAATGATATTTGGGGATGACAATCTTGAGTATAACAACCAGGAGCAATACATCGTCAGAAAGTCAATAAGGCCGGCGATGCTGTATGGCACAGAATGTTGGGCAGTGAAGCATCAACACGTACACAAAATGGGTGTAGCAGAGATGAGGATGCTTCGTTGGATGTGTGGGCACACGAGAAAGGATAAGATTAGGAATGAGGATATCCGGGGTAAAGTAGGAGTAGCCGAAATTGAAGGAAAGATGAGAGAAAATCGGTTACGGTGGTTTGGACATGTGCAAAGAAGGCCTACTGACGCTCCGATTAGAAGATGCGACTATGGGACAGAGGTTCAGGGCCGAAGGGGTAGAGGAAGACCTAGGAAAACTTTGGAAGAGACTCTAAGAAAAGACTTAGAGTACTTGGATCTAACGAAGGACATGACACAGGACCGAGCACAATGGCGTTCTAAGATTCATATAGCCGATCCCACTCAGTGACTTGGATTTTCCAAGTCTCCAACCGAGAAGTTTTCCTCACTCAGGAAATTAAGGGAACACTACCTCAACCTACATGCTCCACTCATAAAGCTCCAACAAAAGAAAATTCAAAGAACTTAGCGAAGAAGGCTTTGGTGTATTTAACACAATACGTTGAAATGAAGGAAAGCTTATTTATTGATATCCCCGATAAGCTACAAATATGTACATATACATGAGTCAAAATAAACAAACAAGAGGGAGCCTTCACAAAGGTTGCTTAGGAGAAGTCTCAGCAGTCGGTAGAGCCCCAGAAAGAGAAGGCACCGGAGGGGGATCATTCGGAGCCTCAGTACTGGACAGAACCCTAGAAGGAGGAGGCATCAGAGGTTGATCATTTGGAGCTTCATTACGCGGTACAGCCCCAGAAGACGAAGGCAATAAATGCCTTTGGAACAAACCCACAAATCTCTGATGATCAAGTAAAACCTGACCATCAGATTCCTTCATCTGGTCCAGCTTCCTCTTCATGTTTGTAGCATAGTCATGTGCGAGACGGTGCAACTGTTTATTCTCATGCTTGAGCCCTCTAATCTCCTGTTTGAGACTCATCACTTCAGCCGCCAATGATTCAACTTGGCGGGTTCGAGCAAATAGGCGTTGGGCCATATTAGACACAGAACCTGCACACTGAACACTGAGAGCCAGAGAATCCTTAACAGCTAACTCATCAGATCGTTTGGAAAGTAGTCTGTTATCTTTGGGAGTGAGAAGGTTCCTGGCCACCACCGCAGCGGTCATATCATTCTTCATAACGGAATCCCCAACGGTAAGAGGACCAGTAGGGGAGACGAAGGATGGGCGCCATATGTTGTCTGGAGAAGGCGGGGCTGCCTCTTCAACAAGGTTCAAGTCAAAACGACGGTCGGAGGGGCCAGACATTTTCAAAGGTGTTGAAGAGAGAAGAGGTCGAACAAATCAAGATCTTAGAAGTGTAAGAATGGAGCTTCTACTGGTGGAGATTCAAGTGTGCTTTGGAACTTAATGCCAGCCCCTATAAAAAGCTGCACTCGACGGAGCTTCAGACATCGAAGAGGCGCCTGCTCAGAAATCGAAGAGAGCGTTTGCTTTCTCAAAAGCTGGGCTGCTCAGAGATCACGAGGGTCGATCTCAGAAATCGAAGAGGCGTCTGCTTTCTCAAAAGCTGGGCTGCTCAAAGACCACGAAGGCCGATCTCAGAAATCGAAGAGGCGCTTGCTTTCTCAAAAGTTGGGCTGCTCAGAGACCACGAGGGCCGATCTCAGAAATCGAAGAGGCACCTACTTTTCCAGCCTTGTCAGCACCTGTCACACGCACACTCAGCTTTGCGGAAATTATGGGCATTCTGTCGAAGACTTCTGGTGAAGTAGAAAGCACATGAGTCTTACTGTTCAATCACCCACTTCCCACACGCAATAGTAGCTCATGGGTATCACAGATAACTTTGCCAAAGTTCTCTGCCAAAGTTGAGCACGTGAAGCTTGCAGCTCCCACTACATCGCTCTGACCAAGACGGGTAAAAGAATAGCAAAGAAACAGCACTAACAAAGTTTAGACACATAAATTTTGAAGGTCTAGCTACCATATTATTACCCACAAGGGCAAAGGAACAGTATCACTGCTGGATAATTGGAAAGTCCCTGTGTGTCAACCTCTGTGCTTCGTGGCAAGGTAGACTAGCAAACATGCCCAACCTTTACTCACATTCGAGAAAACACTCCCAACAAGATTGCTTGCTCCAAAATCGAAGAGGCACCGTCCTCCGAATCTCGAGAGCCAGACTCCCAACATGACTACTTTCTCAAAAATCGAAGAGAGGGTAAAGGAACAGTACCATTGCTGGATAATTGGAAAGTCCCTGTGTGTCAACCTCTGTGCTTCGTGGCAAGGTAGACTAGCAAACATGCCCAACCTTTACTCACATTCGAGAAAACACTCCCAACAAGATTGCTTGCTCCAAAATCGAAGAGGCACCGTCCTCCGAATCTCGAGAGCCAGACTCCCAACATGACTACTTTCTCAAAAATCGAAGAGAGGGTAAAGGAACAGTACCATTGCTGGATAATTGGAAAGTCCCTGTGTGTCAACCTCTGTGCTTCGTGGCAAGGTAGACTAGCAAACATGCCCAACCTTTACTCACATTCGAGAAAACACTCCCAACAAGATTGCTTGCTCCAAAATCGAAGAGGCACCGTCCTCCGAATCTCGAGAGCCAGACTCCCAACATGACTACTTTCTCAAAAATCGAAGAGAGGGTAAAGGAACAGTACCATTGCTGGATAATTGGAAAGTCCCTGTGTGTCAATTGCTATTAAACTGTATATCCTTGTACTAGTGACGTAAATGAGAGTTTGCTAATATATGTATTACAGGTTAACAAGCAACCAACATGAACGATTTTAACCAGACATGAACATCATATAATGAAGGATTTTTTAACCTGAAGCAACATGCACGTAATAAAACATATAAACACAGTGCGATGTACATAACGTATCACATATATACACAAAATGTCATTTTTGAAACTAGCAACTGAATTGAAGATTAATTTCATTAGAGCCCCTCCATGACAGAACTAACACTTAACTTGTTTGAGTTATGGACAGATAGAGCTAGACGATAGATTTAGAGAAAGGGAAACCATACCTGCAGAAGGTAACACACTAGAGAATATCCAGCCATACTTTCAACAAAATTCCTCTGTAAAACAAATAAAATAAATAAATAAATCAAGCCTTTCTATTCACTAAGAACATTAGATTCAGTGAAATTAACTAAATGTAACTAGGAGACACAATAAAATTTGCTTGTTGCACTACTTGAATCTGGATTCTGGACAGTTTTCCCTAGTGCACATTTTTCTTTAAATTCATTTAGATGACCAAAATATTGATTGGGTTCATTAAGTTGGTATGAGACTCGGGAATCTGGTACTCAGAAAAAGAGAACTGAGAACTCCTAAGATAAAATTTATATAAAAAGACCAAGATGGAAAACCTATTTCGGAATTTTAGCCACATCAAGGAGTCTATTGTTCTCTTCTGCCAAGACTAATCAAAATCTGATAGAATAGTAGATAATCCATGGAATTATACACAACTCACAAGTGAAAAGCACCTTCAAAACCAATTTCATTCGCGTCTAACCAAATAACCATTTATGAGTATGCCAAATGCATACTCTCATCCAGAAGTAACTATACAGAGTTTTAGAAAGGACAGGGTAAAGGTATCATAATTCAAAACTTCAAAACAATAGCTTGGCTTCAGATACTGCAGAAAGTGGCCCGAACAGATATGCATGTACTGTAAGCAGGGCAGTTGGTCAAATGAAATTACAAAGAGCAACTACAGGATGATACCATATGACATGCTTTTGCAATTATATAGAATGCTAATTCAGTATGAATCACATTTCTTGTTTCAGAGCATATTAATATGCTTCAACAACCAAATTGATCCAAGTCCTACAATTTCTACAAACAACCTCAATCTGGAAACTCTATATGCTTGGAACCTTAAGAATCTATTGTCAAATAATTAAATGTCATATTATTAGAAAAGGGTACTGAAGAACTGATCTTCCTGTCCTTATTAAACGTCATTACTTCTACAGTTTCCAACACATAACCCTAATATCCAGAAACAGAGAAGAAGAGAAAGTCATTAAAGGCAATTCTCAGTTCTCAGTTCTCAATCTTATCAAGAGTTTCGATATCCTTCTACCTTCACCCCACCCCAGCACTTCAAAAAAAATATAAAATCATACAAATAGAAAAAACAGAGTGCAGTCCTCCATTGCAATTATAACAATTAACCATGATGAGGATAAAGCTGAGCATTAAAAGACATTTTGATAAGCATCAGGTTCATAAAGTAGTAGACCACCTGAGCAAGTTTAAAACTAGGAGAATTTTCTTGGTACTTAGCAGCAAAGAAGTCTCGCAAGCTCGTGATGTTGGGATATCTACTTTTGATAGAATGAATTGAAGCCTACAACACAGCAAAGTATATTATGGATGAGGTGGTGAAGTTTTGAAATTCTTAATTCACTTAAATAGAACTAGAGAACAAAATTACCGTATCTGGAATTGTTTCAATGAGAGCTGTATAAGAAGAAGTAACTAAGACTTCATAAGGGCGCAACCAGAGAGGGAGACCAGCTTCTTGAAATATATCTGCCATCAAACCCAATGTTATAGTCTTCAACTAGTTTGAGGAGTGGGTACAACTACTGTGAATGCAACAAGGAAATGATTTTGATAAATCTGGAAAGTAACATAACAAGTTGAATTCAGTTCAATTAATATTTACAGCTTGTTTAATTAACTGTCTAATATGGGAGCACAAGAGAGAAACAAATTTGAAACAAAAAAAAAATGAAAATATTGTGGTCGATAAAAATATTGGGGATGATGAAACAGTGAGGTTGATAAAAAAAAATTAATAGTGGTTTGTATGAGCAAAATTATCAACATTGGTTGAACAGAAAATGATAGTTAAATCACTCATTTAACACATTAATTGAAGTATTAGATACAATAACATATCTATAATAAGGATGGATCTCAACTAGCTGTATAGTCATTTGGATTCCAAAATTACCTATTTCAGTCCCACAATTGAAGTGAATTAGATGTAAAATAGGTAATTTTGTCTATATGGATAACATATCTATAATAAGGATAAGTCTCAACTAGCCGTATAGTCATTCGGATTCCAAAATTACCTATTTCCGTATAGCCGTATATTATGGAATAGTTTTTCTCTTAGTACCTTCTCTATTTAAAGTGCTCTTATAAGAAAATAACTAGGGTGTGGGAGTTCTGTTTGAAGTTGGACAGTTTGATTTGTGCCCTAAACCCAGCCCAAACATTAATGGCAGCAGACTCAGTTTAATACCAAGTAAAAACAAAGAGACAACTCTCATCCTTGATTGCACAACACAAATAAAGAGCATTTCCGGACACACATAGTGCAATCCGAGGGTTAAACTATCAAACAGACCTAGAGGTTCAACTAGCTTTCTTCACACCGATTTTGATTGGTTCTCCACAAACTCTAATAGAAAGAAACAAGAGCCAGAGTTCAATTTTTCCACAATGCATTTTTTTCCCAAAAGGTTTTAAGAAAGCATCTTGTTTGATCTACTCAAACCAAAGACTGAGTAGTAAGCGAGGGAGAAGGAAGAAAGAGAAATAGACAGAACTGCCTTCAACAAAACACAAGAAAAATAATTAGAAAGACACCTACCATAAAAGTGAGAAATAAGTTGCACAGCAAGATGCTCCTGCCTACAATCATCACCACTCTTCACAATAACCTGCACGAAGTATATATGAAGCTAAATACAATACAGTTCCAAGAAGTCTTGAACATACAATTGTAGAACCGATAAATGGATAACAATGTACAGAAGAAAACCAAGGACATCCAAACATACACTTTATTTAGATAAACATAAACACCTCAAACATTTTGGAAGAGAAAAAGACAAGCGAAAAAATAACCAAATTTAATCTTTCCACCCTTTCAAAGGGTGACCAAGTTAGTTGGGCATGTATTATTTGTTATCACCGACAGCATAAGCTTTTCAGGTCCAATGGTGATCTAATGTGGTATTGAATCTCTGGTTAAAAAACTCCTGGAATGATAAAAATTTATTCCCAATACCCAAATTTTCATTTATAGAGTGGGGCTGCACCTATATGTTTCTCGTTGCCTGTCTCTGAATGCGCAAGATAAGGCTGCAAGCCACGGCTGGTCTTAGCTCAAGATAAATCGTTGACCATTCCCAAAAAGCTTGAGCCTTTGGGGTCTGGCAGTTGTACCTGACAGCTTGAGTGGATCTTCATGGACGTTAAGGGATTGAAAGTGGAGGAGGTGTGAAAGAAGGTCCAGCTTTTGGGTGGTGCTTTGGGCTTCTGTTTTTCCTGTTTTCAGGGACAAACCTCTATTTGATATTGTTCTAGCGTGGAAAGTTGTAGTGTCATGATTAATTCTGGTGTCTTAAGCTAGAAGTCGTTTGTTTAATTAAAATTCTTTTCTCTTCTACTCATGGTGGATTACTTGTCCACTTTTCTGTACAGTTTCTATTATCCAATAAAATTTCATAACAGACTAACAATTATGTTAGTTGTTAACCAGCTTCATCTGAAAAATGAGAAAATAAATTTAAGAACGTAATTTTTCAAAATTATGTTTCAAAGTAATCTCACTCAAGTGAGTAAGGGGGCTGACATAGTCACTCAATATCCACATTTCCTCAACTTTACTAGAAACCCAGTTCATAAGTGAAAACCTTACCAACAGAGTCTTGATTGGACTAAGTTCTCTTTAAAAGGAAACGATTATATTAAAAGAGGAAAGAAGCAGAAACAACAGCGAGACGGGAAGTACTCACGGAGCACAAGTCCCAACCAGGGAACTTTCCATGAACTGAAGCTTTTCTTATTCTCTCCTTCTTTACCTCCCAAAGTTCGCCAGACAAGGCATTGCTGGCCTTGGGAATACCACCATTAGCCTGGTCAAAATTTTGAATGTTGTCAGATAATATAATTAAGCATCTCCATGATATAACTCTTAACACAATTGCAAATTATAGATATTGTCACCATTGGCTGTGCATCCGATGAATCCTGACCAGCCCCCTTCAGAGGAAGTCCAGGAGGTGCTTCTCCTTTCGCTGCAGCAGCCTGAAGAAAGTTAAATTTTATGAACAGAGCAAGGAATAATTAGAATATATATTCAAGAATACATAAAAGAATCCAAAAATGATACAGATAAATACGTTATTTCAGAAAGCATCAATCTTATTTGTTTAACTTAAGGCTTCAATGCCATTACAATTAACCTGTGCATGAATGTATAAGCACCTATGCTACTGCAATGTCAATTCATGAGGCAAGAAATAAATCCGTGCACAAGAGAAGGGAATCAGGTTTGTCTCTCAAGTTGAACAAGAAAAACAGGAAATAGCTTTCCCTTTTGCAAAGTGATTCATTAAGTATAATACTGATATGATTTCTTCTCTAATAGAACTCTTATACAGGAATGTCTAAGGTGCCAGATTAAGGCCCTGGTCCGTAAGCATTCTTCAAAAGGAAATAAATCAACAACTCTTATACAAGAACAAGTTTCTCAACCGTTTGAATAAAATGTGAAATGACCGTAATATAGTGTAAGTGTTGAGAATATCGCGTTTAAGAATGGGAAAATTGAACAAACTCCGGAAATCGAAAACAAATAACCAAGATAGATAACACCAAGAATTTACGTGGTTCGGCAATATGTGCCTACGTCCATGGGACAGCAACAACAATCTTTCACTATATCAATAATGAGTACAATCAATAATCTTGCCAAATCTCTAGAACTAGGACTTGGTGAAAAACCTGAAATACAAGAACAAGAAATACATTATCTCTTTTCTTTTCTCTCGCACACACTTTACAATACTCTCACTCTAATCCCTTGAGTGGTATACAATTTATTGTTTTGCTCCCTTTTTCAAACTTAGCACAATATCCCCTTTATATTGACATAATAAAGGTCTTCTTCAATAAGGATTATTAATCCTAATTGGAATCTAGTTATGAATCCTACTCCAATTGAGAAACTAACTCCAATTGGGAAAACAATTTAATCCTCCAAGACTATAATTCCTTATAGACTTGGGACAACTTATCATGGGCTGGAAAAACCTAACAGTAAGCAAGATCATCTCGATAGTATTTCACCTCATTATAAAATGGTCAATGTTCAGACAATCTAGAATAATCAAACTTAGAAAAAACCAGTTCACCAGAACAAATTTGGGTGTGTGTTGTGTGTGTGTGTGTGTGTGTGTGTTTATCAGTCTATTGATATTGGTGAATAAAAAAACTTAAAGAAAAACAGTACATCAAGAAAAATTTCAAAACCATGGGATTTCATGCTGAAGACAAGAAAAGAGTACTATATGAGAAATGAGACAAACATATGCACACTGGAACCAGTTACATCAAATTTGGAGGATATTAGTACAAAAAAGATAAGCTACAAGATAACTGTGGTTTCATTCAAACATCAATAAATGCCAAATTAACATCAATTGGTGATGAAGACCTAACAAAGCCCACCTTTACTTCCTCTATAGCCACTGTACTTGGTACACGACGGTGTTCCTTCCGCCGAGGGGGTCCTTGATCCTCAATGTCCTCCATTCTAACACCAGGGTCTGCTGTAAGCACCACCCTTACCCACTCCAAATCACTCCCTTGTGCACAAGTCGCAGCCCCTCCACGTTGATAGCTCCTTGATACATTCTCTGCTTTTACTGTATGACTATGCAATTTATTCTCCACAGATATTTTTACAGTAACAAATTTCACTTTCGCCTCGGACGTATATGACATCGCCTGGTCAATTGCTTGAGCTGTAGAACTCGACATCCTATCATTACTATTGCGATAGACCTCCTGAACTGTCCACAAAGGATATGCCCATGGAGGCGGTCTTGGCAGAAGTGCATCCCCATTTGCTAAAGGAATTCCTCCTCGAGAAAGCTTTTGAGAACCAGATGCATCCTTTGCACTGCTTAAACAGTTTTCACAAAATAAAGCAAAAGAAATAGAATATATTTCAGCTTCAAACAATTACCAGGGAATTTTGATTATCAAACATGGAAACTTTTTTTTTTTTTGGGGGGGGGTTGGTTATTTAGACCATAGTGAACTGTAAGCATACCCAGGAATTTCACTTTTCAGGACTTCAACACAGATGAGATACGGTGCCTTTTCCCTAGAATTCAAAAGAACAGCTTCATCTTCCGGTATATAAACCACGCGATACATCCCCTTACCCATTGGAAAGCAAACTCCTAATATTATCATCAGCAATATTCAATTAAGACTATGGAGATAACTGTCAATACAGATGCCCCAAAAGCATTAGACTGTAGAATTTCGCTTAACTAAAAGGGTAAAGCAATATTCAGAATAGTAGGAATTCCGTCTAATTTCTACGTCTTAGTTTCATTGGATTCCTTTTCAAATAACATTATACCTAGATTCTCATGGAATCAAGACTTTCACATTAAAATAAAAGATAATGCACAAGGCAGACCACATGAATGCGCACACAGTAACACTTTCCATGAACATAATTTTAGGAGGGAAAAAGTGAAACAAAAGAAAACAAGATCAATTTATGCTACATGATTCTCAGACAAAACAAATCTCAAATCTACGAAAATGATCCCTTCCAAGTATGGCATTCTGCAACATTTCCAATATCTTTGAAATAATATTTTTTGGAACTAATATTATGATATGTATACATATTCCATACTAGAGGTCGCACTTGGTGCGATGGCAAGTGCCTTCGCCCATGAGCGGTAGGTCTCGGGTTCGAGACTTGGGAGCAGCCTCTCCATAAATGGGGGTAAGGCTAGCCGACATTCACCTCTCCCAGACCCTGCGTAAAGCGGGAGCCTTGTGCACTGGGGACGACCTTATACATATTCCATACTGATCAGAAATCAAATTTACGGAATTTAAAAAAACATTTCCGCAATCTTTTCAATTTCCAAAACATACTTTGGTAAACTTAACACAAAGGGCCCAGAAATGTTGACTAAGAATTACCTCCACTACTTTGAGCCTCAGCAATGTGCAAATTGATCTCTGCAAGTGACTAGATATGCAAGAATAACAAACACATGTCAGACAAAAGATTAAAAATAATAAAACATGCACGTTTATTTGTGATATGAAATAAAAAGTTAAGACCCTTTGTTTTAGGTTCGTTAGGTTCCTTGTAACAGTTAGTATGGAGCTAACCATTAATACAATGAATATGGAATTGCTAGAGATATTGGATTGACTTGATATTTTTACACATATGGTAAGCATGATTTGAGCATTAATCAACGGAAGGATTGATGGAAAATAAAAAGTTAAAAGATAGTAAATAGTTTTGCATGTGTCAATCAGCCATGCCTCTATATGTTGTGTGTGCAGGGTAAATGTATATGATGAGCCAGATGACCATCAACCTCACGAAGAGCACTCTTGCGATCCTCAATTGGAAATATATCCACTAAGCCATAAGATGTCTCACATAGTGACTGCACAAAGTCCAGCGACTCATGATAAGCCCCTTTACGGTATTGGGATGCTGTAGCATTTGGAAGTGGGGGTTTAGCACTTGACTTTTCATTTTGTTGCTTTGGAGAACCAGGGCATTTCTGTCAAAACATAATAACAGTGAATAAATGAGTCATCAAATAAGTTATGCATCTCTTTGAAATGAACTTTAACCACAGTGAATCCAATAGAATGTAACTGTATTGCCTATAATTCCCTCATCTTGCAAATGAGGTGTAGTCTAACAGGCCAAGAGCTCAAACCGTGCCATGATATGTTGGCAAGATTAGAGGTATTATTATGTCAATGCATCACTTAATATCACAACACAAAATATAAAACAAACATAAGGTAGAATTAACCGCTCTTCTGCTACTGAAGTTGGGGAAATCAACTTCTCTTTCAACCAGTCAAACTAGGGGAAAATCTGCAATATGACCCTACCCAGTCAAAGTTCAAATTTGAACACCTCTACCGTTCGTACATTATGTTCGATAATACATGTTTTGAAATTTTAACTTAAAATGGAGATCGGATGGCCAGTTTAAGTTAATTTCACAAAAAATGGTATTACGAGGTTCATATAAAAATATTTATATATGTTATTACGAGGTTCATATAAAAATATTTATATATGTTATTAATGGTGGATTTCTTATCCACTCCAGTGTATTTCTCATTTCTTCTATAAAATGTTTTGTTTCTTCTCAAAAAAAAAAAATATAAAAAAAAATAAAATAAAAATTAAGCTTTTAAAAAACTAAGACTAAACATAAGAATAAACACTGGAATCTTTATGCATTTGTACATATGTATATATCAAAACTACACTACAGATGAATGTAAATATCAAATCCACAAAATCAGTGTTTCCTAACTTCATCACCGAACATGTTTGGTATTCCATGCCATCCCAGCCTGATTATTTACTGATTAACTCCTCAATAAACAAAGAAACCAATTATCGACTAGCACAAATACCCATAACGTCGGCGACTGCAACCTATACACAAGATCAGAGAGTTTCGTGGCCATCTAGAACTATATTTCCAGTGGCAATGCCTATATGACCAAAAGTAACGTTCTAATGTTTCTAACTTTCAAGAAAAACTAATTACTAAAACATAAAAATCACAAACTAGATCATACTGGATTACATACACCGACCCCAAGCCAACAAGGCTCCTCACTTTGTGAGGGCCCGCGGGGGGGAATGTCTATCGTACACAGCCTTACCCTTGCTTTTTTTGCAAAGAGGCTGTTTCAACAACTCAAACCCGTGACCTTTCATTCACAAAGGAGCAACATTTCCGTTGAGCCAGGGCTCGCCCTCACTGGATATGTTCACCATTGAAAGAAAAATTTGTAATGTAATTCAAGAATTTGACAGTTGAGGGAATTTCACACAAAGCAGCTAAGCAGTTTCAATAGCTAATTATAACATATTTCAGCTCATAACACCGAATCTAAAAAAACTGAAGGAAAAAGTTATTTAATTAAAACAAATTTAATGTATAGAAGACAATGATCCTTTACAATTAGTGGGAGTAGTGGCTACCAGGCTCTTGTTCTTTCTGTACTTTTCTCTTTATTAGTGGTCTTCGTGACCACTTTGTTTGGCCTTTGTTTCATTGTCTTTCTTTCAATAAAATAGTCTCCTTCTCAAAAACAAAAGAAAAAAAAATGAAAAAAAAGCACAAACTGCAAAGCCATACTACCACTAACAGCGAAGCAACAATAGATAAGTAGATACGGGCTTACCTCTTTGTGTTTTCTTGAACCAAATAGCTCTGAGTCTTCAACTGAGCGGTCACGGTCTCTAAACAATTTGCGAAAAAAGTTCTCAGTCCCCGGACTACTTTCTAGCAAGCCCCCGGTACTGCTGTTTTCATTTGCAACGGTACTTTTTGCATCTTCAGGGTGCACACGGAACAATCTTCGAAACAATGGGAAGTCAGAAGGCTCTTCTTCGTCTCCATTGGCACTCCCCTCCTCGATTTTATCATTCCCATCTTTCTTGTCATCGAACTTATCTCTGAAAATTTTTCGGAAGAACCCCTCTTTTTCATCATCTTCAGCAGATTTCAAATCTTTTTCTTCAGAGTATGGTGCATCATCATCTTCATTCTTATCAATCCGGTCCTTTTTGTCCTCAAACTTCTCTTTGAAAAACTTCCGAAAGAACCCTTCTTTTTCTTCATCTTTCACTGATTTAGAGATTGATTTATCGTCAGAATCACTTTTACTATCACGAAACAATCTCTTAAAAAAACCCTCTGAGCTCGATGTCAATTCCTCATCGTCACCTTTACTATCCCTTAATAGCCTCTTAAAGAAGCCATCCTTCTCTGGATCATCATCATCCTTCTCTGAGGACTTTCTAAAAAGCAATGAATCTCTAATTTTAGAACCTGTCTCATCATCACCTCTACTGTCTCTTAAAAGCCTCTTAAAGAATCCATCCTTTTCAGAGTCATCGTCACCTTTCTCCATTGACTTCCTAAAGAGCAATGCATCCCGAACCTTCGGCCCTGGTATGAATTTTTTAAAAATTTTGTTCTCATCGGGAGAGAACTGACCACCATCCTCTTGCAAATTGTTTACCGATGAAGGCGAGAAAGAAAACGACCGCTGGGCAGGTGGTGAAGACGTTAGTGACAACAATTTCTGTTTTGATGACAATATTCTATTCAATACCTGGTTCTTGCTCCCAGGGCTAGCTGACTCATTTTGAGGACGTACCAAAGGCGGCCACTCACCCATCAAAGTGGCCGCAATTTGACACTTCTCCTGAATTCTACTAATTCCTTCATTATCATCTGAGTCTTCAAGCTCCGCCAATAAAAACCAATGCACCTTCTGAGCTATCTTAAGCGACTTAGAGCACATATCAATAACAAACTTATCCAAAGACGGGCTTGGCTTGTGCACTGACATGTAACATATCTGAAACAAGTAGCTCTCAATTCCCGATAAGGGAAGAGTGTACATTCGATTACAGAGGTAGTCGCGCACCCCTGCATGGTCATGCTTGTACAGGTAGCTAACAGCTATCCACTCGCAGAAAAATGCTGAGTCAAAGAACCGTATGAGCCACCCATTCTCACTGGTGTCACTCGACAGGTTCGTCCGAGAGGTGATCTCTCGGGGCGACTCTCCCTGAACTTTTGAGGACCCAAGGCGGAATTTTAAAATGGTGCCATCCATTCACATTCACTTTTTTTTTTAAGAAAAAGAAATATGGTAATTACCTACAAAAATTCAAACAAAAACAGCCTCAAACCATATATACTTGAAAAAAGTAAATAGGAAAGAATATTAAGTTCAAATTATCAAACTAACAAACCTTACATAGTACACCTGCTACATCACAAGTATAAATTACAATGTAATTCCAATCGAATTAACCATCAAATTTGTACTGTATCGAACTCATAAATGAGAAATGAAACAGGTATTGCATATTCGAATTCGATTAGCTACTGCATAAAACAGTAAATTGTTTAGCATTGAATTGAGCAGCACCATGAAACTATTCGATAATTTGCAGTACTGGGTTTCAGTGAAAATCCTACACACTAAACTAATGTGTTTGATAACAAGATCAATTCTTTGACATTCATTTGCCCTACAGGGAACCCTAGAATACTACAATAGTCAAATTGTCCAACCCAATCAGTACATTCTACGATCTAACCTTCAACATATCAGCGATTCGAGACGGGTTACGATTATCGAATAGGTGAAACAATGCATACCCAAAAAGTAACAGAAGAAGAAGAAGAATCTGAGCAAATTTTACCTTTCAATCAGAAGCCCAAAATTGCTATATTTCCTCAGAAATTTCGGCAGCGGGAAGTCGAAGAGGTGAGAGTAAGGGAGTGGAAATTGAATCAGAAGAAGAAAAGGGGAATCTTGATTGCTTGATTGCTCCGGAAAATCAAAATTGATGAATGATGAACCTCAATGGACTCGAGAGAGAACCCGCGAGACGAGAGAACGTCACAAATGTTGGGGTTTGTTTTTTTTTTTTTTTTTTTTTTTTTTTTTTTTTTTTTTTTTTTTTTTTTTTTTTTTTTTTTTTATCTCTACTAATTAATAAAACAGTCACTAGCAATTAAATTTTGTTTTTTTTTTTCAAAACTTCATTTACATGTAATTCTAACATATCTTTAAATAAAAAAATAATAATATTCCAACTCCCACATTCTCTATCACTATTTTCCTCTCTCCTTCTATCACTATTTTCCTCTCTCCTTCTATTTCAAAATAAAAAAAAAAAAAAATTCTTACACACTTTGTGTGTTCCCATATGCTAATTTTAATAAGAGTAAACTGCCGATTTGCCCCTTAACTATCACCCAACTTTCGATTTCCCCCTGAACTTTTTAATTGAAAAATTAAGGACTTAAACTAATTTTTTTGGCCGATTTGCCCCTGTTGTTAATTTTTCATTCATTACATCCAAATTTCTGTTAAATGGAAGCATGTGCACAACCTGTGTGGATAGTTCGGTCGCTTCATTCTTTAAAATAATTGAAAACCTTAGATTTCTATAATATAAATATACGCAAATATGTGTGATTCTATAGCTTTTGTGTCTGAATGTCTAGTGAAGTAACGTTTTTTGTTCACAAATGAGAGTTTCGTGGTTTGCACATGATAAGAGTTAACGTAAATTTGGATAAAATCTATTAAAAACTAACATTAGGGGGAAATTGGCCAAAAAATTAGTTTAAGTCCTTAATTTTCCAATTAAAAAGCTCATGGAGGAAATCGAAAGTTTGGTGATAATTTAGGAGGCAAATCGGTAGTTTCCTTTTAATAATTGTTTTCAGGTATATGGTTGAGCACACAAAGATGGGCCTTTTTGTATTGGGTTGGTCTTAACTGTGTTTCCTTCTTTCTAGTCTCGCATTATTGCACCAGAGCTTGTGCGATCGATATAATAGGGTGAGGGAACCATTGTTGAACGGGAACATATATCTTAGCAAGGATAATTTTTAGTGCTAAACAAATGATACACATGTAATTCAATTAGCATGTTCTCCTAAGTTAATATTTAAGTGATACTTCATGAATGCAGCTTAACTCCTCATCACAAAATCACGATCCCGTGTCCCGGCCAATTTAACTAGCACGTGTGTCGTCCTTGGCATATGGGGCATGATTACTTGAAGTTATATTATCCAACCATCTACTCAGGATTCAAAACTCAATGGTGGCAACTAAATACGACGAATGTGCTCGTAGCAAATACTCAACCCGATAATTCATTAGAATAGAATAATCATGCCTACAACACCTTATATTAAGCTTCTGGATTGGTTGAGTATACAAACTTACCCAATGTAACTCAATCATCCCAATTCTCTTTTATGATAGTCGTCTGTGTAAAATCATGTCAATTGCATAATTGTATTGATATCACAAAGTACATACATATAAGTTTATGAATTGGGGCACAAGTAACATAAAGACCGATTTTTAGCCAAAATGTCTCTAAGATTGGCATAACTCCTCACTTTGCTTCGTAACAATGAAAATCGATATAAATGGTCTAAGTTTTTTGTCCACAATAAATCATTTTGATCATACTGTAAAAAATATGTCAATATCCTCGTTAAATTGTCACATGAATGACCACGTGACCACCTTTTTAAGGGTATTTTTGTCAAACAACTCATCCACTTAACGAGGATATTGACAAATTTTTCATGGAAAGACCAAAACGACTTTCGGGAACTACTCATATCAATTTTCATTGTGAGGGACCACAGTGAAGAGTTATGCCAATTTTATAGACCATTTATAAAGCCAACAAGGATTGCAAACTTCTCCAAAACTTCCAGTAGCACAGCCAAAACAAATTCTACTACATTAACAGTCTTGTCAATCTATTTTTTAATGAATGAATCGTATGGGTTAGATTGATACATCTGCCTTACCAATTCAGCGGGTGCTCGGATTTTCTCATTCGAATAGAAAAAGGGGTTCCAAAACCTCGATTCCCTTATGTATGTAGCATAAAGGTGCTGTAATGAACGCAGGTGGTTGGTACAAGTATAAAAAAATCGGTCTCCTAATTGTCCATTACTTCAAAACATTTCTATAATTGCACCCTTGTCACCCAAACTAATCCTTGCGATAGCTGAATTCCTTCACGCCAAACATCATTTATGTTTTCATAACTCAATCTCAAATACACCTATAAAGTTCTCTAATATGCAATGATATGTGTATTTCAAGTATAATAATCGACAATATCATGATATTTAAATCATTAATAAGCAATTACATCAATTAGAGGGTAATATCACGCATATGCATATTTCACGAAGTCTTACCTAATTTTCAAATATACCAAAACAACCTCCCAATTGTGATAAGCTCCATCAAAAACCCCTACTTTGATCTCGAAGCTATAGTGTTGTTCAAAGTACCACACACAAGTCACACTTTTACATTCATTGCATGCTTTCTCTAAACCTCACAATGCTCATGTTTTGAAAGAATTAAAATGACCTTTAAAATCCTCCAAAATCTTAGGAGGTGTAGTCAATTTGGATTTCAAGGGATTTTAATAGACTTTTTTTAAGTGACAGATTTTAATGTACTTACAATTCTATATGACTTTTGACAGATTTATATGGATTTATAATATAGATTTTTATGGATTTGTATGGATTTTATTTGTAGATTTTGATGGATTTGTGCAGTCTTTTCTTTTCATTTATCTTTATTAGATTGTTTTTTTTTTTCAAATAACAAAAGAAAAACCATTTTTATTAAACTAAACATGGTAAATACCAATATTAAACTAAACATGTTAAATACCAAAAATATATATGACAATATTTGGGAATTTCTTATGTATTTATTAATCTCCAAAGTGGAGTATATATAGGAGTTACAATTGGTATTACATATATACTTAAACTACTATTTACACTTTAACTAATATATAACTCGCAACACTCCCCCTCAAGTTGGTGCAAAGATGTCACGCATGCCCAAATTGTCAAGTGAGTTGGAAAACCCACTATTAGACACAGTCTTAGTAAGAACATCAGCAAGTTGATCTTCAGATCTCACAAACGGAAACATAATAATTCCAGCATCCAATTTTTCCTTAATGAAATGTCGATCAATTCCACATGTTTTGTTCGATCATGTTGCACTGGATTATGAGCAATCTTAATAGCAGCCTTGTTATCACACTGAAGTTTCATAACACCCTTAGGTTTAAACCCAAGATCTCTCAACAATTTTTTCAACCACAACAACTCACATACACCATGAGACATACCACGAAACTCAGCTTCTGCACTTGACCTAGCCACCACTTTTTGTTTCTTGCTTCTCCAAGTAACTAAATTACCACCCACAAACGTAAAGTATCTAGATGTAGATGGCCGATCAGTGATAGACCAATCTACATCTGTATACCTTTCGACATTCAAATAATCATTCTTGGAGAAAACCAAGCCTCTGCCAGGAGTCATCTTCAAGTACTTCAAAATACGAGTTACTGCATCCATATGGGTTTCACTAGGTGAGTGCATAAACTGACTTACCACACTAACTGCATAAGCAATGTCAGGGCAAGTGTAAGACAAATAAATTAATCTCCCCACAAGACTCTGATACCATTTCTTATAAGCAGGAACTTGATCTGGAAATAAGTCTAGACGATGATTCTGCTCAATCGGAGTATCAACAGTTTTGCAATCTAATATACCTGTTTCAGCTAACAAATCAAGAACATACTTTAGTTGAGACAGAAAAATACCATGCTTGGATCGTGCAACCTCGATTCCAAGAAAATACTTCAATTCACCCAATTCTTTCATCTCAAATTCAGTAGCTAGGTACTTTTGAAGGCATTGTATCTTCTTCTGATCATCACCAGTCACTATCATATCATCAACATAAATAATCAATGCAGTTAGCTTACATTTTGTCACTTTAGAAACAAAGTATAATCTGAATGACACTGGATATACACAAACTTATTCATTGAACTTGCAAACCTCCCAAACCACGCTCTAGGAGATTGTTTCAAATCATACAAAGCCTTTCGTAACCTGCATACAACAAATTTTCTAGGAGATGTTCCAATACCAAGTGGGAGATCCATATAAACTTCCTCCTTAAAATCACCATGAAGGAAATCATTCTTAACATTAAACTGCAACAAAGGCCAATCATGGTTTGTTGCTAAGGACAGAAGAACACGCACAATATTAAGTTTGGCAACATGAGCAAACGTCTCCTGATAATCCACCCTATAGGTTTAAGTATAACCCTTAGCAACTAATCTGGCTTTATACCGGTCGATAGAACCATCTACTTTGTGCTTAATAGTAAACACTCATCTACATCCAACGACTTTCTTTCCGTTTGGTAACCAAATACCAAGTAGAATTCTTTTTCAAAGCTTCAATCTCAACTTTCATGACATTAATCCACTTAGGATCAGACAAAGCATCTTGCAATTTTTTGGAATTGATACACTAGATAGCTGACATATGTAAGATGCATACAGTTTGAACAAACGATGAGTAGACAAATAATTGTTGATAGGATATTTGGCTTTGGCATGCATATCAGGCTCATATTGTACTTTAGGTTTTCCACTCGTGGAGACAACTGATAAGTAGAAGAATCGTCAGAATTTACCTCATGTATGCCACCATCTTATACCAAACTGTTAGAAAAATCATCACTGGATGAACCATCATCAGGCAACTCGTTAGACATATCAGCAGCAGGCAACCGATCATCAGAAGATAAGTCATCAGACATACTAATAGGTAAATCGTTGGGCACATCTGATATGTCGTCAGTAGAAATAGTTTCGGGAATGACAGTTGACCGATCACTATCTGTAGCCGACTGATCAGTATCACGCAACATAATAGGTTATGTTCCCAACTCTGCTTGTAACACATCATCCATAACATTTCTTTAAATCTGCACTTCACTCCCCCTCTCTCCCTGAAGTGGAGAGTCGGAAGAATGCTTCATAAAATACGAAAGTTCCTCATGGATGGTGACATCCATGGTAATATAAGTTTTTTGAATCAGAAGATGATAACACTTATAGCCTTTTTTATTGTTAGCATACCCAATAAAGACACACCGGATAACACATGCATCAAGTTTACTCTACTGATGAGAGTAGACATGCATATACGCAATACACCTAAACATTTTTGGATGAAGCTTTGATACATAAACAAGATAAACATATTTTTGTACCACATCAAATGGTGTCTGAAAATCAAGAACCCTACTTGGAACACGATTGATCAAATACACAGCAGCCAAAACAGCATGACCCCAGAAATGATTAGGAACACATTTATCCAACGTCAAGGAGCGAGCAACCTCCATTATTTGATGATTCTTCCGTTCGGACACACCATTTTGTTGGGGTGTAAACAGAGTAGTCATCTGGTAAATAATATCATGATCACAAAAAAAACATATCAAAGTGTGATTCACATATTCTCTTCCGTTATCAAACTTGAAGACCTTAACTTTGGTCTGAAACTGAGTAGACACTATTGTACAAAATTCTTGAAGAAGTAACGGAACGTAACTCTTATTCTTCATCAAGAACACCCAAGTTAACCGAGTACAATTATCGATAAAAGTAACAAACCAACGAAATCTATTAGAAGTAACTTTCGTTGGACCCCACACATCAGAATGTATCAAATCAAATGACAAAGTAGCTTTAGAATCACTTACGGGAAAGGAAACATGATGACTCTTAGCCTGGACACATGTTTCACACTTGAACTCTGAATCACTACAAGTGTGAAACAAAGAAGGAAATAGATGCTTCATATAACTGAATGATGGATGTCCCAATCGTCGATGCCACAACCAAATTTGATGTCTGTCATCCACTTTAGCACTTAAAACTTGATGATTATTTGAACAGGAAACAACAGTATCCTCCATAGTCAAGATGTAAAAACCTCCTATTCTTTTACCACAACCAATTATCTTCTGAGTTTGAATATCTTGAAAATAAAAATACGTAGGGTAGAAGTGAGCAGAACAATATAAGGTATCAAGAAGTTTTTCAACCAACAAAGCATTGCACTTAACATTAGGAACAAGTAAAGCACGGACCAGTAATAAGGTTGGAGTCAGAGAGATAGTGCATTCACCCTTCATAGGGGAAAATGCTTCATTTGCACTAGTAATATACGAATCACGAACATAGTCATATAACTCATCAAACACTCTAGGGTCACTAGTTACATGATCAGTGGCATTAGTGTCAATTATCCATTTATTTGTTCCACCAAGATGCATAACAACACTATGATTATATTGAGTCATTGAACAAAATTACGAACAATAAAGGCACAAAAGATACGCAACGGAATGAAAACAATTTACTAGAACACTGTAGCAATCATTGTTCACGACTGTAGCAGAGACTATTCATGGCATTGTAGCAATCACTGTTTACGGCAATGTAGAGGATCACTGTTCACAAGCAAACCACTGTTCACGCACCGTAGCAAAGTGTTGTACAGTAGTGCGACACTATTCACTTTTTTTTTTCATGAAGGAAATCACAAAAAATGTGGGCACAAAATTAAAACACACAGGTAACCAAGAGAGCAATCCTCTGATGCCTATTAAACTAAACATGGTAAATACAAAAAATATATATGACAATATTTGGGAATTTCTTATGTATTAATTAATCTCCAAAGTGGAGTATATATAGGAGTTACAATTGGTATTACATATGTACTTCACCAATATGGGACAATAAACTACTATTTACACTTTAACTAATATATAAATCGCAACATATTTTCTTTTCATTTATCTTTATCGGATTGTTTTTATTTTTTTCAAATAACAAAAGAAAAACCATTTTCTCCCTCCGTGCCCTAAAACATGATTATGCAGCTGCTTCCTTTTCAAGCCGGCAAGTCAACCCAATTCACACTTTTTAATTGTCTTATCCATTTTCTGTCTCCTTGAAGAATGATTGTTTTTATTCAAATTCAATTCGAGGCATCGACGAGTGATTCAATTGGATTTTCAGGTGCAAATCAAATTCTTCTTTTATGGTTTTGATTTTTTTACCAGTGGGTTCATGTGTTCTTACATTATAGATGGTGGGTTTTGAATTTTGGTCTTACTTTGCCTATTGGATTGGTAATCAAACTTCTGGGTTTGATTTGAAATGGTATATTTCTGTAGCTCAAGTCAATTTGCAACTCTATTGACAAACCTACCACTTCTATAGCAGATTCAATGAGTTTAACCGACCCCTTACCAAATTGAGACATAAAAATATATAGAACAATAGTGGAAAGGGTCAAAGGTGTGCGAGTGAGTATTGATTCACCAATATATGGAGTAGAGAAGTAGTTTTCTTGCTGCTTATGGTGAGAAGTGAGGGCCAAATGGAGATAATGGAACATAAGCTTGAAAGAAATCCTAGGGGTTGAGGTGGGATTGTATTTGGTGTTGGGTATATATACTTCAAGCTCTCAAATCCAACGAAATCCACTTCTTCATGAAATCCTACCAAATCTCTATTTTTTTAATACCCATAGATTTAGAATAATTCTAAAAATGTCTTTTAAAATCTCACTTAACTACCTCTAGATTTGGATGTATTTTTAAAATCCTCTTAAATCTTAATTTGACTACACCATAATTTCAAAGTCTTTTAAAATCCTCTTCTAAAATCCTAATTGACTACCATCTGATTTTAAAGTCCATTAAAATCATGTCAAATCCTAATTTGACTACACCCCCTTTAATTTTTTATTACACTTAGATTTGGATGAATTTTAAAATCCTTTAAAATCTTTTAATTGACTACACCTATATTTGAATGGATTCTAAAATCCTTTAAAATCTTTTAATTGACTACACTAGGATTTTAAAGTCTTTTAAAATCCTCTCAAATTCAAGTTTGACTACGTCCCCTTATATTAGACCACATTAAGCAACTAATTGATTGCTTTGAAGGTGAGGACCTTATTTTTTAATCCACTATGTTCCGGGTTTAAACATTCCATCTCTCCTTAGTGTAGATAAGTGTAAAATATCACTTGTATTAAAATAAAATATAAAAAAATAATACTAGACCATATCTCAATTTTTATCATATATAATAAAGAGGTGGCAATGAGGAGTTGCCCAATTACCTGACAAACTAAGGGTAGCAAAAACACAACCTTAATATGGTTACCAGGCTTTAGACCAGTACTCCATGAGAGAATACCCACTTGCTACCACGAAAGGTTTTTGCAATCCTTGTCTTCGTGTGGGTGGATTTTGTAACGGTCTTGTTTGTCTTGCAAATGATGAAGTATTTGGTTATATCTTCTCATGGAACACAGTCATTAAAAAACTAAACCTTCATGGACCTAATGTACGCATTAAGGATAGAAGAAATATATGCGAGACATGTAAGACCATTACAAATTCCAACCACACAAAGAAAAGAATTGCAAAAGCCTTTCCTACAAGCAAGTGTGTATTATGTCATGGAGTACTAGTCAAAAGTTTGGTCACCATATTAGATAGAATGAACCTCTTTAATTATGCGTAATAAGACTGTTATGTGGCTAGCGATGATGCCACTCTCACGAGCAGGAAGGGTGGAATTCCATTCTTGTAATTAGATTTAAGTGCTATGATGCGATGCTTTTTAATGAAGTATGAGCTCAGGATCTAGTATTTATAACTCTTGGACAATACAGTGCAAACCAACAAAGACTTAATAAGAAGTTTGAGTAAGATTTCTATTACAACATTCTCATAAAAAACAGTTGAGTTTCCTTTTAGGCTTTAGGGGTTATGCCCCATGATGGTAATTAGGTCGTGTTTCTTTTTTTAAAGATGGTGCCCTAGTTCTCGATGTTCACATATGCATAAGGATGGTTTTTTGCTATCCTATATGTATAATAGTTATAGTTGACAAATAAGACTGAAGAACAAAAAGACTAATTTACCCCTACGTTTGACAGAATAGTAAATGGAATCTAACGGCAAGGGGGAAATGGCTAATTTTCAAAAGTTTAAGTCCTTAATGGGGGTCACAATTTGTCCTTTTAAATATTTGATACTCATACTTACTTTAGGAATAAGAAAAAAGGTAATTGATCAACTCGTGAAACTCGGACAACCTAACCTATAGAGACATAAATTAACCGCATCTAATACGAGAATGATACATGAACTTTAATCTCGCTATGACAGTTTTACCCTTCACGTTGCCAGCAAACCACATAATATCTCAAGGGACGAGGCATCTACCTCTCTTGTAGGTACAAGGTATTCGGTCGCCATAGTGCCCATTGTGCCCATGGTGTCCTACCACCAAGCCATACCAAACCCAAGTTGGTAGAAAGCGAACTCTTCAGACTCCTCCTTGGGTATCCGGCTCTCCTGCTTTCCAACCAATTGGGAACCTCTCGAACTACTAGAAAGTTGCCCTTGAGACTAGAATGCACCATCACTAGCAGAACATAATTGTTTGCCTAGTACGGTCTGCAACCTTCTCTTTCAATCTACTTTTCTAACTTAAGCCTCAGAGGCCTTTTGGCAACCTACTTTTTTAATAATTATAATTTTGCAAGTGTGATTTAATCAATCTAACCTTGTTTGGAATTTGCATACACACAAACTCACCTTAGAATGGCTTGTGTGTGCTGGTAAAAGGATATTTTTATTAAACACTAAAAAAACATACAAGCAAACCAAGGCCAAAAACTACTATTAACAAACAAAAATAGGCCTAAAACACTAGAAAACACAAAATTAGCCCAAAACAGCTAGGCCCAAGCTTAACATCAAGCTTCCGAAACTAGAAGCATCCATAGGTTTCCACAACTTTCTCCACCAGTCATTCGTCAGACTCCTTGTCCACTGCCGAGCACCACCTCAACAGACACCATATCCAACTTCGATTTGCTACATGAGCACATCCATAAGTTAGGGATAACCGACAACTAAGAGAGAGAAGCCAACTATTAGTATGAAGCTCGTGGAAACCCACGAATGACACTGCCAGAACTGGTAGACAACAATGAGAAAATGGTGGTGTTGGAAACATTCGGGCTGGTTGATACACCGGAATTCTACACACAATCTCAGTAGGATTCATGGTTGAAGATCGGAGCAAGGAAGAGTAATACCCTCAAGGATAGAGGAATAGAACAGATCGGAGTAGAAATTTGGGAGAAAAAGTAGTAGAAGCAAGGAAAACAAAAGAGAAAGAAAGCAAGAAGGCAACGGCAACCGACCCCGCCTGAAATTAGGGTCGGCGCCACCGGGTTTTCTTGGGTTTGAAAGCCTCACACAAGAAGTGAGAATCATTTTCTAAAGGAAAAATTAGTTTTAATAATGTCAACCCGAGCCTATTGGGTGGTCCTTTCATTAACTTCATCAATTTTCTGTTAAGTTTACAATGTAAAATGAGTATATTTATCCAAAAATGAAAAAAAAAAAAAAATAATAACATAACAAAAAAAATGAAACAATCAGAATTTTTTTTAATCTCTACTATTACAAATTAACTGAATTGTTTTTTTTTTAATTTCATATAAAAAATCTGATTATTATTTTTTTTAAAACAAGAGTTTGGCCCGTTAAGGTTAATGAGGAGTTTCTCAAAATACTTCGGGTCTATTAATAGAATTGTGCATATAATCATAACTATTTATATTTGTAAAAATCAATTAAAATTAAGTTTGTTTAGTTAATGTTTATCGTTTGGTATGCAGACGGGATGAGACAGAACATAATGGGATGAGACGAAATAGAAAGGGAGTAAAGATGCCCTCGGATGGAAACAAGGAGGAAGAAGAAGGAGACGAGATGTTATAATTTTGTGTTCCACGGATGTGGAATGAGTGTTTCAGGGGTGAGGCGGAATGAAAATTCATCCAAAATTCGTCTCGTGGAACAGCGCGTTCCACCCGTTTTAGGTGCACCAAACGTGAGACGGAACGTTTCGTCCCACTCCATTCCGTCCCTTCCCACGTACCAAATGGTACCGGAGTTCTGATTATAAATATAAAGTTCTGTGAAAAAGTCATAAGGTACTCTAAAAAGGAATTCATCCTCCATTCTTGAGATGCCAAGTCTTTCCCCTTTCAAAAATTTATTTTCTTATTCTTCGATGAAATTCCTATTTTGTTTCAACTTAAACAAAAAAACTTGGCAGAGTTAATAAAATAAAATGGACTATTAGTACAACAAATCATATAATTTGAGAACGAAAAAATTATTAGTAGAGTTCAAAAACGAAAACTGAACTCGTAGTATAATCATGCATCTTCGCTACATTTTGGCTCTTTTTTTGTTTTTTTTGTACTTTTCCATCGTTACCAAACGTAACTAAGAAATTTTGTATTTTCCTTCCCCTAGTAAAAAGCCCCTCCGGACACGTTTGGACTCTGTGGTCTGTTGGCACTTTCCATCGCAAATACAACTCAGACTCGCACCCACTTTGACTAAAAGAAACACTCTTTCTCTAATCTTCACTAACCCCACTGCCATCCATTTCACAAACCCTAGATTATTTCCCACCCCCCAAAAATCTCCATTTCTCTCTCTATTACCTGATTCAGCGACGGAGTTCGAATGGCCGATCCTCTGGAGAGGCTGGGATCGGAGGCCGTAGGGAGCGAATCGAACATCAAGGACGAACTCTCCATGGAGATCGATCCTCCTTTCAAAGAAAACACCGCCACAGCCGACGACTGGAGAAAGGCGCTCAGCAAGGTCGTCCCCGCCGTCGTCGTTCTGCGGACAACCGCCTGTCGTGCGTTTGACACTGAGGCCGCTGGTGCTAGCTATGCCACCGGCTTCATCGTCGATAAGCGCCGCGGGATCATCCTCACCAATCGACATGTTGTCAAGCCTGGTACTTTTTTGTTTCTTGAACTTTCTTCTTGTTATTTGGATACTGAGGAAATGTGAGAGAAAGAAAAGGGAAAATTTCGCTTTCAAAGTTTAAGCCTTTCGAGTTATAAAGTAAAGTTTTACTCTTTTAAGCTTCTAACAAACCAATGCATTGCTTGGTAATGATTGTCTAGTCGGTAATGATTGTCTAGTTGGTAACATTTAGTGCTCTTTTTTTTTTGTCAACTGAATTTGATATATGGATCTTGAACCTTCTTTGATATTTTCCCAATCTGTTTCTTTGGTACTGTAGGACCTGTAGTTGCAGAAGCTATGTTTGTGAACCGTGAAGAAATTCCAGTATATCCTATATACAGGGATCCAGTGAGTAAATTCTTTCTTACGTTTGATTTATGATCTGCTGTAATTGCACGGTGGTTTGTAAAATCTATATTATTTTTTGCTCCATTAAACAATCTCGTACATTTCCAGTGTGATATAGTTCCTTACGCTTTGTTTTCTTACTTAACATAGTAAATGAAAAGTTGTGACTGCAGAGCAAGCAGTTTATTTTCATTATTGAGTTTTGTTGAACTTTCCTTTAAGTTCTTCAAATTGTAAGACATGGTTGCGATTTTGGGAACGTGTAAATGAGATTATCTGTTTATATGTCCTCTTACATGTTTAACTAGATTATGCGAATGCGATTATGATTGACATGTGAAGTATTTAAATTTTTTTTTGGTATTTAGGAAGTGATTTTGAAAATGAAAGAACGTTCAAAATGTTATTTATAAAGCAGTTTACAAGTAGTCTGCTACAACAACAACAACAACAAAGCCTTTTCCCACTAAGTGGGGTCGGCTAACAAGTAGTCTGCTAGCAACAACAAAATAGCAAGAAAAGAATAAATAAAACTATTTGACTGTCCAAATGAATCTATAATTGAATTGCATGTCATACACCCTACAATTCAAGTGCATTTGAAAATTTTAGTATGATATTAAAATATTCACATGTTTTCTTGTAAAATAAGAAACTCCTAATTATTACCTCACCCCTAGCTATAATTAAACATGGGATTTATGTAACAGGACAATTATAGATACCTTCGTAATCAATCTGTGCTTTTGACATCTTGTGTATATCTGAAACACTAATATATGTATATGTTTTTTCAGGTTCATGATTTTGGCTTCTTTTGTTATGATCCTAGTGCAGTACAATTTCTTAGTTATGAGGAGATTCCTCTGGCCCCTGAGGCTGCTTGTGTTGGACTAGAAATCAGGGTTGTTGGTAATGATAGTGGTGAGAAGGTATTCATTTGTCAAGTTTGTGCTTTTACTTAATAGGCTCGTAATTGTATGCCTTACATTTTAGTAATTTGTTATTTACTGGATTCACCTTAATTTTTAGGTCTCAATTTTGGCTGGTACTATTGCTCGCTTGGATAGAGATGCTCCACATTACAAAAAGTATGTATCAGCTTGATTTAACATTTGCCTTATTCCTTTGTTCTTATTTTCCCTGAAAACTAGTGAAATACATACGTTGTCCTATGGATTTATATCATGGTTATGAAAGTGTTTCATTGAATTGTAGTTTGTTGGAATAATAATTTTTTTTTCCAGAACCACTAAAGTGGTAAATTCTTGGTGCATGTGAATTGGGAAGTATACTAGGAAGATGCCTATAGTTAAAAGAAAGCTTGAAGCTTTAGCATCCAATGGTCTTGGAAAAACCAGAATTAACAAAATTGACAAACTGAGACCTACAAGCTGTCTTTATCATGTGTGTGAGAGACGCCAACCGCATGATGCTCTCACGGTGCCTTTTACCGATTTCCTTTTGTTGTGTAAAAGAACAAAATAAATAAATAAAAGTCAAATGGGTTTTGCAGCTTTGTGTTTTTGGCTTTTTTTCATCCAAAACTGTGAAAAAAGGCTGAAGCTGAATGTTTGCCAAACACAAAAAAGCTCCCAGCTTTTTTTGATACCCACTTTTTTCAGAATCACCTTAGTACCAAACCAGGCCTTAGTCAGCTACCTTTTTAAACAGAGCATCCATCCATTTAACAATAGAACTTGGCGTTTTCTAGTATGTCAGAGATGCACACACCATAGTGTGGACTGTGGATTGCCTGAGTCACAGAATAATGTAAAAAGTAAATCATTGTGCTTAACGTATAAGAACAACTACGAAAACTTTATAAAAATATAGTAGAAGACCAACTAAAGCAATCTTTGTTCTACTTCGTTAGTTTTACAGTGAACTCGTTAAAAAAAAAAAGCAGTCAATAGAAACAATAAAAACAATAAAAACCTTTTATGATACCCCCCAACCACCTCTCCAAATACTCAGTCCAATAAATTTTCAAGTGCTGATTCCTTACAAATTATAAGTACTTCTTGATATAAATCTTGATTTCACCTTATCTGCAACCTTTAATAAACTACATCTACAAGGTTACAATTGAGAAAATTGGAACTATCCCGAACTACATGGAGAAAATCATAATTGTCTCTTCTATTAATAAACTCCTCTTACAGAGGTGTGCTCGATATAAGACAACAGAGCCTAAGCTACTTTTGTTATGATACTGACCTATGGTAGGCAGAACACTTAACGGTTTGAGCATTTGTTCTTCGGAGACTTTACAGCCAGTTTTCTTTTTTTTTTTTGGTTAATAATGATTGTGTTTTTGCGCAGGGATGGTTATAATGACTTCAATACATTCTACATGCAAGTAAGTAGCATATTTTTCATTATTTTTGCTACCTGATAGTTTCATGCAAGCCTCCTCCACTGGAGTAGGTTTTGGGTTTAGAATTTTGTGACTATTTTCATTATTGTGCCTTAAGAGTACTTCTGTTGTAAAAAATGCTTCTGTGAGGGACATATGTTAAGCGCCTTCTGTGCTGTAAACATTGAACTGTTGGATATATTTCAATGCTTGATATACTGAAGTGTTTGTATTATATCCAACCTGAAAGTGGTTGGCACTTATAGACGCTTAAATGTGTCACTTATATGAGCATTTCTGTTTCTTTTGTAGGGTAGTTTTTGGGCTATACTTGGGCCGTATTGTACTGCTTAATTGGTTATTGGGTGAGGATGAAGGTATAAAATACAGAAAAGGGAAGGAGATTCCTTTAATGAAAATGTAATTAGAACGAATAATTTGATCAACAAGAGAAGCAGACTGACATATAGAAGACAAAATTTCTTGCTTTAAAATACATTGATGTTTTATATATGGCTGGAGGCTGGTTCTGACTGCTGAGAGTTGTCCACATGGCATATATATTTTTCTCTCCCACTTTTGGTACCTGAACTTTGACCCATTTATCAATTCAGTGCGTGAAGATTAATTTGTCCCATTTAGTGGTTATCTAACTTTTTTGTTTCTAACAAGTACCAGGTCAAACTTTAAATAGGAATGGTTAACATATCTCAGATGTAATATGTATTGTCCTCCTTATTATGATCAAAGGCACATTTGATGAAAAATAAGTACCAATGACCAAATTTCATTGTACGGAAGTTGATTTGATACTTGTTGGATGCAAAAACTTAACTTTAGGATTATAACTTTTGTTCAAGACTCAGCCTTGAATT